>CM039592.1:18426314-18747891 GCA_022457205.1 Saccharum spontaneum | reverse complement strand
ACATGAACCCTGTGTTATATTTGTTGAGTTCGACATGGACTCACTCTTGCTATTTCCACCATAACAGATGAAGATTATGATGAGGATTATCGTAATGAGTACTAGGTTTGATGTCAACCAGTCAACCGTGTCCCTGTGTGGAGTTTCCGCTAGAGATTATTATTAGATATTATTATTTATCGTTCAAGACTATGTTTTAAATATTTATTCGCTATGTAATAAGCACTGTGATGATACTATGTAATTTGTCTGCTTATGTGTGCGATCATGACCTGGGGCGCACATGAGTACTTTATGCATCCTATTTTTGTCCTTAAAAATGGGTGTGACAGATTGGTATCAGAGCCGTGTTGACTGTAGGACGCAAGCCTAGTTAGAATGGTCGTTGATAGTATCCATACTTCACTTAATTCATGCTTCCTCTTTTCACCTTATTAATTACTAAAGTTTTATGCTTCCTCTACTTTATTCTATTGCGAAAATACATTGAGTCTATCTAATCTATGTCTAAATCTTGTAGATGCCTCCTCATCCCCGTCTGTCAGCTGCACAATATGTTGCTCGTTTCAAACCCCAGGAGCCAAAGGAAGAGGGTGATCAAGAGCTATCCGATGCTGAATCAAGAGTTGGTGATACACCTATGGAGGATGTAGTTATGGGGTGGACTACGAAGTTTCATATCATGGTCCCTAAGGCTGATGCTTTCTTCTATGATATGTTGACAAGAACCTTGGACAACTACTACTACGACTGGGAGGCTACTTTAGAGTATCGCAGTGCAGAGTATAGTCATCCATGGATGGATTCCTATTGGAAGACGGAGTTATGGGTCAAGAAAAGGGATCCTACCACTAAGGAGCCTAAGGTGGAGTCAAAGTTCATTACCCGAGTGAGCCGGGCAACCGTGGAGACAAGCATGGAGGATGTCGCTTTCAATGCATTTGTTTACTACCATGGGCTACGCTCGGACAAGACGCTAAAGGGTGCACTTCGGCACTTTCCTTGTTTCTTGCATGACAAGGGAATTTGGACCGTGCCACTTGCTGATGATTCCTCCTTGACTTTACAAGCTACGGTGGCATTAGCTCGTGAATTGGCTCTTCATGAGGTGGACCTGAAGGATGAGTTGCTGAAGGAAAAAGAACTTAAGGAGCAAGCTTATAAGGAGATTGACCAATTAAGGGCGGAGTTAGGTCGTCCTAAGATTTATGAGAAGCTTAATTAGGAAATAGGAAAAATCCCTATGTAATAAGAACGATAGTAGTCGCGAGTTAATTTAGAGTTTGGATTGTTTTAAGAGTCAGTTTGTGGTGTGAACAATTATGTGATTGATGGATTGTTATTATGATAATGTGTGATTTGGATTTTTGTAATGTGTGCTGGAGTTTTGTAGACATGCCTACAAGTTCCATGGTTAAGAATATTAAGTTTGATCAATATATATTAGTTGAATATGAGGTTAACTTAGTTCTGTCCTTTGCTGATTTCTGGATCAGTCTGGGATGTTTTAGAAATAACTTAAAATCCGTTCATGGAGAATTTAAGAAATTTTACTGGGAATAATTAGACTTCTATATCTTTCCAATCCCACAAGAATCACCTTAATATCTATTATGAGTTAAGAGATATACCTGTTTCAAGTTGGAGTTACCGCACAGTCTGGAATTCGGGAACAGTTTCTGTTAAGTTCAGTTTTTGACCAATTTATTGACAGAATCAGAAAAAGTGTTGTGAATACGAGTTGTAGGTAATTTTATAAGCTTTCCAACCATGTAAAGATCATCTGATTTGGACATCTGTAGCTCGAGATATGACAGTTTTACTGAGTTGCTGAAATTGGAGTTTGCCCAGAAAATCAGATTTTGTTTATCTATTGTATACATCATCTCGGATTGTACTGAATTTCATCTTCTGTGTTTTGGAAACAGATGTCAGGTAGAGGTCGTGGCAGAGGTCGTGGGGGTGTTAATCCACCCGTTACTATGGAGGAACTCATGCAAACTCAGAATCAGCTGATGCAGATGTTTATGCAGCATATGCAGAACAATCCCCCTGTTGGAGGACCACCACCTGTTCAAGTAAGGGATAAGCGTGGAGAATTTTTGAAGGGACGCCCTCCAGTGTTTTCTCATGCTGCTGATCCTTTAGAAGCAGATGATTGGGTGAGGGCAGTGGAGAAACAGCTGAATATAGCCCAATGCAATGATATGGAGAAGGTGTTGTATGCATCAGGTCAGTTACAAGGGACAGCTCAGACTTGGTGGGAGTCGTACCAGGCTGCACGCCCTGACAATGCTCCTCCTATCACTTGGAATGAGTTTGTTAGAGATTTTCGAGCTCGTCATATTCCAGAAGGTATAATTGAGCTGAAGCAGGAGGAATTCAGAAACCTTAGGATGGGACAGATGAGCGTGAGTGAATATCATGACAGGTTCACCCAGTTGGCTTGCTATGCTCCCAATGAAGTTAGGGAAGATGCAGACAGGCAGCGTCTTTCTTGAAGGGAATTTATTATGATCTTCGCTTGCAACTGAAGGGAAATAGCTATGCTAGTTTTCAAGAGCTGGTGAACAAAGCTATTGTGCTTGATAATGAGCGTAGGGAGATGGATAGAAAAAGAAAGATGAAGGTGCAAGGCTCAGGAAGCAACAACCGTCAACGCACAAATTCTCAGCATGGCTTTCATCAGAAGTTTCAGGGACCGGTTAGCCAGTGGAATCGCAATTCAAATCAGAGGTGGTCCCAAAATTGGCAAAACAATCAGTCGCAACAGCGTTCATCATATCCACAGCGTCAACAGTATCAGCAGACTGGGCAACAGACTCCTCGCACTGGAAATCCCAATGTTACCCCCATGAAGAATAGTACTCCCAGCACTCCTATTAGATGCTTTGTCTGTGGTAAAGAGGGCCATTTGTCTTATAATTGTCCTGAGAAGCAGAACCAACAGACTCCTCAGAGCCAGAAGAGCAACCAGAGGCAATCGGGTACTGGAAGGGTGAATCACGTGTCTTCTGATACAGCTCATGATGCACCAGAAGTTATGATTGGTACGTTCAATGTACATTCCACTCCCGCAACTGTTCTTTTTGACTCTGGAGCATCTCATACATTCATATCCAATATTTTTGTTAAAATGCATAGTATACCCATGCTAGCTATGAAAGAACCTCTCTTAGTAAATTCACCTGGAGGTACCATGCAAACCAGTAATCGTTGTCTTCCAATTAGTATGGTATTAAGGGGGGTAGAGTTTAAGATAACTCCTATAGTGTTGCGAACATCTGGGATTGATGTGATATTGGGTATGGACTGGATGAAGCAAAATCAGGCAGAGATTCAGTGTCAGCAGAAAGTGGTAGTTGTGACTGCGCCTAATGGAGATAAAATCAATGTGGATGTAGCAATGCAAAAGCAACCAACCGCGGTGGTGAATCAGATTGAAGATACTATTAAGGAGAATTCAGTGATTGAGGAATTTCCGGATGTCTTCCCTGATGAATTGCCAGGTATGCCACCTGACCGAGACATTGAATTTCTTATTGAATTATTACCTGGAACTGCACCTATAGCCAAACGACCATATAGGATGGGAGTAGATGAATTAGAAGAACTTAAGAAACAAATTAAAGAATTACAAGAAAAAGGTTTTATTCGACCTAGTTCATCACCTTGGGGAGCACCAGTCATTTTTGTTGATAAGAAAGATGGTGGTCAGAGGATGTGTGTTGATTATCGGTCGCTAAATGAAGTAACTATCAAGAATAAGTATCCTTTGCCCCGGATTGATGACTTGTTTGATCAGTTGAGAGGTGCTTGTGCGTTCTCTAAGATTGATTTACGTTCTGGTTATCATCAGTTGAAGATTCGTGCCTCTGATATTCCAAAGACAGCTTTTACTACAAGGTATGGATTGTATGAGTATACTGTTATGTCGTTTGGATTGACCAATGCACCTGCATACTTTATGTACATGATGAATAAGGTGTTCATGGAATATTTGGATAAGTTTGTGGTGGTATTTATCGATGATATACTGGTATTTTCCAAGACAGATGTAGAGCATGCTGAACATTTGAGGTTGGTATTGCAGAAGCTTAGAGAACATAAACTGTATGCGAAGCGAAGTAAATGTGAGTTTTGGTTGAAGGAAGTTTCTTTTCTTGGTCATATTGTTTCTAATGGAGGTATATCAGTGGATCCAGGCAAGGTGAAGGATGTATTGAATTGGAAACCACCTACTGATGTTAGTGAGATTCGCAGTTTCTTGGGTTTAGCTGGATATTATAGACGGTTCATTGAAGGGTTTTCTAAACTTGCTAAACCTATGACATCTCTGTTAGAAAAGAATGTTAAATTTGTGTGGTCTGATAAATGTCAAGCTAGTTTTGAGGAGTTGAAGAAGAGGTTGACTACAGCGCCTGTTTTGGTTTTACCAGATTTGAGTAAGAAGTTTTCCATTTATTGTGATGCTTCTCGTCAAGGTTTGGGATGTGTTCTTATGCAAGAAGGCAGAGTTGTGGCTTATGCATCTAGACAGTTGAGAAAGCATGAGTTGAATTATCCTACACATGATTTGGAGTTAGCAGCTGTTGTTCATGCATTAAAGATTTGGAGACATTATTTAATTGGACATAAGAGTGATATATACACTGATCATAAGAGTTTGAAGTATATTTTCACTCAGTCAGATCTGAATTTGAGGCAACGCAGATGGTTAGAGTTGATTAAGGATTATGATATTGAGATACACTATCATCCTGGTAAAGCCAATGTTGTTGCCGATGCTCTTAGCAGAAAGAGTTATGTCAATGAGATGCAAATGTCGTCTATATCAAGTGAATTGTGTGCTGAATTTGAACACCTGAACTTGGGAATTGTTACCAATGCAATGGAGTTGGTGATAGAACCTACACTAGAGCAAGAGATATACAAGGGTCAGTTGAAGGATGAGAAACTGAAGAAGATAGCGGAAGACATAGTCATTGGTAAGTCACCAGGTTTCCGAATTGATGATAATGGAACTCTTTGGTTTGGAAAAAGGTTGTGTGTACCTGAGGATCAGGCTATTCGGCAAGCAATTCTTCGTGAAGCTCATGAATCAGCTTATTCTATTCATCCTGGTAGTACTAAGATGTATCTGGATCTCAAACAGAAGTATTGGTGGGTTGGATTAAAGCGTGATGTGGCTGAGTATGTAGCAGTATGTGACACATGTCAGAGGGTAAAAGCTGAGCATCAGAGACCTGCAGGATTATTGCAACCAATGAAGATTCCTGAGTGGAAGTGGGAAGAAGTTGGTATGGACTTTATAGTGGGGTTACCTCGTACTCAGAAAGGTTATGACTCTATTTGGGTGATAGTAGATCGGTTAACTAAAGTTGCTCATTTTATACCGGTTAGAACTACCTACCAAGGACCAAAATTGGCAGAGTTGTATATGGAGAAGATAGTGTGTTTGCATGGAGTTCCGAAGAAGATTGTATCTGATCGAGGTTCGCAATTTACATCACATTTTTGGAAGGTTGTACATGAATCTTTAGGAACTAAGCTGAATTTTAGTACAGCATATCATCCACAGACAGATGGACAGACTGAAAGGACCAACCAGGTATTAGAGGATATGTTGAGAGCCTGTGCATTGCAATATGGGACTAGTTGGGATAAGAGTTTGCCTTATGCAGAATTTTCTTACAATAATAGTTATCAACAGAGTCTTAAGATGGCACCGTTTGAAGCTTTGTATGGACGTAAGTGTAGAACTCCATTGTTTTGGGATCAGACAGGTGAATCTCAGGTGTTTGGTATAGATGTTCTTAGAAACGCAGAAGATCAAGTACGAGTGATTCATGAGAATTTGAGAGTGGCACAGTCTCGTCAGAAGAGTTATGCTGATAATAGGAGAAGAGATCTAGTTTTTGAAGTAGGTGATTATGTTTATTTGAAGGTGTCACCTATGAGAAGTGTGAAGAGATTTAACATGAAAGGTAAACTAGCACCAAGGTATGTTGGACCATTTAAAGTTATTGCTAGACGTGGGGAAGTTGCTTATCAATTAGAGTTGCCTGAGAATTTATCTGGAGTGCATGATGTGTTTCATGTTTCACAACTTAAGAAGTGTTTGAGGGTGCCTGAGGAGCAGATACCTTTAGAAGAGTTGACTGTTAAGGAGGATCTTACATATGAAGAGTTTCCGATCAAGATTTTAGAGACTGCTGAGAGGGTTACTCGAAGTCGGGTTATTAAGATGTGTAAAGTGCAGTGGAATCGATATTCAGAGGCAGAGGCAACTTGGGAAAGAGAGGATGAATTGAGGAAATCATATCCGCAGTTGTTTGAGTAAGCAGTCCAATCTCGAGGACGAGATTCTTTTAAGGGGGGTAGAATTTGTAACACCCAAATTTTGAGATAACAAAATTGGAATAATGTAGATAATAAATAATGGCCAATTTAGAATAATAGTAAAATAAATTTTGTGTTGCATTCATGCTGTTGCATATATTTTTATTGTGTGGTGTGGATTTGTTTTATTTTATTTTATTTTGGTTAGAATGTATTTTAAATATTTTTGAAAGCAAGTAAATGAAAAAAAGAAGTAGAAGCTTACCTGTTTACCTGATAGGCCGATCCAGCAATCACCGCAGCCCATCTCGGGATTCATGGCCCGGCTCGGCTCAGCGGCCCAAGTCGGCCAGGGGCAGCAGCCGCGCGGCCCAGGCCGGTTGAGCCCGCAGCAGCCGTTCCCTTTCCCTTGAGTCGCTGATCGATGGGTCCCACCTGTCGGTCGTATCTTCCTCCTCCAGCCGTGTTCAAGCCGGACACGAACACCGGTTACCACCGCCCAAATCTTGAATCTTGAGTTTCCTGATCGAATACGGTTATGTGAGGCTATTAATAGGTTGCATAGGATCTCTAGTTTCCGTTTTTCAACTAAAACGCTAGGGTTGCCGCAAGTAATCGGAGGTTTAGGGTTTAGGAGGTCGACGGGTTCGGTTGGTCGTCGGTGGGGCTTGTGGGACGGTGCGAGCTCCTTTTCTTCGTGTTGGTGAGATCGCTATCTCCTCCTCCTTCTTCTCGTGCTTTTATTTTATGATGTGAAGCATCGAATCGGGGTCTTTGGTGAGCTTGGAAGCATCGGCAATGGTGCCGCCGCCCTCCCCTTGCCTCGTTCCTTCCTCGGGCCGTCGTAGCTCTCTTAGACCCGCTTAGATATGTTCTCTGTGATCTCCTCTCTTGATTGGGGTTGAAATCGGAGCGAAACGCGGTTGGAATCGTGAGAGCCGAAGCTCTCCGGCGAGCCGAGGGTGTCGGCCATGGAGGCCGCCGGCCGGTTTGGGAGAAGATGACCGACTTCCTCTTCATGTTTTTCTCTGATGAATGGTAGCCGTCCGATTCGAGATTGATGGCCCAGATTAGAAGATACCCCTTCACGGGCAATCTTTCTAAAGAGCCCCTGTATTTTCTGGGAATCAACCCGCGGTCCCAAGGCGTAAAACTGAAATTCCGTTTTTGTATTTTGAAAGCGTATTTTCTTTCGGGTTATTCAAAAATACGTTTTCAGCAATTTACAGTTTTGCCACTAGAATTGTTTTAGTCATAAAATCTTCGTTTTAACTCCGATTTGATCCGTTCAAATTGCGTTAGGTTCGTATTTGCGAACTCTACATGTTAGTGTAGTTTTACAGTTAGTTTTGATAATTTATTTTTCGAGTTTATAATTAAGTATTTATTTATCTATAGGAAATCTTAGAAAATTCATAACTTTCACGTTTTAACTCCGATTTTGGTGATCTTTGCGTCTGTGTGATCGTAGAAACGTGTAGAAGAGTTTTATAAACTTTTATTACTGTTTTGTTACTGTTGGTGTACTGTTCTAATTATATCTATTTGTTTGCTTCGTGTATGTTTGATTGGATGCATGTATGTTGTTGATTGATGATCGAGTATAGAAGGTGAGCAGTACTTGGACGATTCGGAGTATTACTTTGAGCCAAGTCAGCAGTACTGTTTGGAGAGCTTTGATCAAGGCAAGTATAACACAGGACTATCCTTGTTACCTATTCATTGAATTAACATACATATGCATGTGCTTACCTTGGCAACCTTAGAGATTTTAACTTAGCGATTGATATCTTGATTCCTTGTCACCTATGGGAATATGCATTTGGGTAGCTTGGCTAGTGCTTGATTTATGAACATTGATCTTGTAATTTGACTAATGAATGGTGCAAACAACCATTAAGATGATTTAATTCCTGCTACAAGGGGACTAGAGCACTGTGTTGTTTGTTTGTTGCTCTAGTTACTCTTCATAAGGACTTATCTGTAAGCATTAACCGGGATTGACAGTACAACTGTGAGGGCTATATGGCTCTGGCTTTAGTTGTTCAAGAGACCTTTTCTAGCTTGTTAGTGGTTACCTTAAATGGCGTAAGAATGGCTTGCCACGTTGGGTGTAGTGCGAGCCCCTGGCCTAGTGTGTATAGGCTGCGGTTGTTGTGCCACAGGGAAGGGGGGGTTCTACATCTGCCTGCCGAGTAAATCTAATGGCCCTAACTTGTTAGACGAACTTTTGAGTGGCTTTATATGGTTCTCCGGTGTTTGGGTTTGATCTCCCCACACATTTGGAAATCATGACTCACAGTGAAAGTGTACACCTCTGCGCAGAGTTTAATAAACTGGTATACTAGCCGTGCTCACGGATACGAGCGGCCTTGGGTATTCTTACAGAATAAATGATCACCATTGATATATCATGCTTAATACTGATGTTGTTATTATTATACCATGTTAATGCTATTTCATTATTCTTATTACAATTGATCATTTGTTCATTAACGGGAATTGGAATACCTTGATGCTACTCAACTGCTAAGTTAATGATGACTAAAAGCTAAAAGCAGTCAAACAGTGTCTAGCCTTTTGTGCCACATGAACCCTGTGTTATATTTGTTGAGTTCGACATGGACTCACTCTTGCTATTTCCACCATAACAGATGAAGATTATGATGAGGATTATCGTAATGAGTACTAGGTTTGATGTCAACCAGTCAACCGTGTCCCTATGTGGAGTTTCCGCTGGAGATTATTATTAGATATTATTATTTATCGTTCAAGACTATGTTTTAAATATTTATTCGCTATGTAATAAGCACTGTGATGATACTATGTAATTTGTCTGCTTATGTGTGCGATCATGACTTGGGGCGCACATGAGTACTTTATGCATCCTATTTTTGTCCTTAAAAATGGGTGTGACACTCATTATACCTTTCACCATGGGGCTTGCAACCGTCACCTTTGTCTTGAGCGGTTAAAAGATAGAACAGTCTAGTCAAGCACCATGTCTCTTATTCTTGATCAGCTATAGCTCTTGGAGTTTTTTGCAGATTTTCAAATAAAACTCAGAAATTCCTTGTATGATTCTCTCCGGTCTCTCTTTTGTGGTATTTCTGGATCCTCACCAAGGCAGTAATGATGTCTGCCTTCTCTCAAAGCAAAGTATGTAGTATTTGTGGTATAAGGCAGAGTGACATTGCCTTCTCTCTCATCCTATTCTAATAAGGCTTTTGATATCTGGAGCTCATCGGTGGGAGATAAAGTATACATACTTACAAGACATTTATTGCATAGTCAAACCATGGATCCAGAGAAACAAGCCAATAAGTCAAATCAAGATGTGCATGTGTGGCGAATAAATGGTGTATGGTGGTAGTGATGATAACAATGATGAAAGTCTAATTCTACTTTTGCTCTTTTGAGGGGATACGTACCTTTCTTGCTTTCTAAAGCTCTTGAGGAGAATGAGGTGCTCTATATTTTCTTTTTTTCTTTTTTTTCTCTCAGGTGGGCATCTTGTACCCCTAATTCTACTGTCGGACACTTGTCCATTTTTACCTCTCTTCTCACATTTTTTTTTCATCGAGGTTCCGAGCACTTGCTCCTTTTTATTTCCTCGTATCTTTTTCTTTTCGAGGTTCCGGGCACTTGCCCCTTTTTATTTCCTCGTATAGAGCACTCATCTCCTTAGAACAATATAGCAAGTGGTAGTAACCAAAATAGCTTGAGCATTTATTTCACAGGGGATAGCAAAAATGAGAAAATATTTTTGGCTATTCTCTCCCGGATTAGGAGTAGAATAATTTTATGTGGATCTGGAGATGAGAATGAGTGGATATATGTGGATGCGTACTTCTGGAGTAGAAGCAGCATGTATGAGTGATCGTGCAAGTGAATCTTGATTTTAACCGCATGACAAGCTCCTAAGGGTCTACACAGCTTGACTACACTCAATGCTCATAAGCAGTAAAAAGTAAAGGTATGGCTTAAAGTCTAGCAAGCATGTATGTATGGTTGTGGTAGGAACTTAAACTCTCATCATACAGGAACTCATCATGTAGCATTTTAAGATTTTCAAAGATAAAATTCTCCAGAATTCTAGCATCTCTAGGAATAGATAAACAGCAGCTCAACCTTCCCATATCATATCCGTTAACAACTTAGACTTTAGATCAAGTTCTCTTCCCACAAGTTCAGGTTTAGAGCAAGCTTTAAATAATAACAGTTATGTAAACTTAGAGAGAGAACTTCAAATTTGAAAATTAGGCAAAGCAACTATTCATCATATCCATGCTAGAGTTTTATTATTATTTAGATTCAGTTTAGCATAGCCACTTTATTTATTTATTAAAACACACGAAGCAAAAGATATAGGTATATATATAAGCACAAAATCTTTATTTGGTTTTTTCATAGTTATGTATATTTTTATTTTTATAAGGTAGAAGTATATATAAATATAAAGATAAAGATAGAAATACTTAGCAAGATAATGGAGGTGCTCTCCCCCAAGCTGGATCTTGACATAATCTCTTCTGATGTAGCTAGCAGATGGCGGAGATGTATTTGAAAGTCGGCAGCACCCTGACAGTGATTAGAATGTCCTCCGTCTGCTAGTCTCCTTGAATTCTGTGAAGCTCAAATAGACAACAAAGCTTTGTGGAACTGATTAAGTGTTAGCATAAATATCTAGCCTTTATCATGCTGAGCCTCCTTGATTTTTTTTTTATGTTTTTTTTATTTTATAAAGCAGAAGAAAATATTTATGTATTTATTATATATATATTTTTTATGCCACCACAGTGAATGTACTTATGGGTTTTATGCCACTCGCATACTCACATGGGGCTTTAGGGTTTTTAACATTTTTATTTTCTTTTTAAGATAGTATGAATATGATAAACTAAGCAAACTATTTAAGATAAAGTAAATAATTAAAAAGGAAAGGATAACTACCAAGTTACCTCTTGGCAAGGCGTTCGGTGTTTTTAAGTCCTCCGAACGGGACTCTTATTCGTTCAGTCGTCCTGGGACTTGGTGGATGGCGTAGTCGGTGGTTCCGGCGGCGCCTCTTCTTCATGTGCAACTGTCTTTTCTTTCCATACTTGTCTCGGTGCTTCGGTCTCCTTAGGACAGTGTTGGTTGAGTGGTATGTCTTCAGATCTTACCACTTCTCCTTCATAATCTGCCTATCCGTCCTTGATGACCTGTTGCTTCTGATTGTGGTTACGCCGCCTTCTTCTTGTCCTGACCTGCTTGGATTCTTCAAATACATAGTTAGGGTCAGTAAAGTAAAGACGTACCTTCTCAGAGGGGAAGTGCATGTGGACTTCTCCAGTTCCAATGTAAATGATTGCTTTGACAGTACTAAGGAATGGTCTTCCAAGGATGATGGGTGGATCATATTCATCTTCTCCCATGTCAATAACCTGAAAGTCTGTATGGACAAAGTGATCGTCTATCTTGACAGGGACGTCAGTTACTGTACCTTCGACTTGTCGGAATGTCTGATCTGCCATCTGGAGCTGAATATATGTTGGGTTTAAGGGCATGGTTCCGAACAGAAGTTCATAGGTGACCTTGGCCATTATGTTGACGCCCGACCCAGTGTCGCAAAGTGTCTTGTAGAAGTGGGACCCATTAATGGAGCAATAAATGCTTGGCATACCTGGGTCGTCCTTCTTAGGCAAGAACGGTGACTTGAGTTGGCGATCTTGACCTTTGTGCACGGCAGTGACCATCTTAGCTGTCTCGGTCCATACTTGCTTCTTGCTCTTGTTCCTCCTGTTGGTCCTCTTCCTTGGTTCATATTGGGGTTGCTCTGGGATTTGTGCGGTCTTGTTCTTGAAGGAAAACGTTTCCTTCCTCCCCTTGATGTAGAAACTGATCTTGGCAGCACTAGCATAGATGACAGCTCCCGCGGTGTTCAGGAATGGTCTCCCTAGGATGACGGGAGCCCTCTCATCAGAACCGGTCTCTATCACTACAAAGTCTGCTGGAGCGTACGAGGAACCCACTCGGACACAGATGTTCTTCAATATTCCTCTCGGGAAACTCAGTGTCCTATCTGCAAGCTGCAAACACATGGTTGTTTCTAATAATGGTTGTGAAAAAAGTTTTTCATAGAGTACCCTGGGCATGATGTTGACGCTGGAGCCAAAGTCACAGAGTGCTTCTGGGAAGTCTCGCATGCCGATGGAGATCGGGATGACGGGGCGTCCTGGATCGCCTCTCTTGACCGGCAGACGGTCAGTACTTACTTCCACGATAGGGTTACTCCAGTAATCTCCTGCATCAAACATGTCTACAAGATTTGCAGATTCTAGTCCTTCCGGTTGTGATGGTATACCGGGGTTAGTAGCAGGAACAGCAGCAGCTATTTGATTCAACTGAGATTCAATCATTTTATTAAAGCTAATCTGGTTCTTGATGGCAGTAGAGAAATTATCCATTCTATTATTTATATTTTCTAGTATTTTATCATTAGATGCCAATTTCTTAGACATGTTATCCATTAGCTTTCCTTGGTTGGACACTAACTCTCTCAAAGGTGGATAATTATTATTATTATTGAAAGAATTGTTACCTTGATAATTACCTGAGTAGTTAGGCCTCTGTTGATTCCAACCTTGATTCTGCTGAGGACGGTTGTTGTAGTTGTTGTTGTTATTGTTGATGTAGTTCACGTCCTCCAGCAACTCAGGACAGTGATTGCCCGAGTGTCCAGTACCTCCACACTCCTCACAAGTCATGTGGGAGTCGTAGACGTGCATGACTTCTTTCTTTTCTCCAGCTCGATCATCGAGCTTCTTCATGAGTAGGTCTAGCTTGGCAGACAGCATGTCTACTTCCTTGAGCTGGTGCATACCTCCACCTTTCTTGCGTGTCTGAGTTCTTTCTTCATTCCAACCTTTTTTGGATGCCATCTTCTCCACAAGAGCTGTGGCTTGAGGTATGGTGAGTGATAGGAATGCTCCTCCAGCTGCAGCATCCATGGTTTCACGGGCACTGTTAATGAGCCCTTGATAAAATGTCTGCATCAACAGCCAGCTTTCCATTCCATGATGGGGACATTCTAGGATGTAGTCTTGGAAACGCTCCCATGCTTCTGGAACAGATTCATCATGTTGTTGCTGAAAACTTGTAATCTTCCCACGGAGAGCATTGGTCTTGCCCATGGGAAAGAATTTGGCCAGAAAGTTCGTGGAGCAGAGTGCCCACGTAGTGTTCTTCTCCTTTGTAGCGTAGAACCACTGCTTCGCTCTCCCCAACAGTGAGAATGGGAAAAGGCAAAGTAGTATGGCGTCTCTGGGGACTTCAGCCATGGTGAAAGTGCTGTAGATCTCCAGGAAGTGTTGAAGATGAGCACTAGCGTCTTCGTGTGGCTTCCCACAGAACTAGTTAGCTTGCACCATGTTGATGAGCCCAGGCTTGAGCTCGAAGTTGCGGTCGATCTCCCCAGCAGGTCCAGTGCGGATGTTGTCCGTAGTGGGAGCTGAGAACTCGTGGATCGACTTGTTCGCCATGGCTTCGAATTCAGTCGACAAATTTCGGATGAAACTTTGGCGGTCTTCGGATTTGGATGAAGCTTTGTGCTGAAGTGTTGACGATGTCTTCTTGAGCTTGGCTCTTGTTCTTCTGAATAAGGCTTCGAGATCGTCAACAAAGTTGTCTGGAAGATGTCTTCTATTCATGCATCACCCTACAATAAATAATCAAAATGGAAAATACAGGGGTAAAACTGTATAAGAGAATTGATAAGCTCGATCAGATTAGTGATGCAAATGATGACTCAAAGTTCCATATTCATTCCTACTTAGTAATCAACCTTCCCCGGCAACGGCGCCAAAAATGCTTGTTGGGCATTCTTAACGTCACTACCAAAAGTAGACTTAGTTTTCTAATTCTGATAACGACGCCAAAAATGCTAAACCTATCCCTCATGCCACTTAAGCCAAGTTGTCATCCCCAGCATGATATGAGAGACGCGGTATTGAAATATGCATTTGCTCATCAAGATAAATAATAAAAGGGATTTGCAAGCGCACAGATTAATACCGATGTAGCATTTTAACCGGGAAGTATTCCAGGTATCGTTATTTATATTTTTACCACTGGGAAGGGATTTCTAAGTATCATGGTTGATAATGGAATGAGAATATGGAACTGAGTACACATCATTGCATGTATAACCGAGAGTATTTATCAATCTCTTTATACAGGTATAAATGTCACATTAAGTAAAGGTAAAGTGATAATAGTGACAAAGATAATTAATCTGATCAGCTAGCCACATATAATAATGATAAGCACCTCAACAGATATTCTAGCAAGTCATTAGCATGGAATTAGGATGAACTACAAAGATATTCCCTAAGTTATTATTAACTATAAAGTCTAGCATATCATAGTTAGTGCAATTATACTTGGCAATCATGGTGAGAAAAGACTATATCCATGCATAGTGAATATTAGCAAGGAAGATGAAGAACATAGCAATCACTCCCCTGTAATAGTGTTGCTCTGCCTGCCCTATTCACGAGAGGGGGACTATATAAGAATCAACGAAGCTGTCACTATCGCGAACTACCCCACAATCTGGCATATAGGGTGCAATCGCAGATAAATACGGTATAGACACCACGTCTACACAATAATTATCATTCACCCACTGTACACATGGATAAACGTTATACGATCCTAGGCATGTATATAATTCCAATCTAACTAAGCCAAGCATATAACTATGATAAACTAAGAACAATATAATTGCAAATATAATCAAGTAGAGCAAAGTCATAACCAATATATTGAAATAGAACAAAGTTATATTCATAATATTGAAGAACAAAGATGAACAATTGAAGAACAATAGAGGAATTACCAAGAATCCTCTTGATAGATCCTGGAACCAATCGAAGATTGACTGCTTCTAGTTCTAATCCTATGTAGCTATGCTAACTAGAGATCTAGTTGATGTGGTGGCTCTAGGGCTTGATCAGAGGCTCTCCTCCTGAATTAGGGTTTGAAGTATGAGACGAGGGCCTCTCCTCCAGGGGCAGGGGCCTTGCTTATATAGCCCTTTCGGATGAATCTGGGCCGTCGGATCAAACCGACATTGAACGGACGGTTTTCCTTGATCCTCTAGGTCGGTGGAGCATAATCCTCGAGGCGGAGCCTGATTGGCTGAGCCAGCAGGGCGGGCGCCCTAGGGACTAGGGTGGGCGCCCTGTCCCTGGCTCTGTTACGCCTGCCGTTCGTTCTCGTGGCTTCTGGACTCTTCTAGATGTAAGATAATTACGTGTTCGGTTAATATCCCGTCATTAATCCGACATGTGGGCCTTTCTTCCGTATTTCCTGATAACCCCCTGCAGAAATAGATAAACAACAAAACTCGTGGAATTCTGTCAGATAAAACCCTAAGTCTAGGTGTTGGTTTCATTTGGATCCTTTTCTCTATTTATTTAATAGTTATAATTGATACTTAAGGACCGTCAACAAACTCCCCCAAGCTTACCTCTTGCTCGTCCCTGAGCAAGGAGAGACTCAGTAGTTGCTGAAATGCCTTTGAATTTTGACGGTACACATGCTTTCAAATAGAGTCTCATCTCTGAGTTAAAGTAAACTGTCAAGACTTAAAACTTACTCATTATACCTTTCACCATGGGGCTTGCAACTGTCACCTTTGTCTTGAGCGGTTAAAAGATAGAACAGTCTAGTCAAGCACCATGTCTCTTATTCTTGATCAGCTATAGCTCTTGGAGTTTTTTGCAGATTTTCAAATAAAACTCAGAAATTCCTTGTATGACTCTCTCCGGTCTCTCTTTTGTGGTACTTAAGAACCGTCAACAAGTACTGTCACTCCGGGGGTGTGGTTTTAGGCGGAAGAAATAGCAAAACAAGGAAATAGAAGGAAGGATTCCAAGTAAAGTCTCACAAAGATGAATGAACCCTGAGAGATGGAGGACATAGTTCAATGTAAGGTGCTTTAAGGAAATACCAAAGTATTAAAGAAAATGATGAAAAAAGGAGATGCTGGGAGGCAGAGTCTAGCTCGAATGAAGGAGATGAAGAGAACGATCTCACCAGGGCTAGGGGAAGGAACCCGATGCTCACCAAGGGTCTTCCAATCAGCTAAGCCTTGATCATGAATCAAGCCATCACTGACCAACTCCTGCAGCTAATCTTCTATGGTAGCCGGGGAAGGCCAGATCTTCTCCGCAACCCTCATAGCGATGAACTCTTGGTTTTCAATCACCTTGAGTGCCTCCTCCTTGTCCACCAGAACCTCCTTCGGCTTGCTGCTTGACGCCTTCTTCTTGCCCATACACTAACGATGCTCTAGTCTCACGGAGAGGATGGTGGCAATGTGTTGATGCCAAAGTGAATCTGCAAACACAAAGGGCTAATACCCGAAGTCGATATCCAAAGCTTGCCAGTCGATTTGACCTGTTAATCGACAAGGACGAAGATACGAGTACTTTGGTCCTGACAACAGCGATACGCCCGGAAGTCACGGCCAAGAGGTACTCACACGGAACTCGAGGATCGTCGAAGATTGCACTTAGAGCAATGCAACTCGCCGAATCGATGAGAACTCGTAAAAAGGAAAATATGCAAATTAACGAAGTCGCCGAAAGTAGATGTAAATAAGAGTAAAAGCTGTCTTTTGATGTATTGGTTGATCCCCTATTACATTGCCCTTCACTCTATATTTATATCCTGATCTATAGAAACATAACCTAATACGACTAGGACACTAAATCCAAATCTAAGGAAAAAACATGACTTTGATACAACTCAGACTCTACTAAACGTACACAAGGAAATTAACTCCTATTTTACTCCATAGTCTGCCTCAATCACGATGGTATTCTCATCGACCTCCTTTTCAACGGCACAGTCCCTGTTCCATCGGCAGCAGCCTTCGAGCTCCTTCTATCGGTACATTCCCTGTTTCATCGGCTGCAGTCTTCATACCTTCCTTCATCGGTACATCCCTTGTCTCATCGGCAGCAGTCTTCAAACCCTCTTTCATCGGCATCGGCAATAATACCCTTAACCTCATCGGCAACCCTTCAAATTAAATCCATATGCTGCCACAACTCAAAAACAAACTTATTCTCCTTGGCTATCAATCTACATGGTAATCTTTCCTTTGTTGATTAACCCTTCCTGATTACCTTGACACGTGCTAAAAACGATGTCAACACATGCCCCCCAATTTCGAAGTATAAGATACTGATGCTCCGAAATTTACTCCAGCTGATGCTTGCTGTTATCTATTTCTTCAACCCATTCTCCAAGCATAACATGATTTGTTACTAGATTTAATCAAATCTAGATCTAATCCATGTATCTCAATAAATATCGCACATTTTCCAACCTTCTTTACCTTAATTACGGTTGAGATACCAAAATAACAATCCATCAGCAAGATCTTACCACAACGCATCATTTTTTTAGAACCAAAAAATCATATATTGAGATATCCTTCAAGTCATGATTACTTGCCATCAAATCTTCTATACCATCCCTTGATTGTCGTGCGAACAGTTACCATATCCAACTGAACCACCTCGATCTATCCGCATACGGCATAGAGATAAGTCAAGAATACCCCTACCCCAAATGGCCTATAAATAGATTTCTCCGGGCTGCTCATCTTCTACCTTCAAACTCCATCCTTTGGCATTCTCACTCCGGCGGCAACCCTAACCAACAACCGCGCATCCTCGACTCACTAGAGCCACCGTCATCTTCAAGTTCCCAGCTCGTGCCCTCATCCGTTCGAAGCAATGGCTGTTAACTTCGATGTCCCTGCGGTTCGTTCTTCTTCATATTACTTTTACTTTAATCCTTTTGGTTCCCTGCGAGTTCTTACAGTCAGCATTTTCCTATCTTCTCCATTTTCTCGGTCCTCCAAATTCAGGAACTACGCAACACACTGGTGATTCCAACCCATTAGCCTCCTCTCCATTGCCTAGGTCCAATGGGCGACCCAGATCCAACTGACCTAATTAATGCAGAGGCAAATCGTATTCCCTTCAGATCTCAAAATTTCTCTTTGAATCTGTGGAAAGACACGTTCCGTTCTTGGCCCAAACCCACCAAAGGGTGGAAAAACTGGTTCTTGAGGGTCAACAGATCAATGCAAGTGTTCTGGGTAGAACGGAAGATAGATCAGTGTATCAGGCTATCCATTGCCGATATACAAAAGAATGAATCCATGATGATAGCTGCCGCTTAATTTTGGTCGGATACCACCAACACCTTCATGTTTGGTCATGGCCCATGTGCCCCTACTCTTGCCGATGTATATATGCACACAGGCTTGGACATCTCAACTGTTGATGAAGGCCATATTTTTGGCAGAAAAGCTGAATACAGAGTAAATACACGCAACATCGGCGGCTGGACGGGATACATCCTAGAGTACCAAAAGACTGGCACTGTCAATCAAAGGGAACATGCCACATTCCTGAACATGTGGCTGGAGAAGTTTATTTTCTACGGCCGATCGGTAGGACCAACTAATGCTTTCCTCCCAGCAGCAGAACTCTTAGCCAACGGTGTCAGATTCCCACTTGGCCGATATCTCCTGAGCTCAACCTACCACCTTCTCCACCAAGTATCTCAGAAGCTTATACTTGGCGAACCCATCGGCAATCTGGGAGGCCCATGGTGGTTTGTCAATATGTGGTTAAACGCTCACATGCACAAGCGTTTACAGTGGGATCTCTTTGCTCAAGAATTCCCACGAGAAATTCCCGAAGATTACGTCCTTAGAGACGATGAACCGGCAACACGCCCTCCTCTCAACTTCGGTGAAGCCATAATTGTCCTTCCCGGAACAGAAGCTAATAAAGACCAAATCGGCAGATTTTTTCAGACTTTCTACCATGGCCTCCCTCGTGACCTTAGGGCTTGGGTACCTTACATTGATGAGGATAACAAGTTCCCTCTCCTCTTCAATTTCGCCGATAGTGATCTGAACCAAGACAATGATCTTATGATGGCCATTATCACCCCTAGAGCAATCCCAGTCAATACATTTGGTAGCGGGAAAGCTTCCCATATTACTTATGAATTCTACAATCCATCTGCAGTATCCCGCCAGCTGGCCTTTGGGCAACTACCAATCAAGTTATGTTATGCCAATGTGATCAAGCCTAGAGAAATCATTACCGCTGGAACTGAATGGAGCAGGATAGTAAGACTTGCTCCCGATGCTGATATCTCAAATGTCGATCTCTCCACCTGGTCACCAGCATCTTTCATAACAGAGTCATATAAGCAATGGTGGCAAGAGTGGAAAGAACAGCTGTTTTCAACATCTGTTCACACATATCGGCATATGATCGATCCCGATTATGCCATTCCTGACAATGCAGTAAGTTCCTTTTAACTTTTGTCTCTTTCCTTCCTTTTATATGCATATCGGTAGCTAACCTTCCTTGAAACAGGCCGATGATCCAGTTCCACCAATAAGCAAAAGTGGAAAACCCTTCAACCTCCTTCCAGCCTCTCCAGTCTCAGTAATCGGCTATAACGCCCCCACCTTAGAAGCCTTGACCTTCTAAAGGGCTCGCACCAAAACCATCACTTCCAGACCAAGACTGAGAACATCTAGGGTTTCTCCAAAGGCTGCTGCTTCAAGCCTAATCAAGGCTTTTAAGGTAATAACCTTGCTTACTCTATTTTTTGCCGATATACTCTACATTAACACACAACTATCAGGGTGTGCAAGCTGCAGCTGGATCGTCATCGGCAACTTTACCAAGCACCACGACCTCTACTCCTCCTTCAGAGGTATTCTCTTATTTTTACATTTTTCTCTGTTAAATATCCAATCTTATACCCGTTTTTGCAGCAACAAACGGGTATATCGGCAAGCACGCCAAGCATGCAGGCTCCCCAACCAACAGATGTCGATGCCCCCAACCAATTGTCGTTGAAGCACAAACAAAGCGTAAAGCTTTGACCGATGCTGAAGCTCAACAAAAACGACAGAAATCTACACCAGCCCCTGCGTCTGCTCCAGCACCCATCAGTCAGCCCACTGATGTAACTGAACAAGCTGCTCCTTCTGCCCAAGATACATCATCGGCAATTATACCCCAAGGGCCAACTACCGATGTGATCATAGAAGACATTCCATCGGCATCCTCTGCCGATCCCTCAGATGATCCTCTACAAGCCGCTCCCTCAAGCCAAGCTCAAGAAATTACTCTGAAGCAGGTAAACCAATTAATTGTTTGGTTTATAATATCCCCAGATATCACAGACAGGATTTCTAATTCTCTTTATTTCACAGGAACAAGATTCTCCCGATAGATTATTCTCTTTTGCTATCGATGTCTCCGATGATGACGGAGAAGAGGCGAGTTCTTCCCTGGCGTTGGGAACAATATCGTCAGACACCTATGGCAAGCTAGAAGCCCTCCTAAATCTGCTATAGCAAGACACTACCCAATTGGTGATCGACTCGGACCCTGCGAGGGCTATCTTCAAAACGATCCGCGGCCAAGTCCCTGCCAATGTTGAAGAGACCATCTTTCCAGCAGTCCATCTGGAGAGCAGACAACTTCAATATCAAAGGGCCGTTCATCGTATTGCTGACAGAGCAGCTCAGACTCAACTTAAAGAGGAAATGCTGCAGCTGAAGCAAACTGCCGACGAGAAGCACAAGAATATCAACAACTTGCAAGCCTCCAGTGCCGATCTTAGGCAGAAAATCTTAGATCTATCGACAAAGAAAGCAGCCCTGCTAGCTGAGCTGGAAAAGGTTGAGACAGCTCTGACTCAAGCTAAACAAGAAGAAGACCAGCTTCCCGACGCCATCAAGGCCCTTCAACAGGAACGAGATGCTCAAGCTCGCAAGGCCTTGGTCCTGAAAAAGAAATTCAAGCCTGTGGAAGGAAGTGCCGATGAAGACGCCAAAGAATTAAAAGAAGCCGATGAAATTCGCCTGCGTGCGATATCAGCCATCCAGGCTTTGTTAAATTAGCGCATCGGCAACAATTGATACTTTATTTTATCTCCAGCCGATAGGATTGTTATCGGCAACTATACTCTTATGCGTCTATCCAGATACTAGGGTAATATTTCTTTTAAATATTTTCCATTTAATGCTCTGGGAAACACAACTCCTTCGAGAGTTTCATGAATATACGCATTACCAGGAACAGATTGATTTATCTGATATGGACCTTCCCAATTAGGTGACCATTTGCCAAACTTAGAACTTTTAGTCCCAATCGGTAAAATCAATTTCCAAACCAATTCACCATCGACAAATTCCTTTACCTTCACTTTCTTGTCATACCATCTAGCTACCCTTTTCTTATTCTCCTCGATGCTAACTAAAGCTTTTAACCGATGACCTGCTACATCTTCCAATTCATCTTTCATAAGAATATCATAATCATCGGCTGTCAGTTGATCCTGAAAGCGCATTCGCCTAGAACCAATCTTAATCTCCCAAGGTAATACCGCATCGTGTCCATACACCAATTGATAAGGTGATACCTTGGTTGCACCATGACATGCCATCCGATATGACCACAAAGCTTCATTTAATATTGTATGCCACTTTTTAGGATACTCTTTAATCTTGCGCTTAATGAGTTTGATATTTCCTTTATTAGATGCTTCAGCCTAGCCATTAGCTTGGGCATAATACGGTGAAGAATTCAAAACTTTAATTCTCATACTTATAGCAAACTCATCAAATTCACCCGATGTAAACATAGTGCCCTGATCGGTAGTGATGGTTTGAGGGATGCCAAATCGGTAGACAATATGCTCCTTCACAAAATCAACCATGTTAGCCGATGTCACCTTTTTTAAAGGAATTGCTTCAACCCACTTTGTGAAATAATCGGTAGCAACCAGAATAAACTTATGCCCATTACTCGATGGTGGATAAATCTGACCGATGAGATCAATAGCCCAACCCCGAAACGGCCAAGGCTTAATTATGGGGTTCATAGCCAATGCGGGTGCCCTTTGAATATTACCAAATTTTTGACATTCCTGACATCCTTTAAAATATTTAAAACAATCCTCAAGAATAGTCGGCCAATAATATCCATTTCTTCTGATCATCCATTTTATCTTGAAAGCTGACTGATGAGCCCCACATACTCCTTCATGAAGTTCACTCATCAGGCTTTTTGATTCCTCTATGCTAACACACCTGAGTAAAACTCCATCTATGGTACGGTAATACAATTCATCATTGAGGAGTACATACTTGGTCGCTTGGAACCTTATACGTCCTTCAACCTTTTTAGATGGATTCTTTAAATAATCAATAATTTCCTTTCTCCAGTCATCGGTATCAGCCACTGATATCAATGCTTCTTGAACAGGTTGATACCTTGAAGCATGCTGAGCCAATCGGTTAGCCTCTTCATTATGCATCCGGGAAATATGCTCCAGATGAAAACTCCTAAACCCTTTCAACAATTCCAAACACTTTTCATGATATGAAATTAGAATTTCACTTCGGCATTCATAAACCCCAATCAACTGATTTATAACTAGCATAGAATCACCAAAGACTTCAACAGCATCAGCATGTACTTCTTTAAGCAATTCTAACCCTTTTATCAGGGCTTGGTACTCAGCTTGATTGTTTGTCGATGTAGCAACGATCGGCAATGAGAACTCATACTTCTTCCCCTGAGGGGAAATTAACACGATACCGATGCCTGCCCCTTCACCACAAGTAGACCCATCAAAGAAAAGTGTCCACGGAGCAACTTCTAGAGAATCCACCGTGTTGCAATGTTGAGTAACAAAATCGGCCATAACCTGTCCTTTAACTGCCTTAGCCGATTCATAACGTAGGTCAAACTCTGATAATGCTAAAATCCATTTACCAATCCTACCATTTAATATCGGCATAGATAGCATATATTTGACCACATCATCTTTGCATATGACGGTACAATCAGCTGATAGTAAATAATGCCTCAACTTAATACAAGAGAAGTATAAGCATAAGCAAATTTCTCAATAGCCGAATACCT
This sequence comes from Saccharum spontaneum, assembly GCA_022457205.1. Taxonomy (NCBI): domain Eukaryota; kingdom Viridiplantae; phylum Streptophyta; class Magnoliopsida; order Poales; family Poaceae; genus Saccharum; species Saccharum spontaneum. The sequence goes on along the minus strand of CM039592.1, from coordinate 18,724,513 downwards.
GGTTTCAGCATCTATTAACCGTCTGCTCAAATAATAGATAACACGCTCCTTTCCTTCAAATTCTTGAATAAGAGCTGAACCGATAACAGTATCTTCAGTTGATAAATACAATCTGAAAGGCTTTCCATGTTGGGGTGGAACTAACACTGGAGGATTTGTTAAATAACTCTTAATCTGATCTAAGGCTAATTGCTGTTCACCCCCCATTTAAATTCCTGATCGGCTTTGAATTTCAATAATGGACTGAAAGCCTTGATCTTACCTGACAGATTAGATATAAATCTTCTGATAAAATTAATCTTACCGATCAAGGACTGTAATTCAGTTTTATCGGCAGGAGCAACAACCTTGTTGATTGCCTCAATAGATTTTCTACTAATTTCAATGCCCCGCTGATGCACCATAAAACCCAAGAATTGTCCTGCCGATACACCAAATGCACATTTATTGGGATTCATCTTTAACCCATGTTTTCTTGTGCACTCCAATATCTTCCGTAGATCGGTTAGATGCTTTGTGATATCTCCAGACTTAATCACTATGTCATCAATGTAGATTTCTACCAACGTACCGATATATTCATGGAAAATAAAGTTCATAGCTCTTTGATAAGTAGCACTGGCATTTTTCAAACCAAATGTCATAACTATCCACTCAAATAATCCCACATGACCTGGACACCTAAAAGCAGTCTTGGAAATATCTTCTTCAGCCATGAATATCTGATTATAACCCGCATTACCATCCATGAAACTAATAATCTGATGCCCTGCTGCAGCATCAATCAACAAATCAGCAATCGGCATTGGGTAACCATCCATTGGTGTGGCCTTATTGAGATTTCTGAAATCAATACAAACACGAAGTTTCCCATTTTTCTTATATACAGGAACCACATTAGAAATTCACTCTGCATATCGGCACTGCCGAATAAACTTTGCCTCAATTAATTTGGTTATTTCGGCCTTAATACCAGGAAGTATATTAGGATTGCATCGGCGAGCCGGCTGCTGATGTGGCTGAAATCCAGATTTAATAGGCAACCGATGTTCAACTATAGATCAGTCTAATCCAGGCATTTCAGTATAATCCCAAGCAAAACAATCTTTATATTCCTTTAACAAATCAACTAATTGTTGTTTACACTTGGAATTTAACTTAGAGCTAATAAAAGTGGGCCTTGGCCTATCGCCTTCACCAATATCTACTTCTATTAAATCATCTGCCGATGTAAATCCTTGACCTAATTTTCCATCATCGGCAAATCTATCCATTCAAACTCTTCTTCAGAACCGACTGCTTGGATCGGTAGAATTTCGTAATCGGCAATCTTGAGGAACTCTTTTTCCCAAGCTTCTCCCGATATGCACTTGGTTCGCTCATAAGTGTCTGATTCTGCCGATGCGATAATATAAGAAGAGTCACCAGGAACAACTTCAATCTTATCTCCAATCCATTGTACCAGACATTGATGCATTGTAGAAGGAACACAGCAATTAGCATGAATCCAATCCCTTCCCAAGAGCAGATTATATGCACCCTTGCCATTAATAACAAAGAAAGTTGTCGGTAAGGTTTTACTGCCGATGGTCAACTCAACACATACTGCCCCTTTAGCTGGTGATACATTGTCTTCAAAATCCTTTAGCATCATATCAGTCTTAGTTAAGTCTTGATCTCCCTTACCAAGCTTCCGATACATCACATAAGGCATAATATTAATTGTAGCTCCTCCATCAATAAGTATCTTATATACAGGCTGCCCATCAACTCTGCCTTTTACAAATAAAGCCTTGAGGTGTTGTCTCTCATCATCGGCAGGCTTCTCAAAAACGGCCATCATTGGATCTAGCGTTAATTGAGCTATTTGGTTAGAGAAAACAGTCTCTTCTTCGCTATCAGACAGAGCCAAAAATTCCATCGGCAACATAAACACCATATTGACATCTGCCGATGGACCTTTATTCTTGTGCCTTATCTGCCACTGCTGGTTACCAGATCTCTCATTGGAGGGACTTTCTTCTTGATATAAATCTTTTTGACGCTCTCGCTGCATTTTTCTCTTCTGTGTCTTTGTCAACCCCTCTGGACACCATTGAGGAAGCTTAGTTTTCCAAACTGGCTGATAAGTCCTAGTTGTCTCCACACGACGTATATTAGGATCCCTGTAAAATATTTCTTCATCAGGAACTCTTGCATTTGCCATCTCTTCAAGTTCCTCTTGGCTTCTCGAAAAATATGCAACGCGTTTACTAAACCTTTCATGTACACTGAGCCTGCCCCCCAGCCGATCATGTACTGATGCTCTCCCTCTGATCGGCTCATTAATGAGCAAACCTTGATTACCAGATTGAAACCTTCTTACAGGATGATTAACTCCATAATAACCATTGCACTCTGGACAATCTTCAACAGTAGGTAACTTAATACCTTCCTCCCAACAATGAATAAAAAACGGACAATTCCAATGATCCTTATGCCGATTCCACTCTTCTTGACGCCTTTCCTCTTGTTGTCGTCGATACCGGTCCCTTCGCTGATGCCAGCCTTCTTGTTGTCTTCGATGAGTAATCACGATGCCAGATCGAGGAGGCCTCCTAGAACCGCCACTTTTCGTCAATAGCCCCTTGCCTTTTGCATCATCGGTAGTTATCCGATGTTGGGGATCTACTGATGCATTCTTTTCAGCAGCTTCCGATGTCAACACCTTAATTTTCCCTTCAGCATCCAACATATTTGCTGGAAAAGGATGTTGATCAATTTTCATCGGCTTTTGAATCTTGGAATTGCCAAATTTTATTCTGCCAGATTCAATAGCTAACTGCAATTGTTGTCTAAATACTTTGCACTCATTGGTACTGTGTGAAGTTGCATTGTGCCACTTGCAATACCGCATATGCTTCAACTCTTCTGCCGATGGGATCACATGATTAGGTGACAATTTAATCTGGCCCTCTTGAAGCAAAAGATCAAATATTTTATCGGCTTTGGTGACGTCAAAAGTAAACTTTTCTGGCTCTTTGTGACCAAAGGGACAAGATATCGGCTTCTTATTCTTAACCCACTCTGCCAAACCGATAACTGGTTCATTATCTGAATCAGAATCTTCCGCCTCTTCAACAAATGAAACTTTCTTGTTCCAATTTCTTTTAGGTTCAAAAACCCTAGCGTCTTGATCAGAAATCCTTTGCACTAAATGACTTAGGCTTTCGAACTCCTGAGAAGCATATCTGTCCTTAAGGTGTGGTAACAATCCCTGAAAGGCTAAATCGGCAAGCTGCCGATCATCCAATACCAAGCTATAACATTTGTTCTTTACATCTCGTAGCCTTTGCACAAAGCCTTCTACCGATTCATCATTGCGCTGTTTCATCTTTACCAAATCGGTAAGCTTCTTTTCATGAACTCCAGCAAAGAAATACTTATGAAATTGCTTTTCCAGATCAGCCCAAGTGATAATAGAATTTGGCGGTAGTGAAATAAACCATGTAAATGATGATCCGGATAGAGATGATGAGAACAGACGAACTCTCAATTCATCTCTACAAGCTACCTCTCCACATTGAATAATAAAACGATTAACATGTTCCATGGTTGATGTATCATCTTGCCCAGAAAACTTAGTGAAGTCTGGCACCTTGTAACGATTTGGGAGAGGAATTAAATCATATGCCGGAGGATACGAAGTCCGATAAGAATAGGTATTAACTTTAGGCTTGATCCCAAACTGATCCTTCATAATTTCTGCTATCTTATCGGCCCAAAAAGCATCGACATCTTGCTGACGATATTGTTGAATCTCCACTAGAGGTATCTGCTGATACCCTTCTGCATACCTTTGTGGCCCACGATCTCCAGCAATTGGCACATTTGCTACTATCTGTGGTCCATTAACCTGCTGAAAAGGGTTCATCGGCTGAGCTGCCGATGCTTGATTCTGAAAACCAGCATGCATGTGACCTTGATGAACACCTGTGGCTTGCTGATTTGGCTGAACTGTATGTTGAGTGGGAAACTGCCCTGACCAATTATTAGTATTCATCAGCACAAAGTTTGCCGATGGCTGGTAGCTTGTTGGCATTGCTGGATAATTACATCCAACTTGAGACATAACCTGGACTCCAGGCTGACTGGCGATAGGAGCCTTCTGCTGCATCGGTAACAAATTTGCCGATGGATTTGAACTAGATGTTTGACTCAAAGACGCCTGAAAACCTCCTAGATTTGGTTGTACAGTAGTTGTAGTATATTGAGGCGCTTGAGCTATCGGCAAACCAGCCGATGGCATAGGAGTTTTTCCCGCTGCATCAAACACTTGAGATAATCCATGATTGAAAGCAGATGGCTCTGGAGGCATACCATATCCCCACCAATTAGCAGAAGTTTGATTATTCTGTGGTACAGGACCTGATAGAGCCGATGCTGATAGATCCGTACCAAGCTGAACTCGTCTTGATAATGCTGAATCCGGACGCACCGGAGTAGACAGTACGTTAGATAAACCTGCTGATACTGGAGGAGAAGAAATCTCTATACCCGTAACGGCTGGGGGAGCCGATGGAGCAACAGCAGATGCTGCTTCTGGTTGATGATAAGCAGGCCCAACGTAACGAGGTGATACTTGCCCTTCTTTGAAAGTTCGAATCATAGCATTATGAACAGTATTGGACAGCACATTGGAGTGATTAATTAAAGCATGATTCACCGCAGAATTAACCATCTCTTGAAGTTTACCCGGATTAGGATCAAAGGTAACCTGCCGAGGCAACGGCAAGTCCTGCTTCTGGATGACTTGTCCACTTTTGTTCAAGCTGAATGACTTCAAGCAAAGTTGTCTGTATTCTTCAATAGCCCTCTCCATAGCCTGCCTCTGATCGTCCTTAAGATCTTCTTCTGTTACTGCGATGATGTTCCCAGCATCGATCTCATGATTAGGCATCTTGACTAGATCTGTCCCACTGAGCGTGCCAAAAGATGTGTTGATGCAAAAGTGAATCTGCAAACACAAAGGGCTAATACCCGAAGTCGATATCCAAAGCGTGCCAGTCGATTTGACCTGTTAATCGACAAGGACGAAGATACGAGTACTTTGGTCCTGACAACAGCGATACGCCCGGAAGTCACGGCCAAGAGGTACTCACACGGAACTCGAGGATCGTCGAAGATTGCACTTAGAGCAATGCAACTCGCCGAATCAATGAGAACTCGTAAAAAGGAAAATATGCAAATTGACGAAGTCACCGAAAGTAGATGTAAATAAGAGTAAAAGCTGTTTTTTGATGTATTGGTTGATCCCCTATTACATTGCCCTTCACTCTATATTTATATCCTGATCTATAGAAACATAACCTAATACGACTAGGACACTAAATCCATAGAAACATAACCTAATACGACTAGGACACTAAATCCAAATCTAAGGAAAAAACATGACTTTGATACAACTCAGACTCTACTAAACGTACACAAGGAAATTAACTCCTATTTTACTCCATAGTCTGCCTCAATCACGATGGTATTCTCATTGACCTCCTTTTTAACGGCACAGTCCCTGTTCCATCGGCAGCAGCCTTCGAGCTCCTTCTATCGGTACATTCCCTGTTTCATCGGCTGCAGTCTTCATACCTTCCTTCATCGGTACATCCCTTGTCTCATCGGCAGCAGTCTCCAAACCCTCTTTCATCGGCATCGGCAATAATACCCTTAACCTCATCGGCAACCCTTCAAATTAAATCCATATGCTGCCACCACTCAAAAACAAACTTATTCTCCTTGGCTATCAATCTACACGGTAATCTTTCCTTTGTTGATTAACCCTTCCTGATTACCTTGACACGTGCTAAAAACGATGTCAACACAATGCATGGGCAGTGGTGGCGCTTGAGCGATGGCAACGGTGATGGCAAAGCTCTCAAGGGAGGTTAGGGTTTCGCGAAGACAGAATGCTAGAAGGCCAAGGCAAGTAAGGAAAAAGAAGAAGAAGAAGAAGAAGAAGAAGAAGAAGAAGAAGAAGGGCCCCTTATATAGATTTACAATGGTAAAATGTGGCCCAAATGACCTGTTAATCCAACGGATCGTTTCCACCTTTTACGCATTGAATGTAGAACACAATCAAAGTGACAGATTGCATGTCTTTTCACAATAGAACAATACAACGGGTAGACTTCAGACTTATCCATTCACACTGCGTCGTTGCTGAATTGTTATAGCTCGTAAAACTCAGAAAGAGCTCGCCATTCGCAAGATACACAAAAGAGAGTACAGAACACTGCTCAAGAACCCAGAGTTTCTAGAAATAACCTGGATGATACTCAAAATCACTCAGACAAGCAAAAAAGGAGACAACAACTCAGAAAGCAAGATTTTTTTTCAAGAGATACAAGATTACAGATCTCACAAGACCCAAAAAACTCGGTACTATGACAAACAAGGTAGCAACAAGGAGCACAAAAAGAACACGGCTCTAGAAACGACTACGTGCCCCTAGTTGCTACTCGACATAACACACTGTACCTGACTACACTATTTTCTTCAAAGGAGGAGAGCAGTGCATCCAAGATTGGTGTCAGCAGCACAGCGTGACAACATGGACTAGGTGAGGCTGACAGGCATATGTCTACCCAAGCCCGATGTGATCCTAGATCACATGCTGATCTGCACTGGACAGTCGCAAGGCAGAGTGGAAGGACCAATCTAGAACTGCTAGATGAGGGAACGCATCTCACATCACAAGACTTCTTCCACCTTCCAGCACGTACTACCTAGTACAATTCCACTATGAGATTAGTCTACCTCTAATCTCTATCACAAGACTTCTTCCACCCACTATAAGATATACAAGACTTACAAGAGCGGCGTACATGGACCTAGTGCACCAACAAATCAAACATGAAAAAGAATTCGAAGAAGTGATAGAAAGTTGTAAAGGAAAAACGATCACGCGTGAAGACACAGTACTCGAGGAAGGAATATCCGAAAGAATATGCCAATACTGTACAACTCATGACTAAGAAGCATTTATCCTCAACCACCACCTACCATGGACCTCTGATAGAAAGCAGGCTATCTGAGAACATGACAAAAGACCCTCTATCCAAGTTCTTCTTGAATAAAAGAACTCGGATAAATGCTCAGGGGTTGTAGGGTACATATCCTTAGAAGATATTTTCAATTTTTTCCAACGATCAAAATCCAAGACCCTCCAACTTTTTGTCTCAAATAGCAAGAGGCTCGGGGGCTACACTAAGTGAGTGTGCTTTTTCTTTGAAAAAGCGCACATCACTCAGGATATTTTTCAAGAAAAGACCACTTCAAGGCTTCTCTTCGAAAGAACCTAACCCAGGCTTGTTTCACCAAACGAGACAAGGAGGCTTTCAAGTTCAACCATAAAATGCTCGGGGGCTTGTCGATGCATGACCCATAGGGTTACCTAGTGATACAACTACAAGTCATGGGCCCTGGCCTGGCCCACGAATCAAAGCAGGAAAGGATATAGCAATTGCTAAACCTAATCTGAATAGAATAGGCCAGACTAGCTAGACTCCTATAGGAAAGTACTTTCTGAATTTATATCAGAACACCTTCTTTGAATCTGACTAGGATTGTAACTGCACCATAGTCTTCTCTATTGATATAAAGAGAGACTATGGGCACCCCTATAAAAAATAGAACATACCAATCAATCCTGTAGGGTTATGAGGGTGCTACGCTAGCCATAAAATCAAAATTTTTTGACCTCATAAACTAGGATCTACTGCTAGTTATAGATTATGGAATTACCACTAGACGCGCAGGTGCAGCGGAAGTGACTCGATGTAGTCAAACGCATCGTAGCAGTGTTGTGCAGTTGCGTGGTCATCCATCATGTCCACCCTCCTCTCGTGGATCGTCCCTCTCGTGTGGTTCGTCCTTGTGCTCTAGATGCATCACCTCCAAGGTATCCCACACGTACGGGGAGGAAGCGTTGCGCCTCTGGACTGCTAGGTCCGCGAGGAGCAGTAGGCATGGGCGTGGGGGGCGACAGCGACTACCCAAAGGCATGAGCACCCTAGCTGTGCCCCCTCCCTCACTTAAGTAGGTGCCTCTAATCAGCCCCAAGTTGGAGGCCCAATTAGAAAACCCTAAGCCTAGTCAAATTCGGGTCCAACCCGAATTAGGCTTCCAGCCCCTTAAGCGTGTGACCCTATGGGTTGATGCACACGTAGATGTGGCTCGAGTACTCCTACTCGGCCATTAGTTGATAGCAGTCTCTAGCAAGATGTGTCAACTCCTATGTGTACGCAAAGATCATATCAGACTAACCACCACAAACCATATACATGTTATTCCTTTTACCACACGATATTTGGTCCAACTCATAGGTTAACACTTAACCTAAGCACGGGCATGCATTTGTTGATCCAATCATTAGAGTGTTCCATTGATATCTCTCTCACATAGAGAGAGAGGCAAATTCCATCTTGATTGTCTATGTCTCACAGCATGTTTCTTGACAAACCCGAAGACCACCTTTATAACTACCCAATTACGGAGTAGTGTTTGATAGTCTCTAAGTAGGTCATTTCACATCTTGAGTACACACAACAATCTCAGGTCTAAGGACATAACGTACATGATGTGAATCGAGACAATAACAAATATCACGTTGGGCCAGTCCAGCCTACATGTCACATATGTGCCCACATTATTAGTTCGACATCTCTATGTCTATGACTTATGAAACATAGTCATCAACTAATAATGTGCTGATCTAATATTCATGTGCGTCCTAACATGAACTCCGATCAGGAACCATTCTAGAATAACCATACAAGTAAAAGAGTTTCACAAACAATTCACATAATTGCTAATCGATAAAAGTTGTCTTTAATGGATATTCAATGGACTCATAATATGTCATGGATACAAGGCAATACAATCATCTCTATGATAACCTCTAGGGCATACTCCCAACAAATCCAACGTAAAGGGCTAATGCCGATAGGACGTAAAGGTTATTACTCGATCACGGTCGAGGGCCCGAACCAGTATAAATCGACTGTCTCTTGCGTTCACCGTTGAGTTCTGCACCAGCCGAAGCCCGAACAACTGTCCTGGGTACCTCCGTGACAGGCTACGGGTGGTAAAACATCGACAGCAGATGGATGCAATCCTGCCTCCGTGAATGGAGACAGAGGTACCTGAGGTGAGGCAGACAGAAGGGGATGCATCCACGGCGTCCCTAGGAGTCATAATGACGGTGCCGCACTCTATGTCCATGCCATTGACATCCGCCACCGTCGGAGAGATGGTCCCGGTGGAGAGGACTCGGTAGGAGGGGTCATCAGCGCGCGGAGCCGGCACAGAGCCACCTTGAACCCTAATCTAGATGGGGACCGACATGTCGCGGCTTGAGTAGGCAAACCCATAGGATCCGGGAGCCCCACCCTTCGTCCTCGATGACCCTGTGGAGGAGAGGGAATGGCACAGCTACCACGAGATCATGGGAGGCCATCGACTTGGAGGCAATGAGCCAAGGTTACGTACCTGGCTATGAGGTCGAGGAGCTGGAGAAGATGGAAGACGACGTGGCTCCCCTCCCACAAGACTTGGTAAACAAGATAGCAGACCCAGTCCTCCCCCAGAGGAGTAACTAATTAGTTAGATTCGGGCTGAAGTGCCAAAAGGTTTGTAATGACTCTGAACAAGTATTTGTTTTTGGAGTCAGTAGTATGAAAAATTATGTGTTCTTTTCTTTTTAATGCATAAAAGTCATTGTGATCCATTCCTTTTTTGTCATGAAGATCCTAAAGTTTGAAGCACAGATGGGAGATCCTGATTACGCTGGTGAGAGAGTGTCGTAGCCACTGGGGCGTAGGCATCTCACAGTCCGACCAATTTTACTCAGTGTGTCTCCCTACGATTCTGTCTTCAGAATTTTTGATGTAAAAAAGGGGCGGACGTGGGGTGCTTTTGCATGTACAAACTCCTTATCAGCCCCCAAGTAAGGCCCGACCCTAGGGTGTGGCTGGGGTAGGACGTTACTTAGCAGCCGAGAGGGAGAGAAAGCGAAAATGAGCAAGAGATAGTGTTTTTCAAAAAACATCATTGAGAAAGCGAAAATGAGCAAGAGATAGTGTTTTTCAAAAAACATCATTCTTTATTTCCCGTATGTACAAACATGCGTTAGGAGATGATGTAGGGGTAAAAATGACGTAGCTGTTCGATGTTCCAGACGTTGGTGAAGACTTTGCCGTCGGCGGTCATAAGCTTGTATGTTTTCTGCCCGAGCACCTCGGTGATGACGTATGGCCCTTTCCATGACGGAGAAAGCTTTTGGCGATCCTTGGCGCTTTTGATGTGTCAGAGTACTAAGTCACCGACACTGAAGGCTCGACCCGTAACTCGCCGACCGTGGTATCGGCGTAGCGCCTGCTAGTACTTGGCGAATTGGGCGAGAGCAACATTGCAGGCCTCTTCGAGCTGGTCCATAGCATCCTCAAGGTATTCCTTGACCTCCAGCTCTCTATATGCAACTATTCTAGGTGCTCCGTAGTCGAGGTCGATCGACAGGACTACCTTGGCACCATAGACCATGAAGAAGGGCATGTAGCCCATGGCCCTACTAGGGGTTGTCCTTAGGCTCCAAAGAACGGCAGGAATCTTCGCGACCCACCGCTCGCCAAACTTGTTGAGCTTATTGAAGATCTTAGGCTTGATGCCCTAGAGCACCATGCCATTGGCATGCTCAACTTGTCCATTCGTGCGGGGGTGTGCCACGGTAGCCCAGTCAACTCTCGTATGGTTGTCATCACAGAATCTGAGGAATTTCTTCCGCATGAACTATGTGCTATTGTTCGTGGTTATGGAGTTCGGGACCCCAAAGCGATAGATGATGTCCGTGAAGAATTTGATGGCCTCTTCAAACCTGATCTTCATGATCGGCCAGGCCTCTATCCACTTGGTGAACTTGTCTACGGTGGCAAGTAGGTATGTACATCCCTCAGGCGCCTTCTTGAGGGGCCTGACCAGGTCAAGCCCCCAGACCACAAATGGCCATGTGACAGGGATCGTTTGGAGCGCTTGAGCTGGTAGATGGGTTTGCCGGGCGTAGAATTGACACCCTTTGCAGGTGCGAACAATCTGCTCGGCATCAGCTACTATGGTGGGCTAGTAGAAGCCTTGTCAGAAAGCTTTGCTGACTAGGGTCCTTGGCCCCGCGTGATGCCCACACGAGCCACGGTGGATGTCATCCAGTAGCTTCTTTCCCTACTCGGTGGGGATCCATCATTGCAAGACTCCTGTGCAGCTCTTTTTGTAGAGCTCTTCCTCGGCAACAACGAATGTCTTGGCCTAGTGTGCAATCCGACGTGCCTTCGTCTTGTCAACTAGGAGTGCAGTCGAGATAAGGGACCCCCAGTCTAGCAAGGGGTCAGACCTAGCCGATGGATCCTCATCGATTTCCATGACCTTAGGGTCGGGTAGAGCCACCGGAAGGCCAGCCCCTGAGCCCGAGGTAAGAGGTTTGTTATTGGCCCTGGCCCTCGAGCCCAAAATAGGTGACTCATTGTCATCCTGTTCTAGCTCCTCATAACAAATCAAGGGTTTGTGCTGATCGCTAGCAAAGACGCCACCCGGGATTGGCTCTCGGCCGGATGCCATCTTCGCCAGTTCAAAGGCTGCTTCGTTAAGCCATTGGGGAATGTGATTTAGTTCGAGGCCATCAAACTTATCCTCTAGCTTGCGCACCTCCTAGTATTACATGGCCATCCTCGGGTTGTGGCAGCTCAACTCCTTCATGACTTGATCGATGATGTGCTAGGAGTCACCTCGAATGTCTAGCTGTCGGATCCCCAGTTCGATGGAGATGCGCAGGCCATTGATGAGTGCCTCATACTCGGCCACATTGTTAGAGGCAGGGACTAGAGGCGGACCACGTACCTCATGTGCACTCTAAGAAGGGAAATGAGGACGAGCCCTGCGCTGGCGCCCTTGTTCATTAATGAGCCGCCGAAGTACATCATCCATTACTCCTAATCAACGGCCACTGGTGGCATCTGGACCTCAGTCCATTCTGCGATGAAGTTAGCTAGTGCCTGGGACTTGATAGCTATTTGAGGGGCATAGGTGAACCCTTCACCCATCAGCTCGAGCGCCCATTTGGCAATCCTTCCCGTGGTGTCACAATTTTGGATGACCTCTCCCAGAGGGAAGGACGAAACTACCGTCACTAGGTGTGACTCGAACTAGTGCCACAATTTTTTCTGGCAATCAGAATGGTGTACAAGAGCTTTTGGATTTGAGGATAACGGGTCTTGGAGTCGGCCAGGACTTCGCTGATAAAATAAATAGAGCATTGCACCTTGAGAGCGTGCCTTGTCTCCTCCCACTCTACAACTAGTGCAGTGCTGACCACTTGCGTGGTGGCTGCAACGTACAGTAGGAGCAGCTCCCTTTTGACCAATGGGACTAGGATCAGGGTCTTCATCAAGAGCTCCTTGAGCTTGTGAAGCTCCTCCTGATCCTTGGCTGTCCACATGAACCGGTTAGTTTTCTTCATCATGCCATGAGGCATCCCATGATCCGCTGCACCCCTTTTATGCTTTGAATCAGACCCATCCGAGTGATGGCTATGATCTTCTCTAGGTTGGCTTTGATGCCACGTTCAAAGACGATGAATCTGATTAGCATACCTTTTGAGACCCCGAAAACGTATTTTTAGGGTTAAGTTTTATGTCGTTCTCTCAGAGTTTCTCAAAGGTTTTTTTGAGGTTAGCCACGAGTTGGTCAGCCTTTTTGTACTTGACTACGATGTCATCCATGTATGCCTTGATGGTCTCTTCAATGAGATCACCGAAACATTTGAGCATGCATCACTGGTATGTTGCTCCTGCGTTTTTCGGACCGAACGGCATGCTAATGTAACAATACGATCCGAATGGCATGATGAACGAGGTCACGAGTTAGTCAGACTCTTTCATTGCAATTTGATGGTAGCCGGAGTACGCATCAAGGAAGCAGAGGGTTTCACACCCTGAGGTCGAGTCGACTATTTGATCTATGTGTGGTAAAGGAAACGGATCCTTAGGACATGCCTTGTTGAGACTAGTATAGTCAACACACATTCTCCATTTCCCACCCTTCTTTTTTACAAGAATGGGATTGGCTAACCACTCGGGATGATACACTTCCTTGATGAATCCAGCCGCTAGAAGCTTTGTAATTTCCTCACTAATGGCCACATGCTTCTCCTCGTCGAAGCGGTGCAGGCGCTGTTGCACCAATTTGGAGCCCAGCTTGATCCTCAAGGTGTGCTCGGTAACTTCCCTTGGAATTCCTGACATATATGAGGGTTTCCACATGAAGGCATCGCTATTTGCGTGGAGGAAGTCGATGAGTGCGCTTTCCTATTTGAGGGAGAGGTCAGCACCGACGCATAGCACCTTGCCGTTGGGGTCGTTGGGGTCGACGGGGACCTCCTTGGTGCCCTCTATGGGCTCAAAGGCTTCGGCCTACCACTTGGAGTTGGGCGTGTCCTCAGCCACCACCTCCCTAATGGCTGCGAGCTCTTTCGAGGCGATGGTCCTAGCGGCGAGCTCACAGAACTTTAGGTCGCACTCGTAAGCACGCTGGAAGGAGGTGCCGACGGTGATGAGTCCATGTGGGCCTGACATTTTTAGCATAGTACATGTAGCTGGGGATGGTCATGAACTTCGCGTAATGTCCTAGGATGGAGTGGTAGGTCCCGTGGAAACTGACCACCTCAAAGGTGAGGGTTTCAGTCCTAAAGTTGGACTTATCCCAAAAAGTGACGTGCAGGTCGATCTGTCCGAGGGGTTTAGCCTACTTTCCTAGCACGGTGCCATGGAAAGGTGCCCCGGTTGGTTGGATGCGCGACCGATTGATGTCCATGGCGTCAAGTGTCTTGACGTACATGATGTTGAGGCCGCTACGCCCATGCATTAGCACCTTGCTGAGACGTTTTTTTTGTCAACGATCGGGTTGGCCTGGATGCGCAACGCTGTTCAGGTGATCAGAGCGGTCAAATGTGATGGGGGACATCAACCACTGGAGGAAGGCAGGAGTGGCCAGCTCGGCCGCTTACACCTCACGGCATGTGTGCTTCTACCGGTGCTTGGAGTCATATGCCATTGGCTCGTCTAAGATCATGAGGAAGCCGGTCTCCTCTGAGAAGGCGTCCTCCTTTCCCTTGGTGTCGTCCTCCGGGGGGTCGGGCTTCCTCTTCCTCTCCCCCTTCTTGGTGCCTCAGACAGGAACTTCTTCATGAGCCCACAGTCCCTGTAGGCCTGCTTAACAAGGTAGGCATGATTCAAGTAGGGGCCCTCGAGCATCTTCTCGAAGTGATCCGAGGTGCCCTCGGTGGATGCCTTCTCTCCCTTGCGCTCAGCGGTGGCCATGAGTGAGTCCCCGGACCATGGCTTGCTCCTCTTTTTCTTCTTTGAGTAATTGGAGGCGCCTTTGCTGATGTCCCCGTCCTACTTTGCCTTGCCACGGGCGCGGTCAAAAATTGCTCCGACCACCTCCTCGCCTGATGCGTGACTGGTGGTAATGTCGAGGAGCTCCTTGGTGGTCCATGGAATTTTTCACCCCAGCTTGTGAACCAGGGTCTCATTGGTAGTCCCAGACAGGAATGCACTAATGATGTCGGCATCAGCGATGTTGGGCAACTCATTGCACTACTTGGAGAAACGTCGGATGTAGTCACGAAGGGACTCGTTTAGCTTCTACTGATAGTTCTTGAGGTCCCAGGGGTTCCCTGGGCATGTGTAGGTGCCCTGAAAGTTTCCCACAAAGATTTCCTTCAGGTCCACCCAATGCTTGATGGTGTTGGGCGGGAGGTGGTCCAGGCATGTTCAGGCCGAGTCGGCCAGGAACAAGGGGAGGTTGCGGATGATGAAGTAGTCATCATCCATGCCGCCCGCCTGGCAGGAAAGCTGGTAGTCCTCAAGCCATAGGTCGGGTTTGATTCCTCAAAGTATGTGAGGATGCTTATCGGTGCGCGGTACCGTTGGGGGAACAGCGCACGGAGGATATGCCAGGCGAAAGCCTGAGGCCCTAGCGGTGGGGGCTCAGGCTCTGGTCCTCGTTGACGTCGTAGCGCCCGCTATGGCAAGGGTGATACCTGTGGTTGGCCTCCTGCCTCCTGTCATTCCTTTCGCACCTGCGGGCATCTAGGACGACATGAGCATCACGGATGGGGCTGACACGCTCTTGTATCAGATGCAGGTTGCCAGCCCCCGTGCCATGGTGTGCCTAGTGAACGGATGCGTCCCTAGCGTCCTGCCTAGTGGGCACACACTGGCTAGCTTAGGCCCATGCCAACGTGATAGAGAGCTCTCCACCTGCTGCTCCGCCGCACGGTCAAGCAACTCGCGAATCTCCCATTGGGTCTTGTGTTCCTCGGGCATTGCTAGCATAGGAAGCCTTTGGAGCAAGGTCACTGTAGTGGCGATGTTCTGGCTGGCCTGGGCAAGTTGTGGGAGACCGTCACCGTCTTCTACGATCCGTCGGTGAACGTCACGGGCCTTGGCTCACGCGCGCCCGCCCTCAGCGCAACATTGCACGATCTCATGCTCGAGCTGAGCGCGTTCTTCCTCTAGCCCATGGCATACTTCATTGAGCTCATGCTGCCATGCCTATAGCTAATCCATCAGTGGTTGTTCCAACTGTCGTAGGGCTGAGGCCACTATCGTCAAAGGTGGGACCCTTGCCCTTCCTGCAACGCATGCACGGGAACCTCTTAGGCAGGTTTCGCCAGAGTCACTGGCGCTAGAGACATGTTCATCAGAGGTCTCTGCCATAAAACACTCCCACGAGGGGTGATGGCTCCCCTCACCAGAGACAGAGCTAGAGACTAACTCTGAATCACTTGTGAGGAGGTCGTGGATCGATTCCACAAAGTATTCGGCCATGCTCATGAACTCGTCGTTCATGGGCAGTGGGTGGGAATGTAGCACCGTATGGCGCTCGACGATTTGCGTGGTGTTATGCAAACCATAACGGAACGCCGTCGAGACGTTCATGACATCCAAGGAGAGTGGTTCTCCACCGGTGAGATGTGTCATGATGTTAACGAAGGAGAAGGTGAGGGCACGTAGGTGTTCCTAGGATAGGTGAGGTCCTAGGTAGACGATGAGCTGGTGCTCCAACTTCCTAATGTCAAAGTCAAGGAGTTGGTTGCACTTCGGGGCGTGGGCCTTCGGAGCGCTCAACTGCAACTCCTCGAGAGCCCCGATGATCACATCGAGACCAGTGGCAGGAGGAGGCTAGGGGTGAGAGGCCTCACTAGCTCCCCCATGGTGGTGACGATGAAGTCTAGACTCCCAAAGTGCATGTGTGCACCCAAGGTCCAGTCGATATCGTGGCTGGCCATTGAAGCCTGATGAAAGTGACAAAATGCGCAAAGGCCCCTACCTGGCGTGCCAACTGTCAGTGTTTAGAAACCGCCAACTAGTAAATTTAGTGGATTGCATATCTAGGCTTGAATGGTGTGCAAAGAGGACACGAGGATGTATATTGGTTCAGACAAAACGTCCCTACATCTAGTGGCGAGTTGTTCATGTTACTTGCACTTTGGTTTGTAGTAGGGGTTACAAACAGTTGAGAGAGGGACAAACTCCCCAGTCTTGGTGTGTTGATGTTGAATATGTCGTTGTGGAGTTGTAGGATTGTGATCCCCTAGAAAGGTACCAAGTCTTCCCTTTTATAGCTTAAGGGAAGGGCCGGTCATACACAAGAGAGGATGGAAAAAAGAAAAAGAAGAAAGAGAAAAACAAAAGAGAGGGAGGGAGTCCCGAAGCCGCATTGCACCCCTTCCCCTGCCGGTGGGCCCTAACAGTCATGTGGACGATGAAGGCATCCCCACATTGCCGTCTTGCCTGTCACTAGTCCCATGCATGGACATCATGGGTCAATCATGGCGCTTCATACCGCCCAGGTGGACGGTATGGTCAACGGAGTCCTCTGACGGAGACCATTCCAGAGTTGGAAGTATAGCGTAGAACTATGGATGTCTAACATGGGTCGTTCAAGGAGTTGGTGACACAAGACCACCCTGGGTGATGTGAACTCATAGGGATGGCCTGTTATAGTTGCGGGTCACATCTGGGCATACCTGCTCCTCCTTGTCAGAGGTGCACGCTCGTGGTGGTTGAGGTGGTGTGGGCCCCTCTCGGGGACTTTGCCTTTCTCTAAGAGTAGGTTTGACCCCCAGGGGTTGAACGAGGCGGAGCCCTTACCCGTGAGGTTGGGCAAGGCTGAGCCCCATACTCAAAGGGTCAGGTGAGGTAGGACCCATGACCAAGGGGTCAGGCGACGCGGAACCTATGCTCGAGGGGTCGGGCGAGCTAGAAACTCCCTCGGTTGGGCCAGACTGGGCCGCAAATGCGCTCATAACTATTTTAGATGGACTGAGGCTGATGTCTTTTAACCCCTGTCCTACGAGTACTGGTACCCAACACCGAGTGTCATCTAGTTTAATGGCTCAATTTAAGCAAACCAACATCGGTGACTCCCCTAGGAGCGCACTAGGCAACTCCTCTTCAGGATCAGGTTGAGTATCGTACCACAATAGCATCCATAACTCAAGATTACATCTTATCATGAGAGCACATAATAATTTAGTGGAAAACATATATTACAAGTCTTATTGAATTAATAGATTAATTATACAACATTAAAGAGGACATTGATTCAATGTAATCATAAGTAGTGAAGACCAACTACTATCTTACTAACTACAACTACGCTATACACACTCACTACTAACGGGTAGTCACCTTGCCCATGGGCGCCACAACCATAACTTGGACGGCTCCTTCCATTTACCCACTTTGCCACCAATGACGGGGTGAGATGGCCGCCACTGTCCTTTACCTGCAAAATAACTTAACGGCAGCACCGTGAGTACATTGCATACTCGCAGGACTTAATTTCAACATATATATTTGGTGGATGCAAAGGGTAAATATCAGGTATTTGTATAAGTGCGGAAAGCAATGATGTTCATTAAGAATATGACATGCTATGCTCAACATAGAAGTAAAGGTGTTTATCATATAGCCAAAGTGCTCATAATCCATCATCAACGCTACCATGGGTATAGAAGGTAAGAACAACCAAAGGTTCTGTCCTGAGGGACTTTAGGCTTTCAAGACTCTGCAGAGGTGTACAATTGTATCCACATGGAAAGACAGGACTAACCACCATACCTTGTGCATGAGAGTAAGGGTTGCCTCACGCCTTCCAACCTTTCCCTAATCCGGCTAGAATGTCACATGAAAGGTTCAAGCGGTTTCTTGAGTTAGGTTTCCACCATCTTCCCAATATGTCCGGTTAGGTTTTTGTACTATAACAGGTCCTTGGTTTGTTACGTACACCATCTTTCTGGCACCAACGCCCTTGCCAGTTTCACAGATAGACCGGTCACAATTAGTTGATTGGCTTGTCAACCCCATCCGTGACATGTGGTCTGTACGGGTGGTTACTCAGACTTACGTATCCCAATACATGGTCCTTACTGCTCCACAAGCTATGTTGTCTAAGATCCCACACTCATGATGACCTGCCCCTTGCATGAGCAAGATATCCAAGTTATCATCAGGATTACCATATTAGGGTCTGTTGACGCCTTGACGGTAGTTATCACCTATCACAAACCGTCAGCTTTGTGCAAAAAAATGATCACCAATAGAAACATAGGAGGTTATTACTAACAATTTCTATAAGTTTTGGTGAATTACTATTTTCTACAGGGATTATTCAGAGAGAAAGAAAACAAAGATTAAATTGACAAAACGCCACGAAACTTGATCATGACGAAAGGACACACCAGAAGACTCTAGAAGGCACGGGACCGAGGCAGAGACCGAGAGGCCACCAGAGGAGGCCGCCTAGCTCCCCTCAGGCTAGCTGGCCTAGCCTAGAGGCCAACCGCCTTCTCCTTTGTGTGACGCAATCCAACCGACCTCTACGTCGTATTTTGACCTTAGATTCAAGTTAGTTTGATCCGAGGGCTGCGGTTCATCCTACCAGACAATATAACCAGACCTAGACCCCCCTGAGGCATCCATCATCATAAGGTCAAGACAAGATTAGAATTAGGGTTTCTAGAGAGAGATTAGAGATCTACTTCAAGTTTAGGGTTTAATCTAGATAGATATAAGAAGAGTTGGGCGTTGCTCAGGATTCTAGATCGCCGTCGGGAGATTTGGTAGTTATATTGTAATCTCGTTATTTGACTTTATGCTACTTCAATAATATCATTATGTTTCTATTTATTTCATTCTTAGTTTATTCTAGTTGTATATTTGATATAGTCATGATTAGTAATGATTTTATGCATATGTTTGCAAAGCACTTAGTTCAATTCCGGATTGGATTAGGTGGTAGATATGATGTAGGCATGGTGCTTATATTAAATTTACCTGTGAATGCACCCTATATTCCGGGACATCAAGTGGTAGATCACGGGTGTGATATTCCTGTTGAGTCCTATGTAGCCCACTCCCCGAATATAGGCCAAGTAGAACCTGGTTACAAGGAAAGGATTGCTTTGTTCTTGATATTCCTTAGTAATGTTACTTATGCATAGATGAAGGATTGATTATGCTATAAATGATAGTGTATATACTAGAGTGAACAAAAGACTTGGTAAATTTGAAATAACTTAGGATTCTTAGCTCTTAACTGATCACCTGATTAGCTCTACTTGATTTATGAATCTCTCTCTCATTCTGGAATACCCATTGTTATCTTATTTTATATCTATCATTTATCTATTGTCTTACCCCTGTAAAGATAAGAGTGGTTATTTGATCTTTATCATGAGTATGTATATTTGATATTCTTTCTAGCCATATCATTCTTTTATTTTAAACCCTATTAAGCTCCTAGTGGTAGAGTATAAATAATGATACCTGGAACATTCCTAGGTGAAATGCTACAACGGGTGTATTTTATCTGTGCACTTGCGAATAACCTTTATCCTATATTTTTTGTAAGTGTCATGATTATAAGTACAACCACATTTCTAGTATCATGTTAGGGATGACAACTTAACTCAAGTGATGCTAAGAAATGTCAACAGGGTCCTTAGTCCTTAGCCAAATTAGTGAGGTGAATCAAGTTATACCCTCATTGGTTTTAGTAGCTAATTATCTAGGTGTAGCATCCTACTGTTGGTGGTGCTTAAGTCATATCTTACCCTGCTAATATCTTAGTGAAAACCACACCAAACTTAGTGAATAGGGCTTTCAACAAACATATTCCACAAGTTTTGGTATTTCACTTGTTTTGCAGGGCTTATATGAAAATTCACCACAAATGGACCAAAAGAATAGAAGGAACACAAGATCACATTTGGCCCAAAGCAAAGCAAAGGAAATAATAAGGAAAAGCCCACTCACATATCCAACTTGGGCCAACACACCTCAGGGACATTATCAAGGCCCAAGGGGGAAATGACCACGTGAAGCTAGACTCAAGCGAAGCCAGCAGGGGTGCGAGCGCGCCAGCCTTGGCTCTGTTGTGGCCCAACCAGCTCTGGTTGTTCCATCAATGCACCGACATGGCAGTTCACTAGTGTGCTGCCTGATTCTCTGTACTTGGACGCGGGTAGAGGTCAGTTTTGGGACATTAAGAGGGGAATATTCCATGGAATCATCCCCCTCTCCAACCTATAAGTAGAGGGCCTCACCCCCTCTCATGACACACCACTCCAAGGGGCAAGAGCACATAGCAAGAGATAGAGCCTCACCTCTAAGGGCTATGCCCTTCTAGCTACTAGAGAAAGAAAGTGAGATGTGACAGAGAGAGCGGGGAAGAGCCAAACTTGTCAGCGTCTCCCCGAGCTTGTGTCCGAGAGCCAGGCTTGTCGGTGTTTCCCTGAGCTTGTACCTCTACGAGCATGTGCTTGGCACCTTAACGAGATCTTGGCTAAGTGTTCATGTTTCTTATAGACTTTTATGTCTTTCATTTAGTTGAGCTTTACCTATCCTTGTTTATGGGTTCGTTGTCTGTCCCCGTGGTGGATGCTCTAGCAAGAGGGTCCCTAATAGAGACGGATCGCCCTTCGAGCCGCTAGAATAGTAGTCGATAGCATAGACATGGTGTCCAGGCTAGAGGCTACCTTCATTTGCCTCACACTCTCTGGTTGAGGGGTAGACAGCAGGTGATGATAGCCCTATCCATCCCTAGAACTCCCCCACGTTTGGGTGTGGCGTAGAGCAAGCTATATGCTATAGGCTAGCATCACTTGGCAGACCAGGTGATCACTAGTGCCTGAATTAAACAAGTAGAAGTAGAGTATCGCTATCCTTAAGACCTAAGAGCTATAGGGATCTATCTCTACCTCGCTTTCTATCTCTACCCTTGGGCTGTCCTTGGATGAACTAGCTAGAAGAGAGTACCTCTGTTCCCTGTGGAAAATACGATACCCTGAATACTTCCAAGTGAAGGCCCATGGTAATTTTGTATGCTTCCGAATTCTTCTACATTCGTTAAGAAATACCGACAAGCTTTCTAGCACCGTTGCCGGGGAACGGTTGCTATTTTCTTTGAACCTAGTTCATCCTCGTATCTGTATCCCTTATAAGAAACAAAAATAGTTTTCTTTTTACCTTTTCAAACATGAAGCTAACCTATCTTGAAAACCCATCCGCTTCAAAGGGGGAGTTCCAAGAGCCACCACTTTCTCCAAAACCAAACTATTCATCTGGCTATCAACTCGACCCATGGTTAATAGCCACAGTTTGGCATTACCCTTCTCAGGGCACGATGATGAAAATCCTTGCCAACACTTGCTAGATTTCGAGGAAATGGTTCATGCCTATACATCTTAGGCATGACACAAGAAACCTTAAGGTGGAAATTGTTTCCCTTCTCACTCACGGAGAAGGCGAAGCAATGGTACACATTTGCCGTAGGGAGTGCAAATGGGGACTAGGATGAACTTAAAGACAAATTTTGTCTTGCATTTTTCTGCATGTCTCATATCGGCTCTCTACCAAGGGCAATCTTTGACTTCAAGCAGTGCAAGAAGGAGTCTATAGGTACAGCATGGGCCCGATTTTCAATGTTATTACATACTGGCCCTGACTTGTCATTACCCGATGGCATGATTTTGTGCCTCTTCTGTTTGGGTCTTGACATAGCTAACCTATGCCTAGACATGACTACTGGAGGTCGTTTTACACATAAAACTATGACGAAACAAGTAGAATTCCTTGAGCATTTCATAGCCAAACACGCTTTTTCCGTCATGAACCCTAGAACCCTCTAGGCAATAGTCATGTCAAGTGTGGGGGAATCCTCATTGGGCGAATCCAACCACATACCATGCATAGATTCGACTTATGAGCCCCCACCCAAACCACGAACACCAAAGGAATGAGTAATCTATCCTTCAGAGTTCCCCATCGAATTCAAGGATCATGGCATAACCTCGAATCTTCCTTGGCACGAAGAGAGTACATTTCTTTCTAAGGAAGTCTCCCCTAATGTAGAGCCTTCAAAAGAATGGTTAATGGAGGTGAAATGTTCTTCTCAAGTAATTTAGATTATTTCACCTTCCCTGACCATGTCTTGTTCATTAGAGGGAACTCCCATAGAAGCCCTATACAACCCCACAGTCAGGACTAGTATCATGTTAGAATTCCCAGCGAAAAACCTTTTAGGTAACATGCTGCTAATCCCAACCAATCAACTCTTCAAAAGTCCTTTGGGACTATTCTTCGAATGTTGTGGGATTACTAGGGCCATGCCAATCATAATTGACAGAACCGAGGTTCACTTAGATTTTCACATCTATGCCATGCTTGAGTTTGATCTTCTCATAGGCCACCCTCGTGAAAAACTTTTTCAAGAAAAACCTTTTCTTGGGGATCTTGACAAAAAGTGGGGAACAACTACTTCTGCCACCCCTATCCCTTGTCCAGAACACCCAATGACGAAGCATTTTCCCAACCGTAACCCATTCGAGGAGGCAAAATTCATATCCCCATTCATTTCACCTAAGCTTGCTTGTGAAACAGAATGTATACCATCACCTCACTCAAACCCAAGTCATGTACCTCTAGCGAACCGAACATTGTTCTCGATTGTGATCGAGATTCAACATTGACCCTACACAAAAAATTTCGTGCCATGGACATGCCCATAGCACCAACTTTGGAGACTAAGAAGAAAGATTTCACAATTAGAGTCTCTAGGGTTCATTGTGCTTAGTACCATGTGCTCCTACAAGGATCCCAACCACTTTCTACTCTTCATTTCCAAACTTTTTAGGAAGACGGTTGTGGATACCTATGTTTATCCCAAACATTGCAAATCTCGAGGAAGCACTATGGTACTAACCTTGCAGCTTGAACATTCATGCTAAATGTTTGGTGATAAAGCTTGGAACTATACCACCATTGATAGCTGCAATATGAAGTTCCCACGGTCAAGATTATGACTATAAACAAACCACTGCCGGGAGATACCTCGGATTATCAAAGAAAAAACTTTCCTTTAAAATAAAAGCAAGAACATGTTGTCAAGTTAGTATGCACCTCCGGGTATTCTTGTCGCTAACCATTACAGGTTGAGATCGAGAAGAGCACGGGTCATATGATGCTTGAAAACATGAGGCTACATCAACTACAAACTTTGATATTCTTGGGTGGTGGACCACACTCACAAGGAGACCCTGACCCAACACACTTGACTTTTACACAAATGTCCAAGTGTGGGGGGGCGATGGCAAGAATCCTGAGTTCCACACACACCAAAGATCATCCAAAAAATGTATTGATGACAGCACTATCTTGCTTAAAAAAGAGAGAGAATTGAAAAAAAAGAAAAAAAGAAAAAGAAAAAGAGATGTTGAAAAAAGAGAAAAGAAAAAATAGAGAGAAAAAAATGATGATATACAAAAAAAAAGAGAGAAGAGAGAGAAGTAAGAACTCTCCTCTTCTGGATCTTTGCTATTACCAAAGCCCTTGACCCATGCACACTAGCTGTGTGTGTGACCTAGCCTTGGTACTCACATGCGTTGGAGTCCATGCCACCGCTGCAGCATCTTCAAAGCTCCATCCACATATGCTGTCAATAAGTAAAACTCAGGTATGCAAAGGAAAATAAATGTTCACCAACTCCTTTAAACTCATATTTGTATCAAATAGATACATAAACCTGACATTTTTATGTCCTCTGGTTTGGGTGTAATCGATCGATACATCCATAGGCTTTTTAAATTAAGCATGGTGCTTAGGTTAAAATAACCTCCTTTAATCAGATTTTAACATGGTGTTGAAATTTTGATTAATGAACTTTGAGTATTTTCATATACAATGGAAGTAATCTTAAATGGAGACAAATCAAGGCTAGGTTTATTTTGCAAACTTTACATTGGCCTGGTTTGAGAACACAGCGTTTGGTGAACAATAATAATAATAAAATAAATAATAATAATAATAATAAAATAATATAGTAATTAATAAGTAATAATAACAATAAAATTTTGCTTCCCTGGTATTCAAGCCGGTAGAGCCATGACTTGTTTCTGTTTCTTTCGTTTTTGTTTTTCTATATTAAAAATAAAACAGGTAGTGGGGGAGGTCTCTCAAGCATAACTAACACAAATTCGAGATCTCTGCAATACGAAGCACAACACCTAGCCATCATGCAAGAAGGAGAAGACAAATGACTTTTATTAAGCTCCTTCATCTTCAACGTTAGTTTGTGCAACTCTACCCTCACATCACCCAAAAGTTTTGAAGTTTAAACTTGAACAGATTAAAAAGGCAAAACTTTTGATGCTCCAACTCTAATTGATAAAACAACATGCATACTTTTTATTCCCTGCCAACATCTTATAACTTGTGAGCAACTATCCATAGGGACCCCATTTTACTTTAAGTGATTGGAATATGTGATATAGTTGTATGATATGAAACTTGCTCTCTTTTGCAATAGACTTGGGATTTATTTTAAAATAGCATGCTCCTCAAATGATAAAATAATTCCTACCAAAGCCATATGCATTGACCTCTCAAAAAACCATACACACATAGCCACTTACATTGTGTTGAGTTTTATCAAACTCTGAGATCTATGTTGAGAGAAATTTCATGCTCCCAAGATAGAAATTCACGTACACCCACCAAAATAAAAATGTTGACTCTTACACTAAGAGTTACACAACACAAGTTCATCCATCCATAGCTAAAACTTCATGTTGTGAATCTCTCTCTAAGTTTTCCAAAAAGAGAGTATGGGCTATGCAAAAATATAAGAAATAAAAGATGCCATGCCAAAGAATCATGAGCCAAAAATAAAAGATGCCATGCCAAAGAAGCATGAGCCCAAAAAAAGAGAGAAAAACAATGGATACTTTGATGCCCGCCAAAGAGAGAAAACAATGGGTACATTGATGCCCTCCAGAGAGAAAAGATAGCCCATACTTTCAAACAAAATTCAAAAAGAGAGAGATGCATGACATTGAAGTCCACAAAAATGCAAAAATATTCCATACACTTGCACTACTTCGATCTAAAAGTATGACTCTTCCCTGCAAAGTTTAGCACCCAGTTTTGAGGACAAAACCAGATACACACCATATGCGAGCCCAAAAAGTCAAATCACACATACGACTACAAATAAGGGGTAGTATCAAAACACTATGATTAATTACATAGCGTATTGGTACAAAGAATACAACCTTAGATAGAAGACAGCGAAAAGACACTCTGATCTTTAGGCGAAGGCCCCACTCCATAGGGACAACTGACTGGTTGATCACAAGCCTAACTAGTGTGGTTGAAATAGTAAGAGTGAGCACATGTCGTACTCAACAAATATAACATGGGGTTAATGAGGCTCAAAAGGCATCACACGGGTTTTGACTGCATTGTTGACATTTACTACTGCTATTACTAAACTAACAACACCAGTAAATGCATGGTAATGATTAACATGTTTTTAGCACACCAGTCACCTATCACATACCTACACTCCTAAGTTTGAACTAAGTTGGCATCCCCAGTTTTATAGCTAGAAATGTATATTGGTACTATATAAAGGAATCTATCATTTTATGTGACTAGGCAGAAATAATAAGAATAAATATATGAATAAAATTGGTTCTGCAAGCGAACAGATAATTGTACAATTGTAGCATTTTACCTAAAGTATTACCAGGTTGTCAATTTATATTTATACCACTAGGAAGGTCTAGCTAAACAGGAAATCTATAGTATTGATAACTTTCTATATATATGATGAATGAGAGATAAAACCAATATCATACACTCTACTCATAACAGGGATAAGTCACATGATAAAGATATATGATAAGTAATGATCAATCATCATAATAGTAAGATAATAGATTCACTCAGAGCACTCTAGCTACTACAATAACGTCGTAAGACCCGAATATTAGAGAGATAATTCCTAATGTAGTTCTTTAATCACAAGTCAATGAATACTCTAATTAGTGCAACTACATCTAACAATCATTGTTAACATTACTACTATGTCATTATCCACACATAAGGAGCATCAACTAGAGAGGCTTTTAAGACGCAACCGTCACCTCCGATGCGACCGCGCTCTACATAACCTATGCACAGGGGATGGACTATAGAGGACTCAACGAAGCTATAATTGTCACCTTTGCGATCTACCACATGTCCCGGAACATTAGGGAGCACTCGCAGATAAGCAATATATCTAAGCACCATGACTACATAATGCAAATCATCTACCCTAGGTACCTTAGGATAAACGCTATATGAGCATATGCATGAACTTAATAATAATAAAGTAACTATGCTAGACACATATTCAAAGTAAACAATGAACATTGCAATCAAGAACATAAACAAGATGAAGATTAATGTTGCCATAACACTATAATAAATACACAATGATGAATAATACAATGAGAGAGGAGAGCACAAGAATAGTACCAATCTCCACGCTCTTGACAACGTTGGGAATCCAAGCTAGGTTGACCAACTTGACTCCCTCTAGATCTAGTCTAACTAGGCTATCGCTATAAACTAGAGGAACTCTGAGGAACTAAGGTTTTTGGCTCTGGATGGCTTGATCTCAAAATGACTTGATGGCTCTAGGGGGGTCAGGCTCCGTATATATTGTCTGGTGGGATGCACGTGAACCTTTGGATCAAACCAACTTGACGTAGGGCTAAGATTGATCCTCAAGGTCGGTGGAGGAGGCTCGCAGAAGATGACAGGTGGGGCCCATAGCTAGGGGCTGGTCGGCCTGGGGGCCTGGTGCCACCCGGCCTCCTCCAGAAGCTTCTGGAGTCCCCCTTTTGCCTACTCTCATACCTTCTAGAGTCTTCTAGCGTATCTTTCGCAGTGGAATTTTGATAATCCGTTTGATAATTAGATCCCTCTTGTCGGCTTTTCTAGAATAATCCCTAGAAAATAACAATTCACCAAAACTCATGGAATTTGTCAGATAAAACCGTAGACTTCTCTATTTCCGTGTTTATTGA
The DNA here is from genome assembly GCA_022457205.1 of Saccharum spontaneum. Classification (NCBI taxonomy): domain Eukaryota; kingdom Viridiplantae; phylum Streptophyta; class Magnoliopsida; order Poales; family Poaceae; genus Saccharum; species Saccharum spontaneum. The sequence goes on along the minus strand of CM039592.1, from coordinate 18,697,008 downwards.
TCATTTCTCATGTTTATTGTGCTATAAAATGTTGACGCTATCCACCGTCAACTTGCATGTAGCTTTTAGTTGGCAAAGTTTTAGCATATGAGTAGCAACAAGTTGTTTTAAACCCATAATAAACATATGATCATGTAAAGTGAACAATGAATAGCAAAAACATAAGCACAATACAATTCAATAGTGATCATCTATTCTGTAAGAATTCCTAAGGCCGCTCATCTCCGTGAGCACGACTGATATATCAGTTTTACACTCTGCAGAGGTTATACACTTTCACTGTGAGTCATGATCCCCAAAAGCCTGAGGTTTGCAAGGCCCCAATGGGCAGACAAGTTTCACTATGAAGCCCTTCAAAGGTTCGTCTAACAAGTTAGGGCCATTAGATTCACTCGGCAAGCAGATGTAGGAACCCCCTTTTCAAATGGCACAATTCCATCCCGGCTATACTCATAAGGCTTGAGGATGTCCTATACCCATCGTGGCAAGCCATTCTTATGCCATAAAGGTAACCACTAATAAGTTAGAAAAGGTCCTTCTATATGACTAAAGCCAGAGCCATACAGTCCTCATAGTTATACTATAAGTTCCGGATGATCACTTACAGATAAGTCCTTAGGGAGAGAAACTAGAGCACCAAAAGCTAGCATCTTGCTCTAGCCCTCTTTAAACATAATGCTAAAATGTCATCTTTTACTGTTATTGCATATTACATTACTCAAATTACAAGATCATTGTTTATCTGAGCTCTAGCAAAAGCTACCCAATGCATATCCCATAGCTGACAAGGTATAAATACAATTCTAGGAAATCCTTATCAAGGTGACACATGCATATATGAATTAAATGTATTAACGTTATTAGGAAGCAAGGATGGTCCCATGCTATACTTGCCTTAAACACTTGCTCAACTCTCTCACACCATCAACTTTCGGTCATCACCTTCTGATCTTCAGCGCCCACAAACGGTTTTCGTCCTACTCATAGCAAACATCACATATAAGCAAACATGCAAGAAGCAAACATAGAAAACTAAGAACAATACATCATTCGAGCGAAAACAACATGAGCTCGCTGTTATGTTCGTGAGATAGCAAGAAACACCAAAAACGGATGAAAGAAACAAGTAACGGAAGTTTTATTATATTATAAAAGAAAAGAAAAGCCTACATGCTTGATTTATTTTAATTCAGCAAAATCATATGAAGCATGTTAATTCAGATAACACAAATTCGCATTTTATTTTAAAAGCCGAGGTAAACTAGTCATATTTTATTTATAAACAATGCCATATAATTTAATCAAGTTAAACTTTATCTTTGCAAAAGAAAAGTATAGTATAAGCATCTAGACAAGCTGTATATGGTGCGTGTTTAAGCTAAGTGAATTAATAATCGAAAATAATATTAATAATATTATCAATCAACCATATCAATATTTGTATATAAAACAATGCAGTAGAAAACCTATGTTGCTTTTAATTATAAAACTACTTGTATTAACATTAAATTGATTTGATATTTATTTAAGTTATAAAGCTCGGAAATATTTAACATGATAGCATCGTTGATCACATCGGCACGAATCTAATATAATTTGAATGGACTAAGATGGGAAAACTACACATAGAGTAGATAGAAAGGGATATAGGCAAACGTGCAGGACATGGAAAATTGGGAAAAGGATGAGAACCTTGTGTCCATTCTCGGCGAGGCAGCAACTTATTTGCCCCCTTCGTGTCAGCGCTAACTGCTTGTGCAGATGGTGAGCGATACGACTTTCAGGTCGGCTTGCATCGTGTGCTGGTGCAGATATTGTAAGGCACCATGATGCATGGGGCTAGCAGCAGCTCGGCTATGTGGTGCTCAGGGCGCAAGGGAGTCCGGTCGACACGGGAAAGGGCTGGGATGGCCGGAATTGAAGATGCTCTCGTCTATGGCGGATAACCTTGCCGAGAATAAGAGAAAAACAAGGGTGCAGGTTATACGGTATTGGATTGATGCAAACAGGGAAAATACGGGATAGATAATGACGAGACAAACCTAACGATGATGACGGTGGCATAGGTGAGACACTAGAGGCAGCGTAGGAGAAATCAAATTTATTACCTTAGGGATTCCCAAACCAGGGGCTCCCCTTTTGAGTAGATGTGGTATGCTTTGCCCAAGAGTTGGTAAATATATATAGAGAGAAAAACTCTCCAACTCCATGTCAACTAGCAATATGGTTCTTATTGACGTTACACCATCCACCTATACTAATGGGCCTAAATAAACATTAAAGCCCATTAGTAAATAAAGACATCGACCTTTATGATTATTTTAGATTTTTGCACATGGCTTTCATGGATTGATGAAGATATTGGGTTTAGGATTATTCTAATTTTGAAATTAATTAATTTCATGAAATAAAAATAATTCTAGATTTATATCACGATAAATGCTCTGAAGCTTAGAAATTCCATGAAAATTCCTGGAGATAAATTGAAAGACAAGGAACTCAGACAAAATATTTGGAGCTCAAGAAAAGATTGTTGGGAACTTGGAACATAAAGATTAAGGTCAAAGAGGTAGGAATTAAATTCCAGAAATAAGCTGAAAAATTCCTAGAGATAGATATTCGTCTCCTAAACGTATATATATATATATATATATATATATATATATATATATATATATATATATATATATATTATATATATATATATATATATATATTTTATATAATATTATATATTGCACATAAAAACACAAGTACGAGCGGTATGAATGCAACAAACATGTTTCTACCTTAAGATAAATTTTAATTTAATGAAAATTTATTATTTTCCTATGTTTTCATGAGCAAAAAAAATACAAAATTAAATCTTTTTAACTCTATTTCAAAAGGAGCAAATTTTAGGGTGTTACACAAAGATCCGGAGTTTAATCCAACAACATACATAAGGTAATGTGCATCACTCATCATTCATACCTAAAGCCTTAGATATAAGCTTATAGAGGTAGGATGATCAAGAAGGCAAAAAGATTATCAATCATATGCCTTGGTGAGGAATTAGAAAAAAATAATAATAATGAGTGACCTGAGAGTATCAATTGAGGAGCAAGGCTAATATTTTTCTTAAAAAAGATCAAAACCTCAAGTTCTTGAGCAATAGTAGAGTGAGATGATTTGAATTCAACTATTCCATTATCCAGTCACTCAAGATAATTTGGTAGAAACTTTTGAATGTTCACGAGTACAGGTGAAGCTCAAAATAATCTGTATGCAGGTTGAACATCTTGGAGGAACATCCACCTTAGTCCTTCATACCTTTACTCGAGGATGAGCAAAGCACTAAGTGTGGGGGAGCTTGTTGGCGGTGCTTAAGTCATATCTTACCCGGCTAATATCTTAGTGAAAACCACACCAAACTTAGTAAATAGGGCTTTCAACTAACATATTCCATAAGTTTTGGTGTTTCACTTATTTTGTAGGGCTCATATGAAAATACACCACAAATGGGCCAAAAGAGTAGAAGGAACACAAGATCACATTTGGCCTAAAGCAAAGCAAAGGAAAGAATAAGAAAAAGCCCACTCACGTATCCAACTTGGACCAACACACCTCAGGGACATGATCAAGGCCCAAAGGGCAAATGACCACGCAAGGCTAGACTCAAGCCAAGCCAGCAGGGGCATGGGCACACCAGCCTTGGCCCAACCAGCTCTAACGGTTCCATCAATGCACTGACAAGGCGGTTCACTGGTGCTCTGCCTGATTCTCTGTACCTGAACATGGGTGGAGATCGGTTTTGGGACATTAAGAGGGGAATATTCCATGAAATCATCCCCCTCTCCCACCTATAAGTAGAGGGCCTCACCCCCTCTCATGACACACCACTCCAAGGGGCAAGAGCACCTAGAAAGAGCTATAGCCTCACCTCCAAGGTTCAAAAAAAACATAATTAAACATCATTTAATCTTGATTAAGCGCTAAACATTGGCCCAGCATTGAGTTTAGGGCCTGTGTGACCAATTAAACGCTAGGCGTGCCTTGTTGCTGCGCCTACACGTGAGGCGCCGTCTAAGCTGCGCCGAGGCGTTGAAAAGTCACCCTAGACGGCGCTGGTGCACGGGCTTTCACGCGCGGCAGGTGGGAAGGTACCTCGGGCGCGTGCGCGTTCTTGAAGAAGGAGCATCCCGATAGAAAAAAAAGCTCATAGGAGGAGAGCAAAAACAGAGCAAGCACACAGTAGCCATCGAGTGATCCAAACTCTCCAACTCACCTCTCTGTTTCTCTTCTCACCGTGTCTGCATGCTTCGACCACAAGCAGAGCGGAGGTGGCTCGCCAGCGCCATTGCACAGCCTACAAGCTACGCCATGGCCTCGCACCCGCCGCCGCTGCGGGAGGGAAGGGGAGAGAGGAGGAGAAGGAGGCGGAGGTGGAGGCGGAGGAAGAGGAGGGTGGGCGCGGTGCGCCGCTCATGGCCGGCGTCATCACCGTCGCCCCTAGCATTGGGAGCACGAGGGAGGAAGCGGAGAGAGAGGGAACAGGAACAGATGGGGATGGGAGCGGAAGTTGTTGTGCCTATGTCCAGAGACCTAAGAACCAGCGGCGGCTGGTGAGAATTGGTTGGCTGTTAGGGCACCGGTACCACATATGATGCTTATATGGGCTGTGGGCTTTCCTACGACAATGGGCTGAGTGGGCTTTATTGACATCACTCTTTATTTCTGCTTATATGGGCTGTGGGCTTTCCTACGACAATGGGCTGAGTGGGCTTTATTGACATCACTCTTTATTTCTCATTTATTCGTTCATATATGCAGCTGCATCTCCATATAAATAGATATTATGTTACTAAAACATAAACGTTTAATCACGTTTAATCTATGTTTAAACTTCCTATACCCTAAACCATAGGCTAGCGCACGCCTAGCGTCTAGCATTTTTTTGAACATTGGCTTCACCTCTAAGGGCTATGCCCTTCTAGCTACTAGAGAAAGAAAGTGATATGTGAGGGAGAGAGCGGGGAAGAGCCGGAGTGTTTGACTCCTTAACGGGATCTTGGCTAAGTAAGTGTTCGTGTTTCTTATAGTCTTTTACGTCTTTTGTTTAGTTGAGCTTTACCTATACTTGTTTGCGGGTTCGTTGTCCATCCCCATGGTAGATGCTCTAGCGAGAGGGTCCCTGATAGAGACGAATCGCCCTTCGAGCCGCTAGAGTAGTAGTCGATAGCGTAGACGTGGTGTCTAGACTAGAGGCTATCTTTGTTTGCCTCACACTCTCCGGTTGATGGGTAGGTGGCAGGTGGTGATAGCCCTGTCCATCCCTAGAACTCCCCCACGTTCGGGTGTGGCGTAGAGCAAGCTATATGCTATAGGCTGGTATCGCTTGGCAGACCAAGTGATCACAAGTGCCTGAAGTAAACACGTAGAAGTAGAGTATCGCTATCCTTAAGACCTAAGAGCTATAGGAATCCATCTCTACCCCGCTTTCTATCTCTACCCTTGGGCTATCCTTGGATGAACTAGCTAGAAGAGAGTACCTCCGTTCCCTGTGAAAAATACGATACCCTGAATACTTTCGGGTAAAGGCTACAATGGTAATTCTATACACTTGCGGATTCTTCTGCATTCATTAAAAAATACCAACACCTACACGTGCGAGTATAGTTCCCTTCTCATGCTTGACTTCTACCGTTGCCCGAGCAACTAAGCAATAAGCATTAAGCATTCCCATTCCCATTGTTTAGATGAGAGGCTTCTATAGATTATTAGATTACTCTAGGTGTAGTTTTAGAGTGATCCTTATCCAAGTCTACATGCAATGCATAACTCATAATGTAACTCGATAAGTATTCAAAGTAGGGTTCATAATAGTGGAGTGCCTGTCTGTTGGAAGAGCGAGATTCCCCTAGCTTGGAACACACTGGACATCTCTTCGATATCGCGTACATATGTATATGTCCATGTCTGAGATTCTTATGTATGCATGACATAAATTAAACATGCAAGAGGGAGTGTTCAGGTAAACACCGAAGGATTGCCAGTTTGTGTTATCGGATAGTCTGGTGTGGTTGTTGGACAGTCCGGTGGTTCTAGGACTTGTTGGGAAAAGGACATATTGGGAACATCGGACTCTCTGAACTAGGATCGGACCCTCTGGTATGAAGTCTATGCTATCGAGAAACTTCTCTATCTGTGATTTATAACTTATTGGATACTTCGGTGCGTGTGGAGGAGCCTCCGGTAAATTATAAGGGCTTAGGCTCTTCCGATGGTCAAAAAGACATATGCCCTTTGGTGCCAAAGTTATGTCTAGATGATAGAGGATACTCTATGGAGCACAACGAAACTTGTTTCACTATTTTTGGAGGTCGGATGCATCTTCAATGGATTTTACAAGTGTTGGCTGAGCGCACGTGCAGAGATTATAGGACACTCCAAACTAACATCAGATCATCCGATAATCCCAGGCTGCTCTCGGGTTTTGGCTATAAATCATCGGACACTCCGCCAAAGTGACATACCATCCGATAAACCGATGAACAGCAGCTGTGCAAACATGTTGAGATTGATTCCCGGGGCATCTGGACTCCGAATCGAGTGCGGTTTGTTCCTATGGCTTTCTAGTGATGTAGGGAAGCTTCTCTAAGTGCTAGATGTGCCATGCATGGGCTGTGGTGAGCTCAACCACATCCATGGTGTTGGTGGCCATGGCTGAAGGTGAAGCTCATGGGTATGGCCATGGGTGGTTGGGGAAGATGATGCTAGGCTTCGGGGATGTGCTCACCATGCCTTGGGGATGCTCCAAAAGCAGCAGCTCGGCCAGGAATGCAGCACAGAAGGAGATCGAGCTCCGGGCATCCTCTATGCTTGAGGTTGAAGAAGGGGCTTAGGGCTTCATCTCCTTCAACTCCGGCGAGGATGAAGCGCTGGCCAGCGTGGTGGAGCAGCAGCTCGTCACCGACGTCGAACTCCAGCAGGGGCTAGGCGTCCTCTTCCTCCTCTCCTCCTTCTCTTCTCCCTTCTCCACCTTTCTCTTCTCTGTGTGCTGAACGTGAATGTGTGTGTGAGAGTGGGGAGGGAGTGGAGAGAGGGCTGTTGGTGGTGATGTGTAGGTGTGTGTGCTGACAGGTGGGGCCGAGTGATGTGTGTGTGTGTGACACCGCATCACATACATGATACACACGTCGGTCTGTTTTATCGGACAGTCCGTCAAGTGCGGCGGACTCTCCGATAGACTAGCTGACTATGCTACGTGCACGGGTTGACCAAGGTTATCCTAAGTCTGTGAGATGTCCTAACAGACGGTCCGATGGTGATGTCGAACAATCCGTCAAAATTGGCAGTGCTGGTTTTGGGTTGGTCTAGGCACAAGTTAGATTCTAATTTACATTAAAATGCACACTTGGATGGTTAGAAATAAATGCCTATATGGTAGTGATTTTTGGGTCGTTACAACGGTGGTCGCGGGCAGTGGCGCTGCGGGCGTCATTTTGCCCGAGTGACCATTCGGTTGTGTTCATGACGCCGAGTGGGAGGTGTAGGAGTAGCTTCGGTCGCCAGAGTCATCGCCGTCGATCGCTGCCGTCACGCCGCCATGGCCGCTGGTGTGCGAGCTGCGCTGTCCTGGATGGTCGATTAGTGCCACCAGTGTGTGTGTGTGAGCAAGGCGAGTCTGCCAGGGCAAGTCTCGCCGCCGGCAAGTTACCCGCCGGTCAACGGTGCCTAAACCGCGATCAGCGCAAGAGTCCTATTCACTGACCAGGGGCCGACTGTTAGTGACTGTGGCTGGGGCGGGGTGAGAGAGAGAAAGGAATTTAATCCTTTTTTGATTTTTAGAAAATGAATTTTTATGTAGCCCTGTTATGATATGCTTAATTATGGAAAAATATGAGTTGGTCAATATCAGTAGTTTTGCTAGGTCTAAAAATTACATCTTTGAATTAATAAATGGACCTTCCATGATTTTTATAGGCTAAAATAATTATCCATTAATCATGAAAAATTTTGTGTATGCTTAATATGCTTAGATCTATCTTCACAAAAAATTTGGTACTATTTTGATAATTATAAATTGTCCACTTAGTTTAGGGATATTAAAATGCCTTGTAATTAATTAAATAAAAACCAAAATGACTTCTTAAATCCTTAACTAGAGTTGATGTGATTTTGGGATTGATTGTGGACCTTGGAACACTAATCCCTTGTTGTTCCTTGGCAACTTAAGTTTATGATTGTTGCTCTCATAATCAACCTTGTTAATAATAAACAACAAAGTGTTTTGTGAAGTAGTTAACTTAATTAGAAAGTGAAGGAAAGTTGTATTCAAGTTGTTTAATCTTGATTAGTCTTCATAACCCAAGCTTAGTGTTTCATCATTCTAAACCATGCATCTTTATTTACGTTTAGTGAACAAGTCTGGCGAGCCTTTGGTTTAGCAAGTCCCAGAGGTGGGGTTTCACTATGTGGAGGTTGGGTTCGATATCGGTGGTCCATCTGAGGAATCGGACAACCACAATGTCGAAGGCAACCCCAAGAGCATAAACCCATTCCTTGTTTTATAAACATTAATCGCTTAAGTCTTATGCATGTTGCATTAAGTAAGATTAGGTGTTGATTAATTACTAATTGTTGCATGACTACCTTGGTATTTCAATACTATTCCTTGTCACCCTGCTAGTTATCATAGGTCAGTTATGCTTAGCCATGCTTAGTTGATAAGAGTCGAATGGTGATTTCATCATTCGCAACGGCTCTAGACTCAGGGACACCCTGAGTGTTAAATAATGAATTTGAATAACTTGAGACCGGACGGGACATGGAAATGGTCTTTGGTGATTAAGCTGACAGGGTAGCCTGATCATGCTTGTCCCGTCTGTATCGATTAAGGACCGTCCATTGTAGACCTGTATGCATTGAGACTTTGTAGTATTGGCCACATACTCCGGTAAACCTAAGACTTCGGCTATTCCATTATGTGAAAAGCTAACTGCACACTGGGAGTGGGAGATGGCGAGAGTAGCGTGTACCCACCTTACGGAAACATCAGGGATGACGTAGGATGGTGGAGTACTATATTCTCAGGTAGCACAGACCGGTTCACGTTTTTGATGATTCGATTGAAGGTTGATATATGTAGGTCTAGACCTGCATATGTCGTGTGGTAAAGAAACCCCAGCTGGGCCAAATCGATTTGAATCGCCGTACTTCTCAGAGAAGAAGACTCGATTGTCTGCTCTACATCATAGATTAATTAACAAAACATTGGTACTTATGATCAACTGATATGATGGTTAATGAAGTGGTTGAATTAGATCAGGTGCAAATTGGAGACTTGTAATGAATTAACTTAAGTTAAAACATTGAAAGTAAGATCAATCATTAGTAAGCTTTTATGCAAAGCTAATCTTGATTCTTGCTTTAGACTTAACTTGATTCCCCGTAAGCCTGCATATCCTTGGAGTCTATTCCTTTCGTCGGTTAAGTCTTGTTGAGTACCTTTGTACTTACGGTTTATTAAGGCGAGCATCATCAGTAGTTTGGCATGTGCCCCTGCTATATGACGGTTCTAGAGGAGGAGTCCCAGTAGTAGAAGTTTGTCGTGCACTCTTGGGGCAGGGTGAACCTCTTTTGTGTGTTGTAATATAAGTGGTACCCGTCATGCTACTCCACTGCCTTGATGGCTAAAACTTATGGTTCGTAATAACTAAATAAATGGTTTATAAGCTTATGGTTTGTAAGACTTCCGTTGTTTATCCGATGTAATATATTTGTATATTTATACAACTGTTGTAATATTGCAATGTTTCCTATGATGTATCCTGCTCGGAATGTTTAAGTGGATGATTTGAGTTTCCCGAGGACACCCGACAGACTTTCAGACTTGTCTAGCTCCCATGTGCAGTAGTCATAAGTCTGTAAGACAATGACAGGCACATGTGGGCCATATAATTCAGGCGGTTCTGCCACAAGAACTAATTTTTCTTTTTTTATAGTGTTTTCATCTGAGGCCATTTGAAAAAAAAAGCAAAAACTTGATTTTCATAATACAAAAACTTCGAAAGTAGACCATGTCCATGTCTGAGGCCGTTTGAAAAATAAAAAATTTAAAATCTTAGAACCTCAAATGGAAATTTAAAATTTTTGTGCACGAGAAGTGGAGCGCGAGTGCATGACGCGTGGATCAGAGTGGTTGGGGCAGCAGATGCTCCCTACAACAGGGGCGAGAGGCTCGATTGTCGCACAATCTGGGCCGCCCAAGCAGGAGGAAGCATTGACAGTTTCCAACTGGTTCACAGACTAGGCCCTTGGCCCATTTAAGTCCGGCACGTGGCCCAACCAACATGACTCTTCATCCTCTCCTTACCCCGTCCCTTATTAAACTGTCATTTTGGCTTTCTAAAAAATATTTTGACATGTTCAAAAAAATCACTTTGACTAAATTTATATTAAAAAATATTAATATTTATGGTATATAATTAATATCATTAAATAGATCATTGAATCTATTTTTATAACAAATTTGTTTGACTATTGCTAATATTTTTTACAAATCTAGTTAAACTTATCAGCGCACAAATTAACAATGACAAATATTTAGGGGACAGGGGGAGTACAACACTAGCACTAGTATTACTACAAAGTACCTTTTCTTTTCTTTTCTTTTCTTTTTGTTTCTCAACGACTACAGGTAGACACTTTACGGCCAGCTCAGTATATATGTAGAATTATAGTAGAATTCTAGTACTATACGGTTGTTCAACCTAGGCCTCAACATCTTTTTAAAAAGTGAAAAATATAACCTCCAATCTCTTCGCATGATAAAGTTCAAAATTTTAGCGTACAAACGCATTAAAAATCATGAGTCCTATATAGCTTAGTTAGTAACTCTAAACGTTCTCAATGGCGCATATGGCTAAAATTTCTAGGAACTATTTGCTTTTCTTTTTTTTTATGGGTAATTCTTTGCTTTTCTTTCATGCTCATGGCATCTTTTCTGGAAATAATATCTGATAGAATAATTTCATGTCGCCCAAGTTGTATATGTCAGGAATCAGGATATTTGACTTTCTTTTGGGTTCTTTATGTTCACGTGGTATTTGCTTATTCTACTTGAGGTGCTGATGTGCATAAGCTGTTCGGCAGATGGTTTTTACGGCTGATAAGACGGCCGATGTTGTTTTGTTGTGAGAAAAAAATACTATACCATGGCTAATAAGCAGGGCTTATAAGTTCAAACGAACAGGACAATCTCGAATCTTATTCCATCAGTCTCTCTCAGGCTGGATAATATTATGCTTATTAAGTCGAACTGCTTCTAAAGCCATTTTACTGCTCCACGAACCAAACCGTCTCCAACCAACTGCTCCATGAGAAACCTCTAAAATCCCGTTGACTGGAGGTGGAGGGCACGTTGGGAGGGGGCAACAGAGATGGCGCGACCGTGACGGAGAAGGCTTGGGTGCGGCGGAGATAGAACAGGCACGTATGAGATGGCTTGATCATGGTGTAGATGGCACAGGCATGGCTACCAATCAACAACACTAGCCTAAAATACGAAATGTAAATGCAAGTGTTTAGGGAGTGAACAAATGAGGACAAATAATAACACAAAGCTTTTTTTCCCGAAGTTCGATTGCTTGCCAGCAACCTATGTCCCCATTGAGGTGGATCCTAATATCACCACTTCACTTAGAGGCCGGTAGATCACTAAGGATCTCTCCAAACCTCGATTGATTTTACTATAGTTACTCTTCGTGAATCTCCCACAGGGACGAGCACGAAGCCCCTCACAAGCAATTATCGGAGGCAGCAAAAATCACCAAGAGCCCCTTCCACGGTCCTCCACAAAGCACCAAGCCGGGTAGGTGACGGCAATCACCAAGAGTAACAAGAAATCCTGAGTCACAAGGACCACCTAGTGCCACCAAATGCAATCTCTCAATTTGTAATGCAATCGATCACTCACAAACTCACATAAATGTAATCACGAAGTTAGCTAATGGGTTGGAGTGGTTGCTTGAGCTCTATATGCCACTAATCCATTATTTTTCCATAAGATCGTTGAATTATTCTCTCATCACATTAATTGTATACTTGCAATATTGTACCCATCATCACTTGCCCTTCAGTTAGCCTACCTGGCTTTGAAAATTTGATTCCACTAGAATGGTAATTTTTTTCAATCTACTTTGAGTTTTATATTTCCACTACGAATCCATAAGTCAAAGCACCAATTGCAGAGCTAGCTAGAGAGCTCCGTTGTGCGGCGCCGTGGCTATGCGCCGTTTGACACAACGCTCAAAACTACTCCTATACGAAGTCAAGGCGCCAACCATACGTGTGTGAGGGTGACATTTCAACATGGCTGCCACGACCACCGGTGCAAGTGACACGTCGTCGGCGTCGACCGAGTGGCCGTCGGCGCCGGAGCTCATGGAGAAGCTTCCGTCACAGCAGCAGGTTGAGGTTGTGCTGTTCGCGAGCCCCGGCGCGGGCCACCTCATCCCGCTGGTGGAGCTCGCGCGGCGGCTCGCCACGGACCACTGCTTCGCGGTCACGCTGATCACGCTCACCGGCATGTCCGACCCGGCCAAGGACGCCGCGGTGCTGTCCTCGCTGCCGTCCTCCGTCGCGACCGCGGTGCTCCCTGCCGTGTCCCTCGACGACCTCCCGCCGGACATCGGCTTCGGTACCCTCATGTTCGAGCTCGTCCGCCGCTCGCTGCCACACCTCCACGCGCTCATGGAGGGCGCCAGCCGCGGCCCGGTGACCGCGCTCGTCTGCGACTTCTTCGGAACCGCGGCGCTGCCGCTCGCCGCGGAGCTCGGCACGCAGGCGTACGTCTTCTTCCCGAACAGCCTCGCCATGATCTCCATCATGCGCCACATCGTGGAGCTCCATGGCGACGCCGCCCCCGGCGAGTACCGTGACCTCCCGGACCCGCTCCCGCTCCCTGGAGGCCCGGTTCTCCGCCACGCCGACCTCCCCGACGGGTTCCGGGACAGGGAAGACCCGGTGTACGCCTATCTCGTTGAGGAGGCGCGGAGATACGGCCGCGCCGACGGCTTCTTGGTCAACAGCTTCGAGGAGCTGGAGGTCGCCATGGCGGAGACGTTCAAGCTGGACGCCGAGGACGGCGCGTTCCCTCCGGTGTACCCTGTGGGGCCCTTCGTCCGGTCAAGCTCTAGTGAAGAAGACGATGAATCGGCGTGCCTGGAGTGGCTGGATCGCCAGCCGGAGGACTCGGTGGTATACGTCTCCTTCGGCACCGGGGGCGCGCTATCCGTAGAGCAGACGGCCGAGCTCGCCGCCGGGCTGGAGATGAGCGGCCACAGGTTTCTTTGGGTCGTGCGCATGCCGAGCCTCGACGGCAACCCCTGCGCCCTGGCGACGATCCCCGGCGAGAAGGACGACCCACTGGCGTGGCTCCCCGAGGGATTCTTGGAAAGGACGAGCGACCGTGGCCTCGCCGTCGTGGCGTGGGCGCCACAGGTGCGCGTGCTGTCTCACCCGGCGACGGCGTCCTTCGTGTCGCACTGCGGCTGGAACTCGACGTTGGAGAGCGTGGCGGCCGGCGTGCCGATGGTCGCGTGGCCACTGTACGCGGAGCAGAAGACGAACGCGGCCATCCTGTCCGAGGTGACCGGCGTGGCGCTGCGGCCGGCGGCGCACGACCACGGCCACGGATTGGTGACGCGCGAGGAGATCGCGGCTGCGGTCAGGGAGGTCATGGAGGGGGAGAAGGGAAGCGCGGTGCGCGGCCGGGCGAGAGAGCTGCGTGATGCTTCGAAGCGGGCGTGGTCGTCGGAAGGGTCTTCGCGGCGGGCGATGGGGGAGGTCGCCGGCAAGCTGAAGGCTGCACTTGTCAACAGGAATGGATCCATTGCATGATTCGTTTTCTTCCCGTGAATCAGATGAGATAAAACTAAATTTTCTGTTAATTCGAGTAATTTTTATTCTCCTCAATACCATTCAGTGGGTGTGGTAATTATGCTTTATCCGTTTATGGACCAGGAGTACTCTATACAAAGTTTTTTGCTTGCGTACGTGTTTCTCTTCAAAGATAACTTAATCTCATTTGATGTCTTAGGGTCTGTGAGCCATGAAAAAGCTATTCGTGAAAAAATTGTAAGATGTTTGATCTCTTTATCTCTCTTGAACAACTGAAAAATATCCCTCTATTTTCACCAACTGGAAAAGCTAAAAACTAGAAGTCAAAAGCAAGACCTAAGATACTGCAAAAATTATATTATGCAAAAGCAGCAATTTCTAGAAAAGCAATTTTAGATTCTTTGATTGGCTTTCTGCTTTTTAACAGCAGAAACATTTTTCAGAAGCTGAACTAAACACAGCCCTAGTTTAGCTCTATTATAGGAGTACAAAAAGGAACTTGAAGCCATTACAAAGGCAGCTTAACTGATTCTTGTTCTCATGCATGGTCTAAAGTTTTTGGTATCAATTCGTTAACTTTAGTGAACCTATAACCTGCCAACTATAATTATAAAGGTCACTCAACTACAACTGTGCGGAGTTGAAATATTTGTTGTACCCAGCAAAACATGAGGCCGAGTCTGATTATTCTGTATTCTGAATTTAGGAAACTCGAAGCGTCTCTAGTGAGAAGTTGAAACTTGAAAGCGAATCTTCGTCATACTAGGACGCACGCGAAGTGAACCAAACTAGTGAAGAGAGTGAATCATGCGTGGAGAGAAAGAACTGAATCGGTGCGTTTGACACGGAGAAACGTTTTAGATTTTTAGTAGCTACTAATCTCTTCTAAGACTATCGCTACACTAGTCATATCTGGGAGGGCATTGCAATACGGTTGGGTAACGAACAACTGCGACCTTCCGCCTAGGAGTTAGAGGACTCGGTACAAACTTGGTGGGACAACTTAGATCGCACGTCTTCAACGGCGAGACGAGAGGTGTGGAATGAAAGAAATGCAAGAATCATGTTTGGGCTCCCCCAAGCACAATAGATTAAAACATAGATGTAAATTGAGTTAATTTTGAATTTTTATGCTCATGAAAAACATAGGGAAATAATAATTTTTCATTAAATTAAAATTTATCATAAGGTAGAAACATGTTTGGGCATACATCCCTATGCATTTGATTTATTTTGGTTGAGTGGTTTGATCAAAATCCAAAATGAGTTCAAATTGTTTTGAAAAGGGATTGGAAAATTGGTTTGAGAAAAAGAAAATAATTTCTCCTCTGTCCCTCCTTTCTCCTGTTTGGCCCGCACGGCCTGCCTCTCTTCACCACTAAGGCCAGGCCCAGCTTGGCCCGTCGCCTCCCTCACTCTCCTGCCGGCCCAGCAGGGCTGAGCCCACGCGCAGACGCTACACCCTTTCTTCACCGCTCTGCAAGCCCAAACTGGCCAGCCCAAGGCTGAAGCCCAATGTGCGGAGCGCATCCCCTCCCCTCTCTCTCTCTGTTCCACTGCCATCACAAACCCACTCCCTCTTTCGCTAACGCGTTGGGCCCGCATGTCGGCGTCGACTCCCACCTCGCGTCGTGCCCAGCTTAGACTCTAGCCCGATGGAAACCACCGCCGCCTCCGCTTTCTTCGGGATTTGGCGTGCTCTCAACGCTGAGCCCCCTTATATAAGCCGAGCACCGTGCCACGTCACCCGCATCCAACCCTAGCACAGCAGCCCTTCCGAGCTCACGAAGCTGTGCCGCCACCGAGCTTCGACCCGCAGCTCCCCTGCTTCATTGCTGCCGAGGAGCCCTGTCGAGCTTCGGGTGTTGGTAAGAAGGGCTCTAGGCACCCACTCTCTTTCTCGCGATCTGTTTTCGATAGGACATTGCCGTTGCACCGCCGGAGTTCCGAGCCACCAAATCGAGCTCGAGCTCGCCTCTGTGCCATCGCAGCCACCCTAGATCCCCACTTCGAGTTCGCCTCGCCCTCCTTTCTCTCCCTGTGCACTTTCCGTGGCCGATTATGCCCGGAACGTCGAAATCGACAAACACCAGTGAGGTCCCCTGTTTTTCCGGCCATGGTGCCGCCGTCGGCTTCCTGTGCGCCGGCAACCCATTCTTCCCCTTCTAATCTCGGTCGTCAGATCCACGATCAACGATCCAGATTAGAACGTACCCTTTCGTCGCTCATTTTGCTAAAGAGACACCCGACTTTTATGAAATCAACCCGCAGTCCCTCAGCTAATTCAAAAATCCCAATTTTGATTTATTTTTCAAAAATAAGTTTCAGTTATTTACAATTTTGCCACTACCTTCTTTAGGCCATAACTTCTACGTTTTAGCTCCGTTTTAGCCTGTTCAAGTTGCGTTAGATTCATAACGACGTAATCTATGTATTAGTAACATTGTTTAGCTTGTTTTGTGCTTTCAAATAAAATGATAATTGATCAATCTATATGCAATTGGTTTTTCAATTAGAAACAACTTAGTTTTTCCACTTCAATCTTTTCTAAATAAAATATGATTAGTTTTTATCATGTTTTTTGTATTCAAATATAAATTTGATTTAATCAATTTAGATATTTCTCTGAAGTATCTCATCCATGTTTTATATGATCATTAAAATAAATGATGCCTACAGTTTTCCTATTAAAGTAAATCTTTCGATAGACGTTTCTTATTCACAGCAGCTCCGATTAGCTTGTTTTTTTGCGTCTACGTGTTCGTAACAATACAGAGATTACTTTTCAAACATTTTTGTTGATTGATGTATTGTTCTAATTTAGTCATTTGTATATTATGCATGTCTGTTCGGATGCTTGTGTGGTGCTTTATCATCTTGCCCAGTTGGTGAGCGATACGTTGGTGATCAAGAAAGAATTATTCATCCAGAAGATCTTTGAAGACGAGAACCAGTTAAAGATCTGAGTATAAGACAAGTATAGCGTGGGATCATTCTTATTTCCTATTCACCTTTAATACACTTAATTCATGTGCATGTGTCTACCTTGTTACCCCTAAGGATATCATAACTTTTGTATCTTGTACCTTGACACCCGTGGGACATTGCATTGGCTAGTATAATGCTAGTGCCCTAATTCAATAACTCTGGTCTTGTAACTTATTAATGATATATGCAATAAACGTAAAATATGATTTTTAGCAACTTGGAAAAGGGGGCTAGAGCATTATTTTTATGGTGCTTTAGATTCCTCTCCTTAAGGACTTATCTATAAGCTATCATCCGGGACTTACAGTACAACCATGAGTGCTACATAGCTCTAGCTTTAGTCAAGTGTGAGGATATTTTCTACCTTGTTAGTGGTTACTGAAAGGCGTTAAGAAAAACCTTGGTGCAAGAATGGCTTCTTGTCTCTCAGAGTGTGTATAGCCTGCGTGCAGTGTGCCACTTTGTTAGAGGGCCTTCTTTCGCCTAGCTCTTTCTTTGGCGGTCACTAATTTGTTAGGGAGTCTTTTGAAAGACTTCATAGTAAACCCTACCGATCTTCCTGGTGGGTCAAAAGATTAGCTACCTCGGACGAAAGGGTAAATCATGACTCATGGTGAAAGTGTACGACCTCTGTAAAGTGTAAAACTAATATATCAGTCGTGCTTACAGTCATGAGCGGCCTTAGACACTTATGGATAATCATTAATGATAATTGTGTTTATGCTATTCATTATTCATGTTTACCTGATCATGTGGTTGTTTAGGGCTTATGCTAAACTTGTTTCTACTCAATTGCTAAAAGATGACTCACTAAAAGCTATCGCAGTAAACCCGTGTCAAACCTTTTAAACTCCGTATTATATTTGCTGAGTACGATATGTGTTCACTCTTGCTATTTCAACCACATCAGTTAAACTTGTGATCAACCAGTCAGTTGTTCCTATAGATTTAGAGCTTTCGCCTGAAGAACAGAGTGTTTTTCCGTTATTTGCTATCTAAGGCTATATTCTCCGTATTAATATGTAATATTATATGTATTGTCTTTTGATATTACCCCTTATTTATAGACATATGTGTGATTTAACTTACTGGGCTCACATATGGTATGTAACTAGTTTTGTTCTTAAAACCAGGTGCTACAGTCTAGGATATAGATATAACAGGAAATCGCACAAAACTCGAACAAGACAATTTTTGCGAAAACTTTTCTTGTACTTTGGGGCATTAGCATTACAGAGATTATGAAAAGTTTGCTTATTAGTACATGATATTAATTTACATCCTCAATGATGTATGGGAAATGGGAAATTAAATTGACGTATATAAGCCGGACCGTTTGATGCCCCTATAACCGCTATACAGACTCGAAGCAAAACCTCAGCACAAGGTATACTCGCAATCAAGAAGGCGGGTCAGGATATCCTGGCAGCTTGGACGTTTCTCCGGTTCTGCCCAGCAATCTGTTAAACAGGAATGCAGCATGTTTTTAGGGTACGTCAACAGTAGGTGCTCGAATAGATTTAAGCAAAATTCTCTCTTTTAAGAATGCGATGGTGACCTAAATTTCAAAAGTGAGCTTTGTTAAATGGATGTCAGAACAGTACATTGATGACTAATACTCGTGTTCATAATTGTATGGGATTTTGTACATCGACAGTCTTTTCATATGAAAATGGTAAGAAAAAAAATTACTATCTTATGAAAGTACTTTTCATGAAAAATCCAAAGAGTGTCGATGTGAACAAGCCAGATATTATTTCTTAAATCTATGGTCAAAGTTGACTTCCCACATTCTAGAACATCATACATTTACAAACAGACGTACCATTTCTGTATGATTGCTGGGTAGACATTCAAACTTGTATGAGATTTATGTGTTGTTCACAAAAGATAAAGGACTTTCTGTGTTTTTTTCTAGGGTTAAAAGTATTAAAAAAATGTTCAATCAGTTTCCTCCTATCTTTCCACGGAATAGATAAAAACAAGGACCTTCACCCGCCTGTAGAGATAGGAAATTTCTTACAGGTAATGCTTGAAAAATTCAACATGTGTCCATTATAATGTTGATTAACAAACACCTGGTAATCCAGACAAACCACAATGGAAGTTCCAAATGGATGCAGGAGCAACCAAACAACTACCCTTTCATAGAAGGAACAAAAATCATACCCGCTATCAAGCTTCCAAGAGGCCCATCTGGTATTTCCAGTCTTGCCCCATCATTCGCAACAGAGTAAACGATCTAACATGTAGATAGGAGACATGTGAGTTGGTTTAATTTAGTGATAATTTATCTTTTTTTTAAAAAAAAAAGAGCCATGGAAAAGTATGATGGCTACCTGAACAGGTGGAATTCCTTCCCAAGGTCTACAAAGAGTGCAAAGCTCCCACATGATAACCCCGAAGCTGAAGATATCACATTTTTCTGTGAATGGCTCGTTGCGAATGAGCTCAGGAGCCATCCACTCTGGAGTTCCCGCAGATGAGTTGTCATTCATTGCAGAATCTGACATTAATCGAGAGAGCCCAAAATCACATATCTTGACTGTCCAGTATTTGTTAACAAGGCAATTTGCACTCTTGAGGTCACGGTGAACAATCTTTAGTCGGTGCATGCACATGAGACCCCTTGTATAGCATTATAACCAAACCATGGTGTTAGACATGGAAAAAGGAACACAAAAGGATATAGCAGGGACAGAACAGTCTGAAAAACTACAGGCATTGAACAGCCCAGAAAGCTAGAGGCATTGAACATGCTCACCTACAGATATCACGGAGCATCTTTAACCTCCTCTTCCAATGGAGCTTACTTTTCTGTGTTTTTGAGTGAATCAAACTATACAAAGAACCCACTTCCATGTACTCAGTGACTAGGGATAAGTGAGGAGGCTTCATACATGCACCAAGAAAGAGTATGACTGCAGTCCAAAGCACCATAAACATGATTAGCATACTTTTCAAAATATATCATAAGTTCTTTTCTTGATGAAATAGGAAATGCCATTTCCGAACACAAGACCCAGCAGATACTAACAAAAGTTGAAACCAAAATTAAAAAATTGAAACTAAACCAATGAAAGCTCAGTGTGGAGGTAGTACCATTTGGGTGTCGAAGTCGGCTGCAACAAAACGAAAAAAAAAAATAAGAGAACAATCTTTTAGACAACTCATAAGAAAAGTAATGGCCAAAAGATACAAGTAAAACCTAAGTATTGAGATCTCATTGCAGAAATCTTTCATATTCTCTGTTGTTAAATCTTGCTCCAGGAATACTTTTATAGCAACATCTGTTCCGTTCCAGAGGCCACGGAAGACTTCTCCAAAAAACCCTAAAGAAAATTTTAGATGAGTTACTACCTTTAACAAGATCAGAGGCCACATAAAGCAAACATTGCATCTATTACTTCAGATTCATTATGATTGTCTCAATTCTTTTAATAAATAGTACTCCCTCCGTTACAAATTATAAGACGTTTTAGTTTTTCTGGATACATTACTTTTACTATGACATAGTGTATATCTAAATGCATAGCAAAAGTTATATATCTAGAAAAGCCAAAATATCTTATAATTTGGAATTGTGGGAGTAATAAGTAAGCATAACTTCTGGTGATGCATCTGACTCCAAAAGACTTCATCAGATGATGTGCTTCAAAAATATAAAAAATATTTGATAACAGGGAATATTACTTGCCTACTCCCACACGAGTGCCAACAGTAATCTCTGAATACTCAATGCACCATTCCTCATATGGCAATAAAGGCTTGTTTAGAAATGGTGAAGACTGCAACACCTCATTCCAGGTTGCCACCAGATCTGCTTCTGTATAGTCAGATGGGCTCCCGAGGTCAGAGCCAAGAATACCTGACCTATGGGGCGATGAAGGCAATGACACAGCTTTCTGACTATTAAATTGTCTTCTCAAACCCTCCAGTGCACTTGGTCGTCTTGTGGATACTTCATCGTCATTGGAGTCACCAGCAGGTTCCTACATAAAGTATGGATTACAGCAATAATTAAACCACAAAACTAAGTAATTAGGACTTAAAAATAATTTTGGGTGTATTGGATAAAAAGCATAGAATATGTTGGCATGTGTAGTTGAATTACTCAGGAATTTGTAAATATACCACTCCAAAATCATCCAAGTTAAGAAATGTCACATCAGACAAAATTTTAATATT
This sequence comes from Saccharum spontaneum, assembly GCA_022457205.1. Taxonomy (NCBI): domain Eukaryota; kingdom Viridiplantae; phylum Streptophyta; class Magnoliopsida; order Poales; family Poaceae; genus Saccharum; species Saccharum spontaneum. The sequence continues at coordinate 18,675,948 of CM039592.1, read as the reverse complement.
TCCCCCTTTTACCAAGTTTTCTGTGTTTGCAGTGACATATTACAATACCTGGTTTTCAACATGCACATATGTGTCTCTCTTGGTGCTCTAAAAGGCAAGATGACAGATAATAATCTCTTACCGCAGTGATTTTACTGAAATTGGTGGGGTTCGCAGCCATCTTCCAAAACAGGAGCCTAGGCGGTAAGGCTGGTGGTCATGCCAGGCTGGGCCTCAGGCTTGCGGTGAAGGCAAGAGGGAGTGACGGAATCACAGATCTGACTCCAAATATGGAAGCACAGATCTTGCGGCAGCGATGGAGGCAAGGACAGTGAGATTCAGCGTCAGCAGTGGTAGTGAGGGAGAGGGACACCGGTGGAGGCTAACATCCAGCTATGTACACATCAGGAATGACCGGATCTGGCATCAATGATGGTGGGAACAGCCTGATTCAACCTCTGCAGCGGTGGCGCTGGTGAGGAAAGGTAGGGGGTGATACGGGGCGACAATCTGGTGCAAACAGCCTGATTCAGCCTCCACGGCGGCGGCGGTGGTGAGGAAAGGTAGGGGGTGATACAGGGCGAAAATCATAATTGCAAGGGATGGCGGCTGTACATGTAGAGGCAAGCGGCTTAGGGTATCTTGTATTGGGCCAGGCTGAGTGGATTGCCTCATTTGCCCCTTTCTCCTTTAGGATATCTCCTCACACACCTTCCTCCTTTGTATACAGGCCACCTAAGCAAGGCCAATTAATAGGCACTGCCTACACCTTTACAACAGTACTTCTTAAGAAATTTAGGTTCATACTTCAGCATGGAATTTCCTCTGAAATTAAAATGAACAAGTCCTATGTTGAGGGTTGCAGTGGAGGGGTTCGATATAAGGTTGTAGCCTTCAACAGGATGATGAGACTTGTAACTTCGTCCCCCCAGCATGGAGTAGGGTGGTGCGAAGCACCAAGGAGAAGGAAGGGAAGGATAGGAGATAACTTCCACTTTGCTTTATTCGTGGGCATCGCATCTTATATAGAGTAAGCCTCGTGCAACAAAACAACAAAAACAATCACTTAGCATAACAAACTGATCTTATCTAACTTATCTTGATTCTTAAGCAATAGTAAGCATCCTAATCCTCTTAGTTTAATTGGTTTGTGCCAATCCACCCTGCTTGTGGTGCCTAGCATACGTGCAGCACCACATAACAATAACATGTACTATTTGTAATCAACTAAATATACAGCATGGATCATTTCTTCCTTAATGCCCATATATATATTACACACAAAAAATAGGAATCAAACATGTATATGCTACTCTACAAATATGAAACAAAGTTAAAAGACTGTCATGCGACCTGCACCCTCGGCACTCTGAATGAAGAGGATGAATCTACCTATTGGAACCGTAAAGTGGCTTACTCCCTTGCTTCCTCCAGTCGGAAATATAAATCTATTACGACATCAACAGAGTCCCCACTAGTCCACTATGACACTTTGACTAACAATATCTATAAAAAACATATCATCTCAAATGGAAGGAAGTTACATACTATGAAAGTTTTTTTTATAATGAATATAGTAAAACTTGTGTTATCATCTATATAAAATTTTAGATATTAATATTCAAAGACAAAAGGTTTACTTAGGACAAACCTAGATGGAGTTATATTTCCAATCAGAGGAAGTAATCCCTTTGATGAGCTGATGAGCATAGCAGGTGTTTGATACTTAGATTCATATAGGTAACTCATTGGTTTTTAGTACATATGTGTTTGCTGTAGGTGTGAAAAGCAACAAAACTAGGTATCTTATAAATCAACACCTGTGGATGGCATTTAGAAGAATTTTGCTAGCATCCACTTAACCAGTGGTTGCAAACTAATGTGGTTACGTAATCAATGGAGGTCACAAGCTATGACAACAAAGAAAACCTAAGCAGATAGTACTTTCTGCAAAGGAATAAACACCTGAATTAATGATGAGTTTGAGAAACATAAACCATGATTCCATAAAAAATTGGAAACTAATCTCATTTCAGTTGGAAAAGAATAAAATGTGAACAAAGCATCAGACGTGCATTGAAACTCTAGATTACTACTTTAATAATGATATCAACATCTTCATTGACCAATTTTTTGTAGAAATCACACACGTGCATTTGTCTATACAAATTCTTTAATGCACGACATGACAATCGAAACATGTCACCTTTGCTAGAAGACATCGGAAACACAGATCTTTGCTGCTGAACACTACAAAATCATGTATATTGCTGCTGGAGCTGGACATGATTTAGTGTCCAGCAAAATGTCTAGCAAGATCATTTTTTTAAAAACATTTGCTGCAGGACACTAAACTCTGTTTAGTATCGACTATATACAAAGTTGTAGCATCTAGCAGCAAAGATCAGTTCTTCCGATGTCTTCCAGCAACGATGACACGTTTTGAATGTCCTGTGGCAAAATCAACCAAGGAAGCTTCAAAAAATAAGAAAAAACAAAAGAAAAAAATATGGACAACCTATGGCATGTCGTGAAGTGTGAAATAGTAAATCACAGCTATCATTGCGTATAAGTATTTCAGAATAATGAAAATCAAACAAGTGAATGGGGCGACATAAACTGAGTACACGACCCACGACAGAAATATACTTTCAGATGATCCACGACATAAACAAGCGAATGGAGCATACATGTTTCATTGAGTCATTTGAGGGACCAAGACTACCATCTTTCGGCCCCCTTGAAAGGCGATTTTGTCTCATGCTTTCACTCATTGCTCGAACTGCTCTGAAGACAAGAAAAACACACTTCAAAGTCAGCCAGGACAGATAATGTATTCAAATAAATAAGAGCAAAAAATTGTTATGGGAGAAGTTCCTCACTTGCTTATGGCCAATTAGCCAAACAAACAAAATGCATATAAAAATTCTGTGATATTTTTCAAGAAAAACTAAATGGCCAAAAAGTGAAATGAACACAAAAAAAGATTGAATTAATTTATGGCTATTAGAAAAGAAACATAAATATGTGATTTGATGCAGAGATGTAAGGTGTTATATGACTCAAACTTTGGACCAAAATAAAAGTAAACCTCAACATATAATTCCTGAACATTACAAACCATATTTCTTAGGTAGCACAAGAACTAGAAAAGACAAAAGACATCTGAATAGACACAAGTTACTGAACTATCAGAATTTTAAACAAGTGAAATATAATGTTTAAAATACCAACTGTTTGTTTTCATTCATTTCATTGTTTGTTCAGAAAGGAAAAAAAACCTCCTATTGCATCATAAAAGGAAACCGAGGATTTTAGCGAAGTTGTGTTGTACAGTAATAAAACTAAAATCACTGTGTTTTCACTGGACTTAGCAGCTGACCATTATTTTGAGACAAATCAGAGTTGAAAACCATCTTTGCCAACCTCACAATATCATCACTGATTTCAGGAGTAATATTAGTACTCCTCCGTGCTCTATGTGTATTCGATGTTGATGCGCCATCTGACCTATGATCAAGCAAAATATGTTTAATTAGGGCAAAAGAAAGCAGTACTACTGGATTAAAAATATTGATTGTACTAGTGTTAAACCATTTATAGCCCAAGGGTAAGCTGGCTATCAAAGTTAAGCTCATATAATTTCTATTTCTACTGCTAAGGATTCTGCTGCTGACCCTTTTGAGTTTTCTGCCTCCCCAACCCTCACAAAACAGTATATAACTAAAGGGTATACAGATAAGTGATCCCCTTCCACAAAGTCAAAACCTGTGACAAAGAATAAGAGAAAATATGTCTCCAACAAATAAATCAACTTCTACAAAGTTGTAACCTTATCACAACAAGTTCCTCAGAGTGACAAGCCCAAACCTATAGGGCAAGCGAGGGATGGCAAGGTATGTGTGATGCAAGCAGCAGCAAACCTTGGCCAGTAGTATCAGCAATGAGACATTGTCTAGCGAAGCACAGCATCAAAGGTGCGACGAAGGTCATGTCAGAACTGAGGAGCACATGCCAAGCTCAGAAATGGCGCTCCACATATTACATAAAATTATCTTGTTGGCGATAACATGATTCATTTTCATCTGTTTTTTACTGCAAATACAGCAGGGGAGGCCCCCACTGTAAGAATTTTATTAAAAAAAAGAAACAACGAAACAACTGAATAACCATACAAACTAAGAGAGGAAAACGAAACAGATAACAGAAAAACTGTACAGAGCCTAAGAAGGGCAAGAAGGGGAACTCGAACTTAGCCAAAGAGGCTCAACAAAGAAAGGAAAGCTGGTCTTTTTGGACCACAGAATCTATGGGCTTGTAAACTAGCTTTCTCAAATAAGTTTTGCCTCCAAGAGTCAAAGGATGGGCGATAACGTGATTCTTTTTCATCTGTTCTGGCAAATGATAACTTTTCATCTGTTGTGGCAAATGACACTTAGCTTTACAGCACTGAAGGCAGTACAAACTTGCATAGATTTTATTTCTCGAACATAAGATGTTAATCACAAAGCAGGATTGCTGGTACCATGCGTTCGTCACAAAGCAGCCACTCTGTAGGTTGTGTCGAAGACCAGTGAGGGATAAGATTAAAATAATAGAAGAGTCAATGGCTATGATTGCATGGTTGCAAAAAATCGATGCTCATGCTGAAGCCAGTAATTTCATGGATTTGTAAGTTCTACTCCACTAGAGGCAACGAAGCAACATGTTGTCTTCTCTACTGATGGAGACTATATTTGGAGAGGAGAATAGCCATAAGGAAGAAGATGAATGTTGAAATGCTTTTCTTTCCTAAAAAAAGGTTACCTACATACATATAGAGCCCGCAGGCATTGTTATGAGGGGTGGCACAAGGTCCAGACTCAGGAGACACAGCCCAAAACCAGGCCAGTTTGCACTTCTTTTTTCTGTGGGGTGGGGTGGGGTGGGGTGGGGGTGGGGGGGTTATCAATTGTACTTGTTTTGACATTTCGATGATGTAAAATTAAACAGGTATTAGAGCTGAGTGTGTCGTTAAAACCAAATTGGCCATTGTTCATTTTCTGTCCATGATTTTTTTTCACATTATATGGGAAATGAGAGGCACCACGGATGTAGCAATAGATGCCTGTTTGGGCACTAAAACAATGAGGATCAGAATTTGCCTCTTCTGGTTGGTTCAGATTGAAAAGTACACAAAAGAAACTTACTGAGGTACCTTGACACTGCTACAGCACCACCATATTGTCTATCACCCAGCATTGAGCGCCCACGAACTCTGGACAGTGGATGCTCTGGACTACAGGAACAAAGAAATGCATTTGAGGAAAGGAAACCTTATCTATGAGAAATCCATATTCTCTGTTGGGGTTTTATATGAATATAAGAAGGAAATGTCATACAATGCAGTAGAAAGGAGAACTAAAATAACTAGCAGATAAAGCTTCCATAGAACATTCAAAACAAGGACATTTTCCACTTACAGCACCTTTACTTCTGTCCACTCATTTTAATCACTTGCTGTACTTCTAAATAAACCTTAATTCCATTTTAGGGTTTCAGACAGCAAAATTAGCTTGAAAGGCAAGTAATGACAATGGGACATCGAGGATTTGTCAGATGCAATGTAGAGCCAAGAAGTAAGTACATCACTCAGCAACATGTAGCAAAAATTCAACTGCATCTCATGTCTTGTCATGTTCATGCTACTTGTTACTTTCCATCCAAAGGGTAAGGAGAGAGATAAATAAACAAACAAAAAGACCCACAATTTACAAGTCTTAAAGCAGAGGAACTAACACAAAGCTTGGATGCAAAGGACTGAAAGTGCACTTATAACATCCCAATAGCTAAGAGCTATTGAAGTTTTGTAGTTTATGTCATAGCACATGCCACTGGTACTTAGAAGAGTTTCTTGAAATTTCAAATTCCAAAATATTCAATTAGTAATTTATACTACCTCCATACTAAAAAATGAAGTTGTTTTGGACAGTGACACAGTCTCCAAAGCATAACTTTGACTTCTTATTTTTATAAAAATATTTATCGAAAAGTGATATATGTATATATTTATGAAAGTATTTTTCAAGACAAATCTATTCATATAGTTTTCATATTTCCAAACTCAACAACTTAAAAGTTATTCATGATTTATATTCCCAATGTTTGACTCAAGCCTTGTCCAAAACGACTTCATTTTTTAGTATGGATGGAATATATAGTACCCCCTGTTGGAGTATATGTTTGAGGCCCATGTGGCTAGGCCCATGAGGCCCATGTATGCTACACTATATAGCTACCCTTCTAGGGTTAGCCTAATCAACCAAGACCATTCATTCCAACATGGTATCAGCAGCTTAGTTTCCTTTCCACTTTCTCCCTCCCTCCCTCCCGCTGCCAGGAGCCGCCGCCGCCGACGGCGCGCCGCCAGGCACCATGGCCGGACCTGGCGAGCCTCCTCCTCCTCCCTCCTACTTTCTCTCCTTCCCTCCCCTCTCCACCACCACCTCCTGGGCCCAGATCGCGGGCACACCCCTTGCTTCCTCTGGCGCGGGCGCTGGCCAGGGCTGGGCGCCGCCGGCCGCCCCTTTCGCCGACGCGCCCATCTCCGCCGCGGCCTGGCCGCCGCCCGGTGCCTCTCCCACAGCCCAGCCAACGCGCCCTGCCCTCGCTCTCGCCTCCGATGGCACTCCCGCGGCTGCAGCTTTCCCGGCCGCCCCGGCCGATGTCGCCGAAGCCGTCAGGCCCGAGCTTCCTGCGGACGCCGCCGCCGCTGCTGCTGCTGCAGCCGGCCTGGCCCTGCTTGGTGGTGATGGTGCGGCCTCCCACCTGCAGGGGCCGGGCATGGGCAGCGAAGGTGCCTTCAACCTCCCCGCCCCGCCTTCGGCCGCCCTCTACGCTCCTCGGCCCGTCTCCGCCCTCGCTGCCGCGCTGGTTTCCGCCCGGGACGCGGCCGCAGCAGGACAGGAGCGCGTCCGTGCGGTTGCCCTTGTGTGGCAACGGGAGCGGGACGCCGCCGACACTCTGGCCCGCCAGATCGCCGACGCGGAGCAGCTTCTCGCCCAGGACGGGGGGCCACCTCCTCCGGCTCGACGGGCCACCTCACCTCCACCACTACGGCTCTCCGTCACGACCCGGCCGATCCCCTCGTCTCGCAGCTCCACTACCAGGCCGGCGGTGTCCAGAACATCCAGCTACTCGTCCCGGTTCTCGACCCCGAGTCACCCTCGTATGCCCGTTGGCGGGATCTGGTGGTCCTCACTCTTCGCCACTACGCCCTCGACGACCACGTCCTCGACAATCCTACGCCCATGGTCCAAACTCCATCGTGGCAGCGTCTGGACAGCATCGTGCTTTCCTGGATCCTCGGCACGATCTCCGTCGACCTCCACGACTTCGTCAGCAACACCACCTCCGCTCGCCAGGCCTGGCTGGCACTTGAGGGCCAGTTTCTGGGCAATGCTGAGGCCCGAGCTCTGCGACTCGACGCGAGCTTCCGCACCTTCGTCCAGGGAGACCTTGCCGTTGGCGAGTTCTGCCGGAAGATGAAGGTCATGGCCGATTCCCTCGGCGACCTGGGCTGGCCCGTGGAGGATCGCATCCTCGTCCTCAACGTCCTCCGCGGGCTCAGCGACCGCTACGCCCACCTCCGGACGTGGATCACCCGTCAGCGGCCCTTCCCCACCTTCCTGCAGGTCCGTGACGACCTTGTCATGGAGGAGCTCACTCAGGGCCTCCAGCTGGGGTCCACCACCACCCCGGGGTCCTCGTCTTCCTCGACGGCCCTGGCTGCTACTCCGCCGCGCCCGTCTGCTCCCCCTCGTCCGTCTGCTCCACCACCGTCGTCTCTTCTTGGTCCTCCTCCCTCCGGGCCAAGCGGAGGTGGGGGGGTTGTGGCGGTCGTCGCCGACGCGGTGGGGGCCGTGGGGGAGGCTGTGGTGGTGTCAACCCGCCAGCTGGCCCACCGGGGAGGACACCATGGCCTTCCTTCCACAACCCGTGGTCAGGGCGCATTTCTATGTGGCCCTACCACGCTCCAGGGGGTGAGCCTCGCCCACCGGTGGCCAGTAAGGCCATGTTTATTGGTGCTCCACCTCCCGGCGTCTCCACTCCGCCTTCCGCTCCAGCCTCAACATCACCAGTGGCTAGTTGCGTCTGTGGGGGGCTCTTATGTATTTTCTTTTCCTGGTGTCCAGTCTGACTCCGCTGCGTCGATAGTTCAGACTGCGGGGGGTGTTGGAGTATATGTTTGAAGCCCATGTGGCTAGGCCCATGAGGCCCATGTATGCTACACTATATAGCTACCCTTCTAGGGTTAGCCTAATCAATCAAGACCATTCATTCCAACACCCCCATCTAGTTAAGATAGATCCACCTTGAATGCATGCAATCAAACTAAATAAAAGTAGGCCTATTATATGAAATCATCAGCAGATTTGCCTCCAAATACTTTTGTTACGGCACCCGCAACAGTAAGAGCTAGTTACTAGTTCTAAGCCAACATCTTCAATAGTGTTAACTTTCAGCAATGACTCTTAGTATGATTAGGCCCACATGACACTCTCACATGATCTTGGAATGTGTGTAAGAGCCTAGCTCTTCATCAAAAGCTAATTTTTCTCTCTTCTATTAAAATATGAAAAAAAAATGCTTAGGGCTAGCTCAAAAGTCATTTGTTGGAGCTGCCCTTATAAGTTATCATGTTTTAATAACAAAATCATAATTAAAGTGATGGCACATATGCTGACACAATTTTCATGCGAACAATTTAATGAATACTGATCCCAAAGCTTGACTTGTATGCAGATGGGTGGTGTCAGAAACAAATCACGCCTGTGGCTGCATCTATGTATTCTTTGCTAGGTCCTTTGTATTTTTTTTAATGAAATTTTGGTAGGATTATGGAACTAGCCACCTAGGGATGCAGCCTCAGCTGACCTAGACCTAGATCCGCCACTGCCTGAGTGATCAGAGTTAGGCAGCACGAGCTGTGGCAGCCTGGCAGAAAAGAACCGAAGGCAAACTAAAACTAGAAACATTATTGTCGTTTTTTGTCCATTCAATGAGAATTGCTACTAAGACATGTGATATCAAAAAGAGAACCTTGAACTTGCAGTTCTTTGATGTTCATTCACAACTTTATCGCAGCTGCGACCACAGAAGGCATTTGCAACATTCGGCTCACTATGTGATGAACTGGAAAAGCACAAGGAAAAAATTCTAAATGAGTAAATTTGCAGCTAAGTGTACAATGAGAAAACCAGTAAACATGGAAACAAAAGAAAGATAAAACCACTGAAGAAGCTTGATTATATGGCTTACCCACTCATTTTACCCTCCATAGAATTTGTCGATTTGAGCATGATGTTTCGTAGTGAGAGGACTTTGAAGGATCTATTGCCGTCATCATGCTCTTGCCTGAAAAAGACGCAGGGGGGTTGGCTACAGTGCTCATCATAGACCAATAAACCATAGCAAGGAAATTCAAAGTAACCACAATTTAATTCCACCCTGAAACGTTTGGTTTGCATTTATTAATGAATTTGTCACAGGTCCAAACAGGCCCCCAGTGGTGGGTCCAGTGCATCACACATGAGGGCCAGGGCCGGCTAAGCCCTGGTTGAGAGAATAACGGGGGCGGCAGCCTCACCTGGCCCGCCGACCCCTCCTCCCAAGGAGTCCGTGTCAAACTAGAGTTTGAATAACATAGGAAATTCATATTAGGAAAGATAGAGTTTGTTTAGGAAAAGGAGGGTCCAAATCTATAAGGACTCTGCCTCTAGTTTGCTTAGGGAACAAGTCATATGAAGTATAAATATAGGGGACACTCATATCAATCAAGCAAGAAATAAAGGATTAGTCCTCAAACTTTCTTGCTCCCTAGCCCCTTGTGTGGACCCCCTCTTCCAGTGATGCCGCCACCCCTTATGCTAGATTGTATTATGGATTCCTTGCCTCATACGGCTAGACTAGGCTATATATATGTAAACCCCTTGTGTGCAATCGATAATATACCAAATACATCCTCTATCATGGTATCAGATAGGTTCCTTTCCTAACCTAATTTGCTTCTGCATCTCATCTACAATGCTGCTGTCGCTGACTTCTCGCACGAAGTATCTCTTTCATTGTGTGCTGCCCCTTGTGCTGCGAGCCTCCATTTCCCAACATGCCGCGCTCTGAGCGCATCGTCCATCCACCCTTGCGTGGTGCTCCCTGCTCCATACACGCCATTAGCATCGGCACTTTCTCCTCGTCATGACTTACAAAGAAGCCCAGCACATCAAGGAATAACACTGGGCTGCTGACCTCTGTTGGAGACAAATCACAGGTTGGGGCTGAATTTTCTATTTCATTAGCCTTGCCAACCATGGCAGGATATGGGGATACATATAGGGTAGTTTGCTTGCAACTCAAGGAAGCTAAGCATATTCTAGAGATGCTAAAGCATATAGCATAAAGTAAAGATGCTAAAGTAGATGCTAATGGAGATAAGGTGGGGACATAGCCACCAACTACTCTAGATACAACAAGACTTATGCTGTCATTCTCCCCCTAAGTCTTGTGTGGCGCCTTCTGGAGAATTTGAACCATCCCAATCCTAGCGCGAAGCTCTTGGAACTTGACCCGCCTAAGGGACTTGGTGAGAAGGTCGGCGAGCTGATCCTGGGTGTTGACGGAGCCTCGAACGCCGGAGTCGAGCTCGAAGAACTCCCGTTGCCCTGTCATGTGTTGAGTGGCGCCGGTGTCGAGGCACCACCCGTCAATCTTGTCGCCGCCGGACCCGTTGCCGAGGAAGATGTGGGCCCGCGGCTCGTAGAGGTGGAGCGCGGTGGCGGCCGGTGCGAGAGGGGAGTGCGGCTCGATGCTCCCGTGTACAAAGAAAAGAGATGCCTCGTCACCCTCCTGCGCTTGCGCGACATGTGCCTGACCACTGCGCTTCGCCTACCGGCATTCCTTAGCCTAGCGGCCGGTCCTCCCACAGTTGTTGCAGGTGTCGTCGCGGGTAGCCTTGCGCTCGCCGTCGGCGCCGCCAGAAGCGCCACCACGCACCTTGTCCCGCTTGAGCGGTCGACGCTTGCGGCTGCTCGACGAACCCGAAGCCGAAGAGCTCGAGGCCTCCCCCTTCTTCCGCTCTCGCTAGCGGGCGAGCCACTGCTCCTCGGTGAAGAGAAGCTTGCCACCGATGGTGACCGGCTCTGTGGAAGGTAGCTGCTCGCGGTTGTCGACGGCCTTGAGGCAACCCGTCACCTCCTCGATCGACAGCTCGGAGAAGTCCAGCAACATCTCAATGGCGATGGCGACCTGCGAGTACTTGGGGACGACGCGGAGGAACTTCTCGACAGCTCTCTCCTCGTCGATGTCATCGTCGCTGTACCGCGCCAACTGCTGCATTAGGGTGTTGAGGCGGAAAGCGAAGTCGTCGACGTCCTCACCCGGCTTGAAAGCCAGGTTCTCCCACTCCTGACGCAGCTTCTGAAGCGTGGACCTGCGGGCACGGTCGCTGCCGATGCGCGCCGCGGTGATGGCGTCCCAAGCATCCTTGGCGGTCCGCTTGTTCGCGAGGGAGGAATGCATCTCCGTCGGAACAGCAGCGAGAAGCGCCTCCAGCGCCCGCCGATCCTCGTCGAAGTCAGCGTCGCCGTACCGTACCGCGTCTCACATGCGCCGCGCCTGCATCTTCACCTTCATCACCATGGACCACTCGGCGTAGTTGGTCCTGGTGAGCATGGGCCATCCGCTGCCGGTGCCAGCGTCCTTGAAGACGGTCTGCACGGCGGGAGGAGAGCCGAGACGACCACGACGACCTCGACGCCGGTCCGGGGAAGGGGAGGCGCGCCGCCTGTGAGGGCTCCACGCGCCAGCGTCCCGTCCGCCGTGCTCCCTGTCGTCGTCCAAGTCCCAGTCGTCCAGGTCGCGTCCGCCGAGGCCTCGCCTGCCGGGGTCGTGTGCATCGAAACCGCGTCCGCGCTGGTCCCGTTGGGCCTCCAGTGCCCGCTCCACGCGTGGATCGCACAATCGCTTGCGCTCAGCGTCGCGACCGCCCAAGTCCCGCGCCCGCGCGTCCGCTGCACGCCTGCCGAGGCCGCCCAGGTCCGCCCGATCCGCATCGGCTCGCAAGCCCGTGTCCCGCGGCTCCTGTGCGGCCCATGAGCCTGCGTCGAAGCCACGCACGCGTCCTCCGTCGAAGTCGCGCATGCGTCCTGCGTCGAGGTCGCCCGCATCGTAGTCGAGGCCATCGGGGTCGCGTCCGCCTCGGCGTCCCCGTCCGCCCTAGCCGTCCGCATCGAGCCGAGTCCGCGCAGCGCCCGCGGCTCCCGCGCGGCCCACGTCTGCATCAGCGCCGCGCCACTCCAGGTCGCGTCCGCCTCGGCCTCGGTCCGACGCTCTGCGCAGCCGCTCGCCATCGAGGCTGCCTGCTACTCCCGCGTGCAGGGCAGCAACCTCCGCCGCCGCCGCTTGGGCCACAGCAGCCGCGACCGCTGCCTCCTCTGCGGCCCGCGCTGCTGCCAGCTCTGCGGCAGCCAGCCGCTGCGCCCGAGCAGCTGCAGCCGCCCGCTCTACCGCCTCCCGCTCGCGTCTCTCTACCGTGACCAGCTCTGCTGCGTCCTCGGCTTGCCTGCGCCTAGCGCTGGAGGTGGCCAACCGATTGGAGGAAGAGGATGAGGAGCGAAGAGACATGGCGACAGATTGGGATGGGTAAGGGGAAAAACCCTAGGAAGAACGCTAGGCTCTTGATACCATTTGTTGAAGACAAATCACAGGTTGGGGCTAAATTTTCTATTTCATTAGCCTTGCCAACCATGGTAGGATATGGGGATACATATAGGGTAGTTTGCTTGCAACTCAAGGAAGCTAAGCATATTCTAGAGATGCTAAAGCATATAGCATAAAGTAAAGATGCTAAAGTAGACGCTAATGGAGATACGGTGGGGACATAGCCACCAACTACTCTAGATACAACAAGACTTATGCTATCAACCTCCGTGCGGCAAAGACCGCCCGTCTTGAAGTCGAATGCCTCAAACAGGAGGAAAGTCGTCACGTTGAGGAGGAAGCACATCGGTCCTATGTTGCGGCACAGACCGCGGCCGCCACCGCTGCTCTTCATGCCCAGGTCTCTGTGGTCAACATCAAGTCGTTAATCCCTATCACCCCGATGTTCTCTCCATGAACTACAGCCACTGGAGGGGCTTGTTTCTCAACACGCTCAGCAAGTACGTCCTAACCAATGTCAATGATGACACTGCTACCGAAGTCCACTGGCAGCGGACAGATTGCACGGTGCTCTCATGGCTTTATAGCAATCTCCTCCGACTTGGTTGAGCTCATCATGATGACCAACGCTATTGCTTGGCAAGTTTGGCTTACTCTTAACGAGCAATTTATTAGCAACAAGGAAACACGTGCCATGAACCTCAACGCTGTGTTCCGCACCTTTGTCCAAGGTGATCTGTTCATCAGGGCTGGCCGACGTGGGGGAGCCGGTCCTTGATCAGACACTTGTTCTCACTGTTCTTCGCAGGCTCAACGAACAGTTTGGCTACATGGCTGCCCTCCGCAAGTGCTTCTCACTGCCCTTGGCGCTGGATATGGTCAAGCGGGTGCTTCGGTATCTTGGGATCATGGTCTTCAGCTCTTTCACACTACTCCGACCTCCTTGGTGGCTTACTGTGATGCCAATTGGGTCGGGTTGCCCTGATACTCAGTGCTCCACATCCAACTATGGTGTTTTTCTTGGTGATAAACTTGTGTCTTGGTCCTCCAAATGGCTGCAGATGGTTTCCTGTTCTAGTGCTGAGGCTGAATGCCAAGCTGTTGCTAATGCTATTGCTGAAACTTGTTGGCTTCGGATGTTACTTAAGGAGCTTCATTGTCCTATCCAGCGATCTGTTCATGTGTATTGCGACAACATTAGTGTTGCAACACACTAAACATGTCGAGCTTGATTTGCACTTTCTTCGTGATAAGGTGACTACTGGAGCTATTCGAGTTCTTCATGTCCCTACTACTCCCTCCGTTCCAAATTATAAGACGTTTTCGCTTTTCTAGATACATTGTTTTTACTTTGTATCTAGACATAGTGTATATCTAAGTGCATAGCAAAAGCTATGTATCTAAAAAAACAAAACATCTTATAATTTGGAATAGAGGGAGTACTTCTCAGTACGCGGACATCTTCACCAGGGGGCTACCTAGTTCTGTCTTTCTAGAATTCCGTTCTAGTCTGGGCATTTGTTCCATTCTTGTTCTAATTGCGGGGGAGTGTTAGATTGTATTACGGATCCCTTGCCTGGTACGGCTAGACTAGGCTGTATATATAACCCCCTTGTGTACAATCAGTAATATACCAAATACATCCTCTATCATCCTATGCCATCACTTGCTCTAGCCCGCTGGCCTCCCCTGCTTCCACTTCTTCTATATCTGATTCAACCTTGGCTGAGGAGCAAGAAAACGGATGCGACCATGGGTCTCCGTTGCCTTTCTATCCCTCATCCTCCTACGTCCTTCCACTATAATCTAAGCAATCCACTGCCAACCAATCTACGCCCATCACAGAATTGTTCCCAAATGTCAAGTTGGCAACCAAAATATCATTTTAAGTTTCAAACACACAGATTTCTCAAAAGCAGAAGCACAAAATGTAAACTGACGGTGCTTTAAATAAGACAAATTAAACATCACAAAAATTCTCAATGTTTCATCTAAAACAACTAGAGTAAATTTTATAAAACAAGAAGGCTCATGAAGAAAAAATCTCATAAGTTACAACATTAAAAGTTCAACATACAATATTGGAAACAATCAATGCTCTTGTTGTGCCAATGGTAGCACTAAAGAAAAGTAAACCTATAAGTTCCAATTACTCTCATTGTGGATGTGTAGCATTCCAGCAACTTGGTTCTACATCAAATTACAAGACGCAGAGTTGGAAAATATGACACCCTAGTACGGATTTGCAATTCCATGCACATAGTTCAAAACTAAATAGCAAAGTTACAGGCTGTTAATACATTAATACTAGATTCATGAGACCAAAAAGAACTACTACCAAATACCACTCAAATGGAAATTCACAAGTATACCTTTGAGCACATAGAGGACTATTTGGTTCAAGAGGAGAATCACAGGAATCATAGTCGGCTGAATCACTTTCTCCAGCTGCAGACATATGGGATGTGATAACAGCTTTGGATGAAAATGGAACTAGTTGTCCTGGAAAACGCATCAGGTCAACTAGAAACTCTGCAGATTTCAGCATGACCACAACAGACATATGTTTGGACGAATCATCATATCCATGAGGTTCTTCATTTGGAATGCCCTGCACAAATTAGGATTATGAAATTCCATTTGAAGAGATTAATACTATTTCATGTTCAGACATACCGATGGAAGGTAAAAACATACCACCAGCAGTTTAGAGTCTATACCAACTGAGTCAGCAAGGACTTTAAATAATATAGCTTTGGGCCTGCAAGATCCATGTCTTATCTGTCCCAGCAATTGAACTCCTCTATTTTCTAAGAAATGAGAAAGTTCTTCAGAGGAAGTTCTTGCAGGACTGAGATGTGGGTTTGGTCGGTTGTAGAAGTCAAAAACCTGAAATTATCATTAAAAATCTGAAGTTTAAGAGAAGTAATAAAAACTTAATATGGCATTTATATAGGTAGGAAGAATAAAAAATAATCAATGGTTTGGAAAGACAAAAGATCATTCATACTTCAAGCACCAAAATTACAAATCACCAAATACATGAGCAGAAGTAGAAATGGAACGGTTTCAACTAGGAAAATTCTATGTAAACCATTTTAAGGCAATCTATCACAAGGATGAATCTTGCAGCACTCTGAAGGGGGTAAAAAGTTGGCATGATCATCCTACATTTTGTAAAGAAACCCACGAAGTACTTACCAAACCTGCAATTTTTTTTATCATTGCAGCAGGATTTGAATTCAACCCTTTTACCAGTGCTGTGCATAGCTGCTTTAAGGCAGATAGTTTTTTATCTCTTTCTATGTCCACAAGGATAATCTCAGCCTTAAATCCTTCTATTCCAAGAGAATAAAGGTCATCAGGAGAAGGTATGGTATCAAAACACTCCTTTAGTCTCTTTTCCTGCAACATTCAGAGTCAACAAACGAACTAAAATGCCAAAACAAGTTACTCATAATCTTTTAACAAGTTAATGTCATAAAAAGGCTTCCCATACCGGAATAATGGAATAAAAACCATTGGGTATTGGACCTGAAAGGGATCCACTAGACCATAATGTCTGAGCAGCCTGCAATGAATGACTAACTTCCCTAGAATCAAGGGAAGAATATGCAGAATCAAAATTCCTTTCCTGTTTAGTCAGGGACAGGGACTGGAACTTCTGCTCCAAATGGGAGGGCCAATTCCGATCTGAAGGGTGTGTCTGGGATCTTCGTTCATCCCTTGGCAGATCATCCATCTCCAAAATATGGTGAAATAGAGAATCATTTTTCTTCAATTATCATCCTTCAAGGCCACCCTATGTTCAAATGAACAAGGAAACAAATTGAACATAATATCCTGACAATTAAAAATCGGGAATTATGAAATTTATTTTTGGAGACATGTGGCGAGGCCTCGAATTCTTTACAGAAAACAAATGCTTACAAAGTCTAAGAACAACAAGAAAAACAAAAAAAAAAGGATGCCAGCGGATTATGGGATCACAATGACATGTTCATAAAGACCAGATGTTACTATTCACCTTGTATAAACAATATGTAAATGAGTCGAGCACAACTCAATCAACTTTAGAACAGGTTTGAGTAAATACTTCACAATTGTGGCAATCTGATTTATGTTATAATGTCAATTCAAATGATCAAATATATGAGCTGTGGGTGTCTGAATGTATATTGCCAAATCCAAATGAGGATTGTCATTTTCATGTTACAAATTCCTGTATCGAACAAAGAGAACTAAGCAGAATTGATCACTATGTGGATAATTCAATGACTTCAGCATGCTCCAGACATGATGCATATATATTGCTAGCCAGTTATTGTGAAACATTGATTTCCTTGTCATAATGTCACGAATGCCACTCAGTCACTAACAAGAACTATCATGCGAACCAGTTTACAACCAATATTGAAGCACCAACATCTTTCTTTACTCTAAAATTGACTTCTAATAGAGCATCTATGCTCAGCCACATCACCATCACGACTACAGTTTCATCAGACCCAGCTCAAAAGGAATTTTAATTATCAGGTTCTGAATAGTTTATAGTAGGGATGAAAACGTTAGGGGAAAGTTTTAACCACATCCAATTTCACATTTTTACCTGAAAACAAAATCGAAATCAGGAAAGCCGGTCGGAAAATGAAATCGGTATGTCAGGATGTCAGAAATAGAGCTACTTGATTGGGAACATGTCGATAGCTGTCAGGAACTGATAATTAATGTCAGGAAGATCGTTGGACCAAGCCATAGAACAATAGTGACCTATGGCAATTTCCTTTGCCTTGGCACATATTTATACTTGCAAATGATTAGATATTTAGATAGCATAAATTTATAATGACCAACCATTGAGACTATAGTTTTTTTAATATCGCTCCCTTTTACCCAAGAAATTGATGACAAACAAAAAAAACGGAAAAAGAAACGCGTAGTCTGTTAGGCTAACCACCTACCCCATGATCCATTTGCTTCTTTGCTACCTGCCTGGTACCCTAACTCTACTGCAGCATTAGATGGGCTCTATTGCATTCTATGCGCGCTGGGTCAGCTGAGCCACATGCTGCATCTAGCTTCCATATGCTGGGGTATGCCGTATGCATAGGATGCATATGCCCTGGTGCTCTATATAAATGCATAGGATGCATATGCCCTGGTGCTCTATATAATGGTACCAGGGGATTGATCGCATGTTGACCAATTGTACCGACTGACCAAAAAATTAGAAGCCTGGTGGGAACTCTTGGTTAAATACAGGAACCGATAAAGTGGTCAGGAAATTGCCTAAACCTAAAACCCATAGCAAAGCAGGGTTCACATGCTAGGATTAACCTATTCTTGTGGATGCAAATTAAGGACTTTCCACCAAAGAATCAATATATGCATTGTCATGTTAAAACAACACCCGTACTTGCATTTGAACTTCAAAACTTACCGATATTCTCTTAGATTGATTTCCATGAGTGTTTTTCACATGGAACAACTGATACATTCTAGATGTTCTATCCCATTTTATGTTAAAAGTTATGCACAAAGAAATTCCTTTTGTGCAACTGAAAGTTTATAACATGATTAGTCAAGTACAACAGGAACACCAGATACATAAGAGGACCTCTAAATTTGTCACATATGACTGCAGGAACACAGCTAGAAACATGTTCTGCAAAGGTTCAGATTTCACGATATGTTAAATGTACCAATTTATTAAAACAGAACAGTTATTTCACGAACCAGAAACATGCTCTGCAAAGGATCGGACTTCACGAGCGCATATGTTGATTCTACACAGATTTATTAACACAGATCAGGGCATACAGCATGCATGCTAGATACTAACAATTCAGTTCTTTAAGCACTTTGCATTCTCATTCAAATCAAACCTCAAATAGAATAAAGTAAAATTGTTGGTCACTTCAAAATTTGACACATTGACCAGTTAAATTTAATCTTGTATCTACAGCCATCTCCCACCATAAAAAGACAATGAAAATGCATCATATCTAAATTTCAAAAAGTCTCCAGCGTCCCTTCCACCAGAGATTGTAAAGCCAATCACTATAGAACTCCATACTGCAATCACTATCAAGCTCCAACACAAGAGAGAGAAAGGGGACAGGTGATGTTACCGCCAAGGCAACCAGGTGTGAATGTGTGATCACATTAAACCAACAGCTTCATGTTTGACTAGCATGTACGCCGATCCAGGAATTGGAAAACTAGTACTGGACCACTGAGCCACAAAAATCCATGACTAACTATGAGACAGTTATAACTACCATTTAAACTGGCACCGAGCCAAAGACAAAGTGTAGCATGTGATGAAGGCAAGCGTAGGTCTCCAGCCAATCTCTAATAGACCGGTTAACAGGCGACCAGGCGAGCGTAACTACAGTACACTGGGCGACCTAACCTTATCCAGCGTCCAGCTCAAAGAGTTTCACCAAAGAGCTTTGGTGCCCTCTCACGCGTCAGCAGCACAAATTGATCTCGCCCACCAGCGCAGGCCAGTCACTCCATAGGAGCTTCCCATTGAAAACCGTATTCACGCAAAGTCAAACCCCAACGGCGTTGGCAAATGGCACAGACCAACGCGGCGAAGACAGCATTGCCCGCTGCCATCATCCACTCGCTCTCCTCATCAATCCCGGACCGGCAACGGAGCACGTCGCCCATCGATCGAGCGTGCTGCAACGTCCACATTCGAAGGGTAGAGAGAATGGAGGAACTGACCTGTGGCGCGGGCGGCGAGGCTCGCCGCGGGATCCCCGGCGGAACCCAATCCGGCGCGCGGGTTGCGGGGGGCGCCTGGGTGCGTCGCGAGCGAGGAGGCCGGGGTGGTGGCGGTGGTGGGAGCGGCGAGGCGAGATCGAGGCGTGTGACTCGGGCGAAGGAGGTGGAGAAGGGGATCTCGTGATGTGATTAATTAGCGCAGGTGGGAAGCGGGTGTTGCTTGCTTTTAATTGTGGGGTTAGGGATTCGTTCACGAGGCGCGCGAGATGCGAGAACGACTTGCCTCCTCTGGGTTCTGGCGGATTAGAACGGGCGAATGGCCGAGGAGCCAGACACCGGAGGAGAGAGGCTGCCCGTGGGGACTAGTCGGCCAGTTTTTTTTTTTTTTTTTTTTTGAGAGGAAGACTAGGCGGCCAGTTTTTTTTTTAGCAAAGACTAGCCGGCCAGTTGACCAGTTATCAAGGCCTTGTTTTGATCAGCCCGAAATGCAAAAATATTCTGGATTTGGGCCACTTTTTTTGCATTTCGGATCTAAACAGGCCTGTGAAAATTTCGGCCCGAATTTTTCTGACAATCCTGGCCTTTGACGGTCAGGCCTGCTTGCACTTCGCTTCGGACGAAAATGCCCCTTCTGGCTCCCTTATCTGCAGCGTCCGGGCCACTCTCTCACTCCGGAACCCTAAATCCTCCTCATTCCCCCGCACCCGCCCGACCTCTCCTCCATCGCTCTTGTGTCCGCGCCGCTCCATCCCATCCCTAAATCGCCAGATCCACCGCCTCCTCAGTTATATCCAGCTCGTCTGCTCTGAGATCCACCCCCTGCTCCCCGGCGTCGGCCATGGACGGCGTCAACGGCAACGGCGGCGACGCGGAGGCCTACGGCGATGACGGCGGGTACGGCAACAACGGCAACGACTCGCAGACCAGGGACTTCCTGTCACAGCAGGCGGCGTTCAACGCCGATGCCTTCACCTCCTACTCCGCCCATGCGCACGGATTCACGGGTCCGAGCAACCCTAGCCCTAGCCACATAGGGGTCGGTGCGCTGGACCTCAACGCCGGCCAAGGTTGGGCCGGAATGAAACAGTACGCGAGCTTCCTCGGATCCGAGGCGGAGTTCGACGGAGTCAGCGGCAGTGGCGGTCCCCCTCCCGTCTGCATGCCTTCCGGCACCGGCACGGGAACCTACGGCATGAGCGCGCCCGCTCCTCGTCAGCGCGGTGGGCCGGTTAGTGTTCCCAGGGCGCGCGGTGCACGTCATCGCGCGGCGCAACCTGCAGTCCCCGCTGACACCGACGACGTTCCTGCACCGCAAGTCCCGGTAAAGGCTTTCTTTCCATTTTGCTTCGATTTGTAGGATTCTTTTCGGTCTAGGGTTTACGGTCTTAAGGTTGCATGTGTAAGATTCTTTTGGGTCTAGGGTATACGGTCTTAAGGTTGCATGTGTAGGATTTGTACAATGCACTTGTGATTTCAGCTTATGTTGTATGTCAAGTTTTCATGCATTGCATGATCGCTGTCCAATTTTCAGAGTGAGCTTAGCAGGGCACACTGGAATCCAGAGAATACTAAGAAGTTCTATGAGATTTACTGCGCCCAAATTGATCTGGGCAACTGCATCAGGGGACAGATGTCCAAATGGGGCTGGAAAGACGTTACTGAGAGGTAATATACTGCTACGGGTTTGGTTCATGACGGCGAGCAGTTCGGCAGTAGGTTCCACCAGCTAAAGGCTCTTTGGGGCTTCATACAAAAGCTTCGCTTCGGGTTCACAGGCTTGGGTCGTAGGGATGATGGCTCTATGTTTGCTTCTGGGCAGTGGTGGAATGATAACACCGAGGTACATCAACTCTGTACTTGCCAACTAGTTGCTACTCTATGATGTGTGTGTTCTATTATTTTTTAAATTTCTGCCTTCTAAGTTCGATTTTGTTTTGCAGGGCCATCTAGAGTGGAAGAAACTGAAAGATGGCTAGCCAGCTTACCTGCCAGAGCTTGACCGCATGTTCCTAGGAATTGCAGTTGATGGAACCAGTGCTTTTGTTCCTGGCCACAGGTCCCACCCTGAGGACATTAGTAGTGACGAAGATGACAGTCAGGCAACCCCACTGAGCACAGGCACGAAGAGGAGCAGCAGCAGTCTGAGCACTCACAGCACAGGAACCAGCTCCAGCAAGAAGTCCAAGAGCCCAGCAGTGAAGAACATGAATAGGAACATGGAGCACTTGAGCGTTGTGTTGGAGAACAGGACTGCCATGATGCGACAAGCTTTAGCGCAGAGAGAGAAAGAGCAAAGGGATAAGAGGGAGGCAACCCTGAGAAAGATCTAGCAAGTTATGAAGAAGGCCTGAGATCTTGGTGTAGATAAGAGCAAAGGAGTACAGTGGATGGGTGTGATCAAAGTCGCCCAAAGCGATCGCGACATGGACTGCTTCCTGAGCACTGAGCCTGTTGGACAGCTGACCTTCATTAACTTCTATGCCGGGGTCGGCAACTAGACCCTCATCACCATGCATTTGCGTAATGTGTATGTCATTTGAATGTCTGTCATTTGAACTAAGTGTAATATGCCTGTGATGTGTGTGTGTGAACTGATGGGATGTTTGTGATGTGTGAACTATGTGGCCAATGAAGTTATGTGTCATGTTTATTTTGACGTGTGTGGTTTCTCAAAGAAAGTTGTGGCCATGTATCAGTTAAGGTAGCGGTGCATAAATTTTTTTGTCTACTGTGGATTAGTACTGACTGGTTATTTGTTTTTGTTTCATGTGTGCAAGGGGCTGAACCATGACCTGAAGTAAGGAATGAGGAGGAGGAGGATGATGAGTGGTGGGATGAATTTTTCAACATGTTCTTAGATGATGATGATGATGATGAGATAATTGCCCCTATATATGGTACGTATCAGCTTGCTACTCATATAGACAAGCACTGCAATAGGGTTGAGTATAGGAGACCACCTTTGAGTGGGTTGCAATGGGTAGAGAGGAAGTTGGCCAATGAGACTGCATGCTACAACATGTTTAGAATGAGTCCAACTATGTTCCTTAGGCTGCATGATTTATTGACACAGCAATATGGCCTCAAATCGACCAAGAAGTCAACCTCTATTGAGGCTCTTGCCATGTTTCTTTGGATGGTTGGGGCGCCTCAATCTGTGAGGCAAGTTGAGGACAGATTTGAGAGATCACTAGGCACAGTGCACAGCATGTTTCATAGAGTGTTGAAGTGTGTGTTGGCGCTATCTGCTGACATCATTAGACCTAGGGACCCACATTTCACAACTATGCATAAAAGGTTGGAGAACCCTAGGTTCTATCCCTTCTTTAAGGACTGCATAGGGGCAATAGATGGCACTCACATTCCATTAGTGGTGCCACAAGATAAGTTTGTTCAGCACTTCTATCAAAATGGCAAGACAACCCAAAATATGATGGCTGCATGTGACTTTGATATGATCTTCACATTTGTGCTTGCGAGGTGGCCTGGGTCTGTTCATGACATGAGAGTGTTTGATGATGCAATGACAAGATACGCAAACGACTTTCCACATCCACCTAGAGGTACATATTTAGATGTTAGTTCATAACTTGTTTCTAATGATCGGCCCCTAACACTTATAGGTACTTGGTGTTGTAGGGAAGTACTACTTGGTGGACTCGGGCTATCCAAACCGTCATGGTTATCTAGCGCCATACAAGGGCAGCAAGTATACCACATCCAAGATTTTCAAAACGGCGCAGAACCACGAGGTAGGAAAGAGATGTTTAACTATGCACATTCATCTCTTAGAAATGTCATCGAAAGAGCCTTTGGCATTTTGAAGATGAAGTGGCGCATATTGTTAAATATCCCATGCTATCCACTTGAAATACAAACCCATATTATTGTTGCTTGCGTTGCTTTGCATAACTTCATCAGGCTCAGTCATGAACATGATAGTGACTTTGAGATCCTAGATACTTATGAGAACTTTGTGCCTGCTGAATGCATTTCGTGACAGAATTGCAAATGCACTGTCGAATAGGGCGTGAGAAATGAGTGTATTTGAGGTGATTTATTTTTTTTAATGTAATTGTGTGAGACTTGTAATAATTTTCCATCTTGATGATGCACAATTTTCCTTTGAGTGTATTTGAGGATTTGAATAAATGGTTTGAAGGAACCCTGTGGTTCTGCTTGTCTAGATGATGCATGGATTTATTGGTGCTTTGCATGGCATTAATATAGGGGCAAGGCAGTCTTTGTGCAACTGCCTAACACACATTTTGCCATTGCTGCTGACAGGAATTTTGTTGTAGCCTCGTGAAAACCTTTTGCACACCGGAATGAAAAGTTTTTTAATGAAATATTTTTAGAAACTAAACATGGCCCAAGTTATATGGTCTAGGTCGCCAGGCTTGGGAGTTGACTTCAAGGAGACTGGACTGACTTCTGTGAGGGAAGCTACCTGCTTAGCCCAGCGCGAGAGCCCGGTAGGAGAAATTTTAGCGCTTAGCCCAGCGCGAGAGCCTCTGCTAAAAAAACCAGCGCGAGAGCCCAGTAGGAGGACTTTTAGGGCGTGTTTGATTTCGATGCTATGAGCAGCTTGTCATGTAGGCCAGCCCCTAGCCAGCCATGGCCTGGCTCACAGTGCACAACCCCCGCATTTGATATCCTGTACCATAGCAGCCAGGCCCTGATGACTCTATGTTTTATTTCAACTAGGCAGCCAGGCCCATCATTGCTATTTGTGTTGCATCCCTTTTGATAGCACAACATATTATACTTAAGATAAAAAGGATACTTCTATTTTAACCACTTAAGTCTTCAATGTCTTCTTACGTTATTTCTTCCCAATATCTCTCCATAAGGGTTTGCATCCATCATTGTCTCAATTCTTTGAGCAAATCCACCTTGGGCTTGTAACTTGAACCATTTCAACATATGTGTGTTCCATTCATGGCTTCAAGTCACTTCCATTTATGACACAACAATGTTTTGATCATCTACACAATATGACTTCTCATAGCTAGATTAGTACATCGACTTAATGCAAGTACTCTCTTCTTCACCTTAGCCATGGTCCCTCAATCGCAAGCCATCACTTTCCATTCACCTTCACTTAGTTCCTCGAAGCCCTTTCATTACTATCTTAACCCTATCGAGCCATCCTCGAGTCACATAATATCTTGAACCAACATTAAACATTCATTTGAAGTCTCGTATCAATATTATCCACATCTAAGTCATATTCCAAATATCGTCCATCACCAATGCATGACTTGGCTTATCTTCATTTTCTTATATGGTATTCCATCCATGGGCAGAGCCAGGGGATTGGCAGGGGCCATGGCCCCCTAACATCACAACAATTTTTTTGTGTAATATATAATTTAATAATCTACATTAGAAAGACATAATAAAAGCTTTTGTCACATATTTTTTGATGTCCTCTGGACAACAAAATCCCACAAATTTATACTTTACTAAATGCATACTTAACTAGTAATAATAATTGTCACACCCAGTTTTAAAGATAAATCTGAGTGCTAACTATATGTGTGCCCAGGAAGTCAAATCACACATATAGCGACAAATTACAATAGTATCGAAAGACAATGCTTTATTATATAACGAAATATACTCATATCTAAAACTTACATCAGAGTATCGTGGAACGGTAGCTAATCTTCAGGCTCCAACTTCACAAGGACGGCTGACTGGGGGTAACATACACCTAGCACTCCTGTGGGAACTCCTTTGTATCCTCATCAATCTTCTGAGCAACTTTTACTACAGACTGTGGTGTGGGAGAAATAGCAAGAGTGAGCACATGTCGTACTCAGCAAATATAACACGGGGTTCATGATGCTCAAAAGGTTTGACACAGGTTTACTGCGATAGCTTTTAGTGAGTCATCTTTTTAGCATTTGAGTAGCAACAAGTTACCATAAGCCCAAATAACCTTATGATCATGTAAACGAGAATAATATATAGCAAGAAACAATAATCAGTATTGAGCATCAATATCGTCAGTATTAATATTATCATCAGTGTTCATCATTTATTCTGTAAGGGTCCAAGGCCGCTCGTGATCGTGAGCACGGCTGATATACCAATTTTACACTCTGCAGAGGTTGTACACTTTCACCATGAGCCGTGATTTACCCTTTTGCCCGAGGTGATCAGCCTCTTGACCCACTACCAAGGAAGGTCGACAGGGTTCACTATGAAGCCTTTCAAAGGTTCGGCTAACAGGTGTAGCCAACTGAGGATTCCCCATCAACCAGTAAGATCCCTCCCCCAAGATGTGACTAATAAAAGGACATAGAAACCTAAGTGCACTCCCTTGGCAGGCTGCGAGATCAAACCAATTGGAGCCCCTCTTGCGCCTTTTGGTAAGCTACTATGAGCTAGAAAAGGTCCTCATACTTAACTAAAGCCAGAGCCATGTAGCACTCATGGTTGTACTGTAAGTCCCGGATGATCGCTTACAGATAAGTCCTTAAGGAGAGAATCTAGAGCACCATAAAACAACCCAATGCTCTGGCCCTCTTAAGCCATGTTGCTATAAAGTATCTTTTAAATGTTTATTGCATATACCATTAGTCAAGTTACAGATCATGGTTATTTATCTTGAGCACTAGCATAAATACTACCCAATGCATAATTCCCAAGGTTATAAGGAAACATGATATCAATAACTATGATATATTTCTACGGTATCAAGGTAGACACATGCATATGATTAAAGTGATTAAGGTGAATAGGACAACAAGGATGATCTCATGTGATACTTGCCTTAAACTTGCTTTACACCCAAAGCAACTTCCTCAGAGAAGCCTCGACTTTATCTTCCATTTTGTAGCTTCTGCAGCTTCGGGCACTCAGCTTCTGATTTCCGGTACTTACGTACAATTCTCTTCTACTCGTGGCAAACACCAAGCACAAAGAAACATACAAGCAAGCAAGCAAAGTAAACTAAGAACAATACACCAATCTTAGCAAAAGCTTTAAAACACGTACTAGGAGAGAGCGCTCGTTGTCGTGGTTTCAACAACGCAAGAAATGTCAATAACGAAATTACCATTAAAAAGAAATGACTACCGTTGTTTTGTATTATAAAACAAAAGAAACAACTACACGCTTGATTGATTGTAATTAAGAAAAACCATGTAAAGCTACTAATTCAGATTAGTCAAATTATATTTTAACTTTAGAAAAGTCGAGTTAAACTAATCATATTTTAAATATAAACATGCATGTATAATTAATCAAATTAAACTTTAACTTTTATAAAAGAAAAGTGCATGTGAAAGCATCTAAATGTGTTTGTCATATATGCAACATGTTTAAACTATGCAAATTATTGCTAAAAGCATGTTTAAGTTGGTATTAATCGAATTGGCATTTGTCTTGTGAAAACGCCGAGGTTAAACTTGTTTTAATTAGAAAAATATGTTATGCATGAATATTAGTCATATTAACATTTAAATTAATAAGCTCATACGCCACTAACAAGTAGATTACAGAAACCGAGAAAACCTGTACGTGCAAACGTATGGGGCAGATGTGCTATGTACATGTGCAGATTTGCATGTTCATCTGCACTTAGGCATGCATCGACCATGCATGGAGGCTTGCTCTGTGACGAGGACGTAGGCGAGGCTTGCTTGGTCGATACTGGACCAGCAAAGGCACGGGACGCTAAGCTTTCAAAGCAAGGTGAATAACTACAACAGCTAGGCGACTTACGTGATGGCGAGTTCATCCTGGTAGAGTGACGATTGTTGCTCGTGATTGAGGCCAAGCGAGACGACGAGCTGGCCGACGGCAAGGCGGCATAGAGGCACAGAAAGTAGGCACAGGTGAGTCTGAATGGTAGCAGGGCTCTCGGCTAGGCATACTGCGGCGGGAAAAGGTAGGCGCTCGACGTGGACTGCGACAGAAACAATCAGGAGAAGCAAACAAAGGAGAACATAAAGGAATTGAGAGAAATCAAGATGCACAGGGCGTAGTCGAGACGTTGGAGACGACGTATAGTAGAGGTAGGAGGAAAAATCTAATTTACTACCCGAGGAATTCCCAAACTAGGGGCTTCCCTTATGGTAATTTTGGTGTGCTTTGGTCAAGGGGTTGGTACATATTTATAGGGAGGAGAACTCTCCACATCTACATCAACTAGCGATATGGTACTCATTGATGTTGCACATTCCACATCTACTAATGGACCCAAATAAACATTAAATTAAAGCCTATTAGTAAATAAAGACATGATTTATTAGAATTATTGCACATGGGCTCTGAAAAATAAAAAGAGATTTTATTATTTTCGGAATTAATTAATTTCATGAATAAAATAATTCTAGAAAAGTCCAGAATTATTATTTAAGCCGCGAAAAATACTCCGGAAGCTCCAAAAATTCTGAGGAAATCATCAGAGACATTTTGGAATACGAGGAACTCAAATAAAGTATTTGGAGCTCATGATATGATATTTTGGAGCATCTAAAAATTAGATTCTACTCCGAGAAAAGTGGGAACAAGTTCCAGATAAAGCCAGAAAATTTTCCTGGAGGTTTGTAGAGATATGCTAATGGACGATAAACACAAATGAGTGATTTTCAGCAGAAGAAAAGAATCTATGGAAACTCCAAATGAAAAGATTAGGATTGACAAAGCAGGAATTTGATTATAGAAAAGACAGAGACGAGCCAAAGACACATAAACGACTTACTAAACGCGTTTTGAAAATTTCACGCATTCATAACACCAAGTCAAGCAACAAGCGAACATCACATCGCCTGTCAAAATTAGAAAACTTTAAAAATTCACATTTTTCCTATAACTAAATTTACGCTAGCTCAAACTAATCTTGGTAAATTTTATCCAAATATTAAACCTTTTATTTTATTTAGTGTTTTCTATGCACAACCCAAAATCAGAAATTTTAGGGTAACGGCTGACTAGGGGTAACATATGCCTAGCACTTCTATCAGTCTTCTAGGAACTCTTCCGTAACTCCATCAATCTTCCGAGCAACTTTTCTAAAGTCTGAGGGTGTGGAGGAAATAGCAAGGGTGAGCACATGTCGTACTCAGCAATATAACATGAGGTTTATGAGGCTAAAAAAGGCTGACACTGGTGAAACTGCGATTAGCTTTTAGTGAGTCATCTTTTTACCATTTGATTAGCAACAAGTTACCATAAGCCCAAATAACTTTATAATTATGTAAATGAGAATAATGTATATCAAGAAACAATAATCATTAGTGAGCATTAATATCATTAGTATTATCATTATCATCAGTATTCATGATTTATTCTGTAAGGGTCCAAGGCCGCTCGTGACTGTGAGCATGGTTGATATATCAGTTTAAAGACACTATACAGAGGTTGTACATCTTTACCTATGAGTCGTGATTTGCCCTTTCACCCGAGGCGGCCAACTGAAAGGTCTTGATGGCTAGAGGGGGGTGAATAACCTATTAAAAATCCTATAAAGTATGCTAAACATGTTTATCAATATAACAAATAGCGTAATGTAAGTTTTGCTTAGCCTAAAGGGGGTTTGCAAGCCATCATCTAAAATACAATTCTAATAAATGTCACACAACCGCACAAGTTAAACCACAAGAGGTAAACTAAATAAGCTACTCTACTCTAGCTACCAAGCACTAGAGAAAAACAACTAAGTACTTGAGATGTAATGCAAGAGTAGGGTAAGAAATATTTCACCAAGGGACGATGAATTAAGCCAACCAATTAATAATTCCAAGTGATGATATTCAAAATAATCAATCCACCAAGACAAATTAATCATAATCAATGAAGTGAAAACACGATGACTTATCCCGAGGTTTATGTGCTTGCCGGCACGCTAGTCCCCGTTGTGTCCCCCTCAACCACGTGATTTGGTGGCTAATCAGTCACACACCGAGCCTCTCAAAAGGTGCCACAAGAACCTACCAAATAGCTAGGAGTTGCAATGACACAAGCAATATACTAATGCTACCTTGCGGCACTCCACCGGGGAAGGTGCAAACCCCTCACAAGATCACGGAAGGTGGCCAAGAACAATCACCAACACTTGCCACGCCTTCAAGCTGCTCCAAACCGTCTAGGAGGTGGTAACCACCAAGAGTAACAAAAAAAACCGCAGCAAATCAATCCCACAATTGCCTCTAGATGCAAATCAATGATCGATGCACTTGAATCACTCAATCTCGCTCAAGAATCGCAATCGAATGCAAAGAGATGAGTGGGGATGAGAGGGAATGCTTTTGCTCAGCTCAATGTGCTCACAAATATGTCAAATGTCCAAGAGAGGGAGCCAAGAGGCGGCCACCAAGTATTTATAGAGGTACCCCTTCAAAAAGAGCCGTTGGGCACTTGTGGGCGACAGACGCATCTGCCGCAGCATCGATAGACGTCGTGCCCGCGTCTGTCGCACACGATCACGCCACGTGTCCACGAGCTTCGAATTCTCAACGGTTGAGTTCTAACCGATGGACGCGTCCTTCGCTCGCACGCCTGAGCGTTTGTCGCGCCGACAGACGCGGTCTAGTAAGCACCATTTTGCGAAACCGATCGATAGACGCGTCCCTTGCTCGCCCATCAGATGCTGCTCAGCATCTATCGCCACCACATCACCGTGCGTTGAAAACCTCCACATGATAGACGCTAGAACAGTGGTTCCACCAGCGTCTAACGCAACGGCGTCCCCGCGTCTGACGCGCGCGCTGAGTGCCGTAGCTAGGGTAAGCCGACAGACGCCCTGGGCAGCGTCTGTCGCTCCCGGGTCCAGAGTCTGACGCTCACAACTTGAGCAAAAATCGAGATTTTGTTGCTCCACTTGTTTCACCCTTTCACTTATGAGCTAGACCAAGTATGTGTATCATTTTAGCACATGTTTTAGCTTGAGAAACATCACGTGACATCGCCTCTAAATCTCGACATTGGCGTAAAGGAAAATAGGCATTTAAACTCCTCGAAAACGCCTCTCTACCGCTCAACCACCATCACCATTGCAAATGTGCTAACACTACCAAGTGATCATCGTCATGTGCAAGTGTATTAGCATTTTCACAATCATTTTTCGAGGTGTTATTAGCTCTATCCAAATGCATATGCTCAATGAAATATCACCTAGAGGCACATGTAGGACTAGAATTAATATGATAATTCCCCTCTTTATAGTACGGCTATCTAACCTATAATGTAACCACACCCACTAGGTGTCTTGGTTACCAAAGTACAACCCCTAGCATATACCTTTGCCTTGATCATCGTAGGGTTGCACCTTGTTCCTCCCTTCATCACTATGGTAAGCACTTCATCATCTACACTTGATCATCATGCTTCACCATGCTATGTGCTAATCATCCTTTGCTACATACAATCTTAAGCACATGATTAGCACTTGGACATTGTCACTAATTACCAACACCAAACATAGAGCTTTCACCAACCTCTTAACCCACTACCAAAGAAGGTCGGCAGGGTTCACTATGAAGTCTTTTAAAAGACTCTTCCTAACAAATTAGTGACCACCAAAGAAAGCTAGGCGAATGGAGGCCCTCTAACAAAGTCGCACGCTCCACGCAGGCTATACACACTCTGAGAGACAAGAAAGCCATTCTTGAACCGAGGCTTTCCTTAACGCCTTTCGGTAACCACTAATAAGCTAGAAAATGTTCTCATACTTGACTAAAGCCAGAGCCATGTAGCACTCATAGTTGTACTGTAAGTCCGGATATTCGCTTACAGATAAGTCCTTAAGGAAAGAAACTACACCACTATAAAATAGCTCAATACTCTAGCCCTCTTAAGCCATGTTGCTATAAAGCATCTTTTAAACGTTTATTGCATATACCATTAGTCAAGTTATAGATCGTGGTTATTTATCTTAAGCACTAACATAAATACTACTCAATGCAATGTCCCACGTGTGTCAAGGTACATGATATAAAAGCTAGGATATCCTTAGGGGTAACAAGGTAGACACATGCACATGAATTAAGTGTATTAAAGATGAATAGGAAACAAGAATAATTCCATGCTATACTTGCCTTAAACACTTGCTCAACTCTCACACCATCAGCTTTCGATCATCACCTTCTGATCTTCGGCGCCCACAAATGGTTCCGTCTACTCGTAGCAAGCACCACAAATAGGCAATCATACAAGCAACAAATAAAAGCAACTAAAAATAACAGAGCAAAAGCTTTAAAACAGCGTGCTAAGAGAGAACTCGTTGCTACAATCGAGAGAATGCAAGAAACGTCGATAACGGAAATATCGTTAAAAAGAAACGACTATTGAGAGTTTTATATTATAAAAAATCAACTACGAGCTTGATTTATTTTAATTAAGAAAAACTATGTTAGTAGTATTAATTCAGATTAAACAAAATATGTTTAAACTTAAAAACCGAGTTGAAGCTAATCATATTTTATTTTATAAATGTTATCACCTACTTCATTAAGCAAGTTATTAAGCTTTATCTTGGCAAAAGAAATAAACATGGTGAGAGCATCTAATTCAGATTTTGTATATGAAACGTGTTTGAACTAAGCAATTTATAATTTAGAAATATATTTTTGTTAGCAATTAATCATATTAATATTTGTTTATAAAACACCGAAGTATAAAATCTATATGGATTTCAATTATAAAACTAACTAGTTGCATCAACTTAATATTTAAATTATAAAGCTCAAAAACATTTATCATGGTAAACATTGCTAATGACACGTGGATCGCGTTGATACAGAACTAAAGCAACATGAATGGGCTAAAATGGGTTAAGATGGTGATGTGGATTGCGTTGATACGGAACTAACGCAACATGAATGTGCTAAAATGGGTTAAGATGGTGATGAATCGATGGAGGTTTAAAGGGTGCAGGGAAAGTTACAGGTATCAACAAGATTTAATATGCATTCATTGGAAAAAGAAAAATATCAGATAGTTGAGTGGATGATAAATCTGCATGTGCTTGTGATTAGTACGGAAGGCTGAAGATACGTACATGAGAGGCAAACATGTGCACTCGGTGAATTTGCTGCAAAATTCTTGGATGCTAGATAGGAGGCATGACATGGTTTCCTCTGAAAGTGAAGGAAGGATGTGCAGCAGCTGCCTGCATCCGTGTTACCGCGTTGTATGGCAACAGGTGTCTCGGCCGGTGGGTTAGGGCAGCAAGGGAGCAGCAGCGCTACAGCAGTTAGCAATTGCAGATGGCTAATCATAAACTTGAAGCAACGAGAGCAGAGCAAGTATAATTGTAGATTAAAAATAATAGCAGAGACGTCACACAAAGAGGCTCACCAACTCCGACGACGATGATTCCGGATGAACTGATCGTGCAGCATGGCATGGCTCTTGAAATTTGAAGAAGACGACTAGCGCTCCTGGAAGCCAGCAGCAGGAAACACAGTTGTACATGCTCAACTGATGTGCACAGCTACAGACTTGCAAAGGAGCAATCTCAGAACGTCTAGGAGAAGACCAACACAGATAACAGAGATGGTGAAGAGCTTGGGCGTGTGCTCACCGGCAGTAGAAGAAGATCGGCGGCGTTGTGCGGCCAAATGGCCGTGTCCATGCACGGCGAGGCCCGAGGTGGCCATGGCCGAACAGAGGTGACTGGCGGTCGCCTGTGAGGCTCGGGCGATGGTGGGCGAGACGATGAAGATGATATTGTGGAGAAAGAATGGATGGAAAAATCTAATTTACTACCTTAGGGATTCCTAAACTGTCCCTAAACTGGAGGCTTTCCTTACAGTAGTTTTGGTGTGCTTTGGTTAAAGGGTTGGTACATATATAGGGAGGAGAACTCCATACCTCTACATCAATTAGCAATATGGTACTAATTGATGTTGCACCCTCTATCTTTACTAATAGACCTAATTAATTATTAAAGCCCATTAGTAAATAAATATATGGGCCTTTGAGATTTATTAGGAGATAATTGCAAATGGACATCAAGGGACTATGGAAAATTGGGCATGGATTTTCCAAATTTCAAAATTAATTAATATCATGAAACAAAAAAAATTCTAGAAAATCTAGAATTACCATTTATTTCACGAAAAATATCTCGAAGCTTAGAAAAATATATGAGAAAATTTTGAAGATAGATTGAAGGATGAAGAACTCAAATAAAATATTTGGAGCTCATGAAAAGATATTTTAGAGCATTTAAAAATTAGATTATGCTTGTAGAAAAATAGGAAGAAGTTCCGGTAGGAGCAGGAAAAATTTCTAAGAAGTTTTGAGAGATAGGTTGATGGATGATAAACCCAAAGGGGTGATTGGAGCAGAAGAAAAGGGCCTTGGGAATCTCCAAATGAAAAGATTAGGATCAAGAGAGCAGGGATTTGATTATGAAAAAAGATAGAGACATGACGAAGAAAGATAAAGACTTCCTAAACGCGTTTTTTCAAAATTTTACTTACTCACAACACCAAGTCAAGCAACAAGCAAACCCCACATCATCCATACGCCCGTCAAAATTAGAAAACTTTAAAAATTCACATTTTTCCTATAACTAAATTTGGCTAGTTCAAACTTGGTAAATTTTATCCAAAAAACCTTTCATTTTATTTAGTGTTTTTTATGCACAACCCAAAATCAAAAATTTTGGAGTGTGACAACTAGTTGTATTGACAAGCTTTGGTTCTTCAGCCACGCCCATCATCGGTAGTACCGGTGATAACCAGTAGTACTAACGTTGCTTTGAATGGTCATTTTCCCCTTTGGGCTATAAATACCGCTCCCCACCTTTGTAACCATTGCTTACTCACTTCACTCAACCAAAGCATCAGCCAAAGTGCCTCCTAGCTCCCAAAAGCCCCTCTCTTCTATCCTCTTTGCTCCTAACTTCAAATATGAGAAGAGATTGAGTTAAAAGAAGGGTTTAGTGAGACAAACATCGAAACAAAGCTTGAGTACTTGTATTTCTTTGTCAAACCAATTTGATTTGCATTTGTTACTCTTGGGGCTTTGCCCCTAATTGGCTAGGTGTTACTCAAGAGCTTTCGATCTGTGGAAAAACCTAGGGAAGTTTGTATGACTCTTGATTTTCTAGTGAAGAACTCAAGTTTACCTTTGTGGTGGCTTGAGAGAGGTAAGGAGGTGAAAGAGACTCCGATCTTAGTGGTCACCTCAACAACGTGGAGATAGGAAAGTCTTAGTGGCGAGTTGAACCACAGGATAAACACCTTGTCTCTCTTGTTTTCTTGCTTTGTATTGCTCTATACTTGTTGGATGAAAATTTCTAGAGTTTGGTCCCGATCTACAAATTGGAGGCCCCGATCTACAAATTGGGGGTGGTACAAGGGCAAGGGAGTACCACATCACCTTCATCTACATCTTAGGAAGTGGGGTAAAACTCATATATGAATTTGGAGCTCTTTATCTCAAATTTCATAACTTCCCTGTAGGGGTTGGTACTACCGATGCTTAGTGTAACGCCCCAGAGTCCAAACGGCTCAGATCCACTCTACATGCTGAGTGAACCACATCTACCACCATCCCACTTATGCTTTCATCCTCGCTTCGCATAAAAGGATTAACCCGAGAATGGTGGGATGGACTCTACAAGCCTTATATGTTGGTCTAACCCACTCTAAACAACTAAGATGGAACTAAACCCTCCACAATATCTCGTTAACATGGACATGGGCCAAATTCCAAACTAGGCCAAACTTCTGACCCTTATGCCACGCTTTTTTGTCGCAACACCAAGATTTGGTTGCAATAGGGGGTGTTCTCGCAACCATTTGCACTTTTGGTTGCGATAGGTGAGATTTTTGCCACGCAAATTATTTCATGACCCTAAGTATGAAGATCGTTGTGAAAAGTAAGTGTTATCGCAACCAATTTTAAAACGGTTGCAATAAGGTGTCACTGTTGCCACGATTTGATTTGCGTTGTAGGCATTTTTACTGGCGTTGCAATACTGAGATAATATTGCAACTGTTTAGTTGATGGTTGCGATAGCGTGTCTATGTTGCAACGAACATGTTTTGTTGTATGTAATATTCATTTATGTTGCAAAAAGAGTTGTACATATAGCAACAAAAAAATCGTTGCAATCGCTAAGGTTACGGAGCATAGCGCTTATAGGGAAAAAATAAAAATAAAAACAAAAAAGATGTGTAACTTAGTTTGGAACCTGAGACCTTTTAGTCTCTAGAAAAGTTACTAACCACCAGACCATAATTATGTTCTTGTCATTGGTAGCCACAGAACCTTATATAAATTAATAGCACGTCTATGTTACAACAAATATGTTTTGTTATATGTAATAATCTCTTGTGTTGCAAAAAAAGTTGTACATATAGCAGCGAAACAATAAATCGTTGCAATCGCTAGGGTTCTGGAGCACGACGCTTGTAGGAAAAAAATTAAAAAAAGAACTAAAAAAGACCTGTGACATTCTGTAACACGCTTATAGAAAAAAAAGACCTTTAAGGATCAATATGGGGTCATCGATATTGATGACTCGGTTTAGTTATTCAAATTAACCTTACATCCTGGGCACACAAGTGAAGCAAGTGTTTTATGTGAAAAACGCAAAGAAACCAGATTGATGCAGTGTCCTTGGAATGCAGCCTAGAAACTTGTTTGCCATGCCTAAAGAAGGTACCGACAAGGTGGGCGAGATCGATCTGAACTCTGTTCTTGTAGGAGTGGAAGATATGAATCTTGAACAACAAAATGAAGATGTGACAACTTGGAGTAGGTCTGGCCTTGACGGGGTTCATGTTGATGCTTGTGTTATTGAGCAGGCTCTTGCAACAGCAATGCCTGAACCTAACCACATTCCACATGACTTGTTTGATGAAGACGAAAACCTAGATGGCATTTACATTGCTGATGGATTCGTCCTCCATACATTACTCCGGGAGAAGATTCTGACGATGATTTTTTTGCAAAATTTGCTCAAGGAAGAAGTGAACTTGTGTGCATTTATTTGATATTTTTTGCAGACTACTTGTTTTCAGAAACAATGAACTTGTATTAATTGAAGTCTATCTATCATTAAATATTACAATATAATATTGTATTATCTGATATTGAAGTCTATCTGTATTATTTGATATTGAAGTCTATCTGTCATTTAATATTGTATTAATTGATGACATAGCCAAACTTGTTGCTGGATACAAATATTACAATGAACTAATTTGTCACACTTTGCTTTTTAATAGAAATATAAACTTGTTGGATATCAGCTGCTACTCTCATATCTACTGAGTTTTTCTGCTAGTGCACATTTCGAGTGTTTGGGGGGTGTCACTTCTCTTGCTGTAACAATGAACTTTGTCCCTATGATTTGTTGCTGTTAAACATCGCTTTGAGGCCTCTGATTTGTTTCTATTAGACATCCCTTTGAGGAAGTAAATGCAATTAAACTTATGTTTTTGGAAAAGTAGAGAAAGCAACAAACACTCAATTTTTTGCGGATGTTGCCACAAACTAGTTATTAAGCTGAGTTATAGTGGTTCCCATTAGAGCAACCAACAAACTAACTAACAGGAACGACTTGTATTTATATCTGACCAAAAGAGAACTCCCACATCATCATGCACTGGTTTTTTTGCGGGATTGCCCTTTCTTCGGCTTGTACTTCTTCGGTGGTGCCATCACACCGTCCCTGATGTCATAGTAGAGCCTATCAAACATCTCATCAACTCTACGCTTCCACTTCTCCCGATAGTGATTGATGGTGCATTTGGCATCATCCTTAGCTTGCTGTATTGTCCATTACAGCTGCTCTATGTCTACAGGATCATCATGTTCTTCGAACTCCAAAAGTTTATCACCGGAAAAAGTGTAGAAGGCATACGACAAAGAATCATCTTCTTTGTCGCTCAGGAACCTTGAATAAAAAATGCATAGTTATGACTGAACATATTACTTAGAAACAATAAAACAAAGTAGTGAACTTGTTGGATTCATTAAGAAAGAGCAGGGAAATGATTTGATAGATTCATGCACAAACAATTATATTTTTGACATTCTCAATTTTAAAAGAGCTACTATCCATCAAAAGTACAAACTAAATTTATTTTCCTGTTACTTGTTCAAGTTTGACATTCTCAATCTATTCAACAAGCTGGACAACGTGCCCAGTTTCAGTAAGAACTGGCTGGTAGTGATTGATCCCTAGTTGCCTGCAATGTATTCTGGAGCTAAAAGGCTTGTTGGCATTGACAGTCCCCGAGCCAAAATGTGCAGTAAGATTTCAGAGAAGATAGGAACATGTACAGATGATAGCAGTTCAAGACAGGTGATAGCAGTTCAAGACACAATGCAAACATACAGTAAGGTTTCAGAGATTAAAGATAGATATATGAGCATAGAAATGAGAGCAGAAGTGACAAATATAGAGCAGATTACCAAGTATCATTTGCCTAAGCTTGTGAGAGATAGCAATAATGATTCACTAAATTATAGCAATGGTCAAAGTTACCTTGAAACAAAATAGGTTCAAATTATCATGCTAATGCCAGCTAAAGAACATAGTAAGATGAAGGTACTAATAGGCATAAAAAAATCAAATCTGTAAAGAAAGACATTATCATGCTAATGCCAAATCTAGTGCTATCAACTGAATTCTTACACAAGCACAAGAAGTGCATTTCCAGTACCTCCAAGAAGACAACTCTCCTCTCAGAGATAGTATTAGACATGTAAAGCAGACTAAACCTAACATGTACAGCAGCATAGCAGGAAATGTGGACCTGCTGCTCTCTCGCACTACAAGATTTTATCGTATCATACATAATGTCTTCCTAGCTGTTCTTACACTTTTAGGCGCATCATATACGATATTGATGTTTTATCTGTGGCCTTGTTGGTCTGAAGGTTAGACAGATATGATGCTGCAGACTAGTGGCCTTGTTTGATAATACTACCAGAAGCATTTCATATATCTGTTTTATTGAGTAAGTCATCCAAACATCAAAGCTACCAGGACAGCCACCTCAAGCATTGTACAACATAGCACAATCCATATGCACAGTCCATTGTACGAAATGGAACTAACATCTATAGAAGAAAGAAATGTAGTTGTCTTTGCTTCTCAGGCCATTCTGTACCTGTTGAATGTAGACCAGGAGTCCATCACCTTGGTTCTTGCTTACACTAAATTATTTAGTTGCACACTGGTCCTTCTGCATTGAATAAAGAAAACAAACACATATCATGGACTCTTACCAATCTAAAAATCAAGAAAGAAACAAGAGAGTGACATGCTTATTGCAACACCAACATATATTTCTGTTTATTGAAGTCTGATATTCAGTTCAAGAACAAGCCATCAACGTTCCAGTCTCTTATGCAGTTCATGGTGTTTGATACTTAGACCAATCTAATACACAGGATGGTGAGAAATTATGAAAATAAGGGCCTGATTGGTCATAGAGAAAAGACCAACCAACTTATAATTGACAATCGTAAGTTGCAGAGAAAAAGAATTTGATTTTGCTAAATTACATTATATTTCAAGCAATAAATAGATCTATTGATGTGGCTTATAAATTTTAAAGAGATTGTTGTGGTCTTTTAGTTTCTTAGAGAGCTGTCTATTTTAGTGATCCTCTAAATATTAGTTTTGGAGATTCATTTTGAGCTTTGCACGACATATTATGCCTAGACATAATAATTTCATGGGCTTTGTAATTTTTAGTTCAACACTTTTGCTTAATAAAATTGACAGCACTCCTTTCATAGTTTTGATCAATTCTACTTTTGCTTAATTACAACCATGTTCTATCCAAATCTCATTACATTCTGTGCATGAAGTAGTATTACCTAATATTTTTCTAATATCCCAATCTTATTCTTTTGGTCAGTAGGTAGACAAGGTTTGACTTGGAGGAACATAATCAAGCGAGGACACAGCCAAGGCGATGACTGCTAGGAAACCCTCGAGTGAAGTCTTGTACTGCTGCAAGTTTTAAAAGGTTGTGAAATAATGAGTGAAGTGTATACTCATTTAGGGTTTTTGATACTATTTCAATGGTTTGCCAACTTATTGAATGATTGATTATAATTAATATATATGAGTGCAATCACTGTTATCATGGTTTATTGTTTTTTGCAATGACGATTTATTAAAACACAAATCAAATGCTACTAGTGTTGCAATACAATCTATGACAACGAGTTGCTATGCATGGCAATATGATCTATGGCAACGAACACACTTGTGTGGCAATATGATTTGGGGCAACGAATAAACTTGTGTGGCAAATGGTACTATTGTCATGACATGACCATCGTAGCAATAATGTATGATCTCTCGCAACAAATAAAATTACATGACAAATGATACTATTGCCACAGCATAGCGATCGTGGCAATAGCGTATGATCTCTCACAATGAATCAAATTGCATGGCAAATTGTGTACTTGCCATGGCATGGCAGTCATGGCAATAACACCCTAGGCAACACAATTCTAGCGTGGCAATATGGACTATTGCAACGACGTTGTTCGTGGCAAATGTCTCTATTGCTACGTTATCGATCGTTGCATGTACCACATTTTGCTACGAAGACGGCGTGGCAAGTGCTTATATTTCCATGACTATGAACATTGCGACAACGTCCTATTGCCATGCTTGGCAATAGACAGCTATGGTTGCAAGAAACCCCAACACTTGCAATGCCAAACTAGCAGCGGTTGCAAATACCTTATTGCAACGTGACTTTTTGCAACCATTGGCAATGAACGTGATTTGCTTGCAACTTCTACCTTTTGCAACCAAATTGGGCCTATTGCAACATTTTTTCATCGTTGCGCAAGGGTTAGAAGTTAGTTCACATATACCCCCCTCAAAGGAACCGACGTCCTCGTCGACCCAACACACCCTCAACCGAGCAAATGATAAACAGGAACGTTCCCTCTTAGCACACGCGACTGTGCATCCAGTGCCGGCACATGTGCCATGCCGTGCACCCCGCAAGGCCTACACGCGCAATGAACCCATGTCTGCGCACGTGCTTATGGCCGCGAAGGTCGTCTCTGATACTATTTGTAACGCCCCTGAGTCCAAACGGATCAGATCTACTTCTACACGCTGAGCAAACCACACCTACTACCATCCCACTTACACTTTTGTCCTCACTTCACGTAAAAGGATTAACTCGGGATGGTGGAATGGACTTTAGAAGCCTTATATGTTGGTCTAACCCACTCTAAATAATCAAGGTGGGACTAAACCCCCCACAACATTATATTAATATGCACATGGGCTACTATGGGACAAATTCCAAACTAAGCTGGATGTCACACTTAGCATCGGTACTACCGAGAGTTGCTGACTTGCTGTGTTGAATTTGTGTTGATGCTTTTTCTAGGCTCATTCACCCCTCCTCTAGGCGACATCAAGGTCTTTTCAAAATGCTTCCCAAAATGAGGAATACAAAAAAATTTGACATATAATACAGAAGGACAAAAACATTAATAGAATTGCTTACCAAAATGAGGAAATACCTAATGTATGTTAAAATGACATATTTCGTCAAGTCTACAATTTTTCTTCTCACTTGCAATTTGCAACTCCTGACCGTGTAATCTACCTTTGGTCAAGAAAACAATACTCCGTGTTCGCGCATGAGCCACCTAGCTAGTTTATTTGAAAAGAAGAGAGTTGGCGAGAAATCAATTGAAATAATATATCTCCTATTCTTCAAAGAAATAGAGAAATCCACTTGTGTAAATAAAAAGGAAGAAACCGATTTATACTATCATGCGTCGGGAATGAAATGAAGTCCATAGAACATGAGAGCAGCGTGAGGATGCATGCGCATAGTGGTCCCTCTCCCTTTTGTGACTTTTTTCGATGAAATAATAATTATATTAGATAATAGCTGGGTACATCAACACACTACAAGCATTCTGGATTACACAAATATTCAGAAACTGATTTTCATCTAAATTGTACCCACACCGTGAATAGCTCCAGATCTTAAAACCAAACCTGTATGACATTTTGCAGTACGAATGACCATACAGGCAAACACTCGATAAAAGGCCTGAGAACAGATGCCTAACGAACGACGGCCAACATTCATATAGGTGGAGTTAAGAAACTTCTTTCTGGTGTCCTCCTTTTTCTTTCTGCCACCGAAGAATAAGGAAGACTGATTTGAAACTTATTCTCCCTAGTCCTTTATCGTAACCAGATCTAACCACAATAAAATGGAGAAGAGACCAGAGAAAATTATTTCATGACGGTGACACCATCTCCGCCTTGATGTCATCGTCTGAAAATAAAAGTCTCCATGTCATCGAACCGGTGATGATGCTGACGCCGTAATACCCTCTCCCTTTAATACTCTAATTTTAGCACATAGTGGCCCACGTGGGTGGAAAGTCCCACCTCATTTGTGTTAATTTGTTTGGGCAACAATTAAACTATACCTATAGATTAACTCTATTATATGAAATGAGGATGAGAATTAAGAGAAATAATGCTACATATACGCGAGCTCATTCAACGTAGGAGCAAGGCCATAAGTAGATTTTACACGGGTGTAAGCTTCACGTTTTGGGCGAGCAGTTTTACGGAATGAGGGGGTCACGCATGATGCACACTCGCATGTTAATATTGTTGTGATTTTTTGATAGGTCAACGGGGGAGAACCCCAACCTGAAATCTTATCTTATCTTACTATTACTAATTAGAGACTCTAACGGAGACTCCACGTTAATTATCACAAGATGCATTAGAAAAAAAGATAAATACTACAAATTTTCACATTAATTAGAAACATCGGGCCATCAAATCAATAACTCCAACCATCCGTAACCATTGGATTTGTTTTTGTTTTCTAGAAAATTACCCACCTATACCAGTATAAATTAAAAATAATTTTTTAGGACAGAAAAAAGTTAACCGATTGGAGACACTCTTGATTGGTCGTACCTGTAACTATAGTTGGTTAGTTAGTAAAATACCAGATGCGTCATATTAATCACGTCACATGGTTCACAACATGTGTATTACCACGTTCACAATTAGTTAACAGAATATCTGTATTAATAAATACAAAATATCTGTGTTATTAATATATTATTTTACAAACCTTTACAGTTATAATTAATATAAAATATTTGATGAATCTTACTTATCACATTCGCTTGGTAATGTATTAATAAAATATAATATCTGTAGTACCCATCACGTCTCGGTTAATTAATCTATTAATAAAAATTTGATAGAACATTAATATGTCGATAAAAAATCAGAGGCAATTTATCCACATCAACAAACAAGATACATGTATGCTGACGGACTACTTTATTATTATAAATAAATAAAGAGGTGACAATTTTCGTAGCCATGCAAAGCTGAAATTAACTCTCTATAAGTTTACATCAAAATTATGCACATCTGCCATTTATAATCTTTAATTCAAAATAGCCCATAAATTTGTATTTAAATTATATACATTTGTCATTCTGAAAGATAATGCAAAGTATCTCCTAAGTTTGTATCTAAATTACTCACATATGTCACTAACAAAGATAATATAAAGTAAAACTTTTTATTATGCAAATTATCAACCTTTGTTTTTATAAAAAATAATTATGTCTAAATCTACATGTAAATACTAATATAAGTAAATATGATAAATAAATTAGTAACCATTGTTATTGAAATAAGTTTGTTATATGTCAACTAAATATGATGCCATTTCAATACTGGTAATCTACTTTTTAAAATAAAAAATAACACTAAATTCACATGTACAATCTAATATAAGTTATTAGCACAAATAATTAATAACCATAGTTATTTCAATAAGTTTATTATACATTGACTGAAACATTACTCCATATCAGGACTGGCAATCACATTTTAAGCGCTCTATGTTTTTGTAAAACAATAGTACTGCATAATAATTATTTTCACATTCCAAGCTATAATTTTTTTTGCATTGTAGTAGCAAAGAGTGTAGCCTAGAATCTGAAATATTTTTTAAATAAAATAAAAACAGGTATTATAATAACATGTTGCTAAATATTAACCTCTAGCCAACTGATCTTAAAAACCAACATATTCATCATGGGGACATGCAATTAATAAACGTGACCCAGCATCTCACCAAAATCTCTAAAGCATACTGCCACCTGCCAAAAAATGAGCCTAACCTATGTCTACAATTAACTAATCTATCTTCCAGATTTTGTCAAAAGAATATGAAAACAAATATATTCAGCGGTGGTGAAATCCAATCCCACTATTAAATACGACTACAAGCAAACACTAGCAACGCTTCAATGGCTCATTGATGCACGATGCCATCACATGCGACATTCAATAGTAGAAACTACAATGATATATAATGGCAAGATGAACAAGGTAATCTACCAATACTGCTTTCTTCCACATGCAACTTTTCCTTGAAATACTCTATTTTGATTAATATATCAATCCAGCTATTGTCATATCTATTGATCATATAAATATAGAAAAAGCTACCTTGGAGAACATCATGCCAAACTTAGGAAGTCATCTACACTAACGATATGATTTAGAGAACATCATACCAACCTAGAAAGTCATCTACACTAACGAGATGATTCTGAAAGGAGCGGCACAATATCTGATAGGATGGAAACATAATAATGTTGCCACCTCCTTTCGAAGTCACCACAAATACATACCAAATAATTTCAAAGATGCAACGAGAATGTGTTAAGGACTTTTATGTTGGCCACACCATTCATGAAGGAAAAGATTAGAAACCAACAAATGACAAGCCAAACATCAATGTTATGGACT
The DNA here is from genome assembly GCA_022457205.1 of Saccharum spontaneum. NCBI lineage: Eukaryota > Viridiplantae > Streptophyta > Magnoliopsida > Poales > Poaceae > Saccharum > Saccharum spontaneum. The sequence continues at coordinate 18,631,742 of CM039592.1, read as the reverse complement.
TGCAACTTATCCTCAAAAATTTCATCAAACAAATCAATGAAAGACTATAATTTATGAAAACAATTGAAGGTATGCATCTAAACATCCAATACTCAATCATGTTATTAAATTTTTTATTTGTGAGCAAACTAACCTTTTAATATCATTATCCACACAATTGTAACATCCTAAATTTTGCATTATTTCAAAATAGTTAAATTTGATTTTTATGAAATTAAAAACAACTATAAGGTTAGAAACATGTTCATGCATCCATGCTGCTGCACAATTATTTTGTGATGATTGGTTTTGATTCAAAGTTCAAAGGAATTCAAAACCTTTTGAAATTGAGTTTGGAAAATCAAATTAGAAAAAGAAAAACTTCTTTTCTCCCTCCCCTCCCTCCTTCCGGCCCGAGCGGCCCAGCTCGGCCTGCTGTTTTCCCCCGCTGGCCTGCTCGCCCGCCTCCCCTTCTTTCCCCCTCTCTCCTCAATCCTTCTAGGGCCGGCCCAAGCCGCGGCCAGCAACGGCCGCTGCCGTTTTCCCCTCCCCTCGCTGAGGCTCCGGGCCCACCTGTCGGCGCCCTCTCCCTCCCCCAACCTCCTCCTTCGCTCTCGCTTGCTCGGTTATGGGCAACCGCCGCCCGCGCCCACGCTCCATCGTGGGAGCATCCCCCGCGCCTCGGGCCCTTTAAAGGAGAGCGCGACCCCGGCTCCGCCCCCCTTTCCCCACTCCAACTCCCTCTCTCTCGAGTTCGCTTGGCCACAGAACCACAGCACAAATCGCCGTCGGAGTCGCCATCTGCCACTCCCATGGACCGCCGCTCCATAGTCGCCTCCGTCTTCGCTTTTCGCTCGGTGAGCTTCGCCTTGATCCCCTCCTTCTCCCCATGCCCTTAATTCTGCGAATCATGGCCTCTAGAGCCGTTTCCCGCGTGCTCCAGTGAGCACTCACCGCCAGCCATGGCGCGCACGCCGCGCGGGCCACTCCGCGGCCGCGTTTTGTCCCGGGGTGAGCTCGCTGTCGCCCCCGCGTCATCTCGGTGGCCTCGATGGTCGGTTTGGTGGCCCGCAGGCCCCGTTTCCCCCCCCCTCCGGTGAGCTCTCGTCGCTGGCCATGGCGGCGCCACCGCAGTCTCCATCCCCTCCAGCTGCTGCACCCTTTCTCTCCCCCTCCATCCAATCCCTACCGTTCATCGCAGGATCAACGACACAGGATGGCCGATACCCCTTTGATGGCAGTTTTGTTAAAGAGATCCTACCTTTTCCCATATTTATGCCTGCAGTCCTCGGCTGATTCAAAATCAGGATTTTATTTTTATTTATTTTAAAACGTTTAATCTTCGTAGTATTTACAGAATTGCCATTGCACTATTTTGCTTATAAAATCATTATTTTAACTCTGATTTGACCCGTTCAACTTGCGTTAGGTTCGTAATTCTGTAATCTACGCATTGATGCCTCTGCTGTACCTGTTAGCAACTTTTAAATTTATTGATTAGGTTTAGTAATTTGACTTGCTATAGGAATCTAGTTTAAGTCGTAACTATCGCGTTCTAGCTCTGATTTTCATGAACTTCGCGTCGATGTGATCGTAGCGAGACGCAGATGATCTTTATAAACTTTTTATCTTGATTTGTTTACTATTGGTGTACTATTTTAACCATAGGATTGTTTTGCTTGTATGTTGTTTCCGGAATGCATGTTGTTGGTCCATGTTGATCGAGTTCAGACGGTGAGGAGTATTTTGGGAACCCGGATTCTTTCAAGGAGCGGCAGGACCAGCAGGACTTTGTGAACCAAGGCAAGTATAGCATGGGTCTACCTTGATGTCCTATTCACTTTAAATCATTTACACATTTTGCATGTGTCTAATTTTGACCACCGTAAGGACCTCCTAGTATTTGATGACTTACTCCTTGATTCCTATGGTCTAATTGCACATGGGTAGAATGCTAGTGCTCTAACCAAACATGATCTATACAATGGTTAATGGTTCTATGGAACAAAAGGTAAAATATGTTTTATGACAACTGATCCATAGGGTGATGGTGCAAATGATGTTGATCATGTTGCCATAAGCCCTCCGTAAGGACTCATTTGTCAGCAAAAGCTAGGATTGACAGTGCAACCATGAGAGTCACATGGCTCTGGCTTTAGCTGAGTAATAGGATCTTTTCTAGCTTGTTAGAGGTTACCTTCATGGCGCAAGAGGGGCTCGCCACTTTGCGTATAGGACTGCCCCTGTTCTTATGTGTATAGCCGCGAAGGATTTGTGCCATAGAAAGGGGGGTTCCTACATCTGCGTGCCGAGGAAACCTCGTGGCCCTAACATGTTAGAGAGACCTATGGAAGGCTTCATAGTGTACCCTGCCTGCGCACCTTGGGAGTGTTAGGGGGTCGACGGGCCCCGGGCATTTGGGCAACACGACTCACGAGTAAAGATGCACAACCTCTGCAGAGGGTTAAAAACTGTTATAATAGTCGTGCTTATGGTCACGAGCGGCTTGGAAAACTCACAGAATAAATGGTTACTCATTGTGTTGTTAACTCATGGTGATGATGATGATGTTATAATGATGTTCAATGACTCTATTGATTCTAGTATATGATCATGTGGGTTAATATGGGGGCTTAAGCATAACATGATACTAATCAATTTTAAAATCTTAACTGACTAAAATGCTAATTGCAGTAAATCGTGTCTACCTTTTGAGCCTCATGAATCCCCATGTTATACTTGTGGAGTACGAAATGTACTCACGCTGGTTCATTTTCTATTTTTGGATAAAAATTCCGGATGGGTAACAGATGGCAGTTGGTATGAAGATTACCCAGAGGACTTCTAGGTTTGAGTTAACCAGTTGGTTGTCCTTGTGTTGGAGCTACCATGTTTGAGAGATATCTTTTATTTTCCGCTTATGTTGTATAAGACTAAGTGTTGTATTAAACGTGATGTAAGATACACTGTGATGATATTCCTGTAATTTATCGACTTATGTGTGCGACGGTCCCTGGGATGCACATAATGATTATGCACTCTATCTTGTCCTTAAAATAGAGTGTGACAAATTGGTATCAAAGATGTGTCGACCGTAGGACGCAAACCTAGGTAAAAAAGGTCGTTTCTAGGATTTTTGTTCTATTTATTTATTGCTTCTACCTCAGTCTTTGTTATTTTATTAAAATTTTTATGCTCTTATTCCTTATTCTATTGCATAAAATTATTGATTCTAATGATATTTTAATTTAAAATTATAGATGCCTCACCTCAGCGCTGCAGCTTACCGCGCTCAGTTCACCCCAGCGCCACGGGTGGAGCCAGATGTTGTGGTCATCCCCGACGAAGAGGATGAGCCCATGGAGGTAGAAGTGAAGCCGCCTACCCCAACAAATGCACCTGCTTCTACACCAGTGGCTGTAGCAATTCCTCCAGTTGATGCACCGGTTCCCGCTGCTACACCTACGCCGACGTCGTCCGCAGCTTCTGCATCAACACCTGTGCCATCCTCAGCTGCTCCAGAGGCACAGGAAAATATGGGGTGGACCACTAGGAATAAATTCAAGGATGCCCCCGCGGATGCTCACTACCACAACTTGCTCACTACTGTGCTGGCCGAGTATTACCTAGACCTAGCTACCACCGTCAAGTACTACTGTGCGGGGCACAAGCATCCGGTGGAGGCAACATATTGGAAGACCAATGTGATCGTCTCCGCCTGGAACAACACCGACAACTCACATGATGTGGAGACTACCCATAGTCATAGGTCCAGGCGTGCCAGTGCCTATGGCAGCATGGAAGATGCTGCGCAAGAGGCTTACCTATACTACCATGGCCGTTGCTTTGAGGCCATGCAGATGCAGGAGAATCGTTACAAGTTGCTCCCTCGCTAAGACCATGCAGAAAGAACATGGGCGGTGTTGGCTCCCTCGGCGACTGATCCGACCATGGACACCACGGTGAGACACCTCTGTGCTATGCAGGAGGCCAATGAAGCACTCAAGGAGGAGCTTCATGCGGCGCAAAAGTCCGAGAAGCACCTTCAGAAGCAGATTGATGACTTGGCCACTCAGCTTGGGCAGCCCGTCATCTACAAGAAGAAGGATAGAAAGTTCACCATGGTTGATAGAGCCCCATAGATGCCTTGTTGCCGCTGAAATAAAAACATTGTTAGATTGCGAGTCTTGTTGAGTTTATGTGTGTCTCATGAACCTTTAAGTGATTAGTTGTTTGTGTTTATGAACACGCTTTATTTGGAGTTTGTTTGATTGTGGAGAACAGTGTGGGCATGTTCACATGTTCTAAAGTATCGAAACCATAAGTTTAGCCTTTGTTTAATATAGTTGGGTTTGATAATTCGTATCTCTGCTGTGCTGATTTTCGGAGCAGCCTGTGATGATTATCTCGTATCTCTGAATCCGTATATCCAAAAATTGTGAATTTTTTGTGGATCTTTCATTTGCCTCTAGAATCACATTTTTATCAGTTTTGGTTTGGGAGATATACCTGTTACAATATGATGTTTCTGCGCAGTCTGGGACTCAAGACAGAATCTATTTATCTCAGTTTTTGAATAAGTTGTCGTCCGAATCTGTAAAAGAGTTCTAAATAAAAGTTGTAGCAGACTTCTTAAGCTCTCCAACTGTGTATGCCATGCCTCTGTTGGGTCTCTAAAACTTGAGTTATGACCTAGTTACCAATCTGCTGTTATTGAAACTCATCTAGAAAACTTCCAGCGATGCTATTTATCTTATATAAGTGATTTATAAATATTTGGAAGATATCTAAAAGTCTTGCTCATTTGTTTGGAAGTAGATCGCCGCCGGAGGAGGATGAGACCATGGACGTGCCCGTGGACATGGTGCACTCATGGATCCACCACCACCACCACCACCACCACCGCCGGTGACTACTGAACAGCTTATGGGGATGCAGGCACAACTCATGCAAGTGGTGATAGACCGCCTCGACAATCAGCCCGCAGGAGCACCCCCGCTAGTCCAGGTTAGGGAAAAGCGCGAAGAGTTCATGAAGGGACATCTGCTAGTGTTCACGCATGCATCCGATCCTTTGGAGGCAGATGACTGGTTGAAGGTGGTGGAGAAGCAGTTAAACATAGCCCAGTGCAGCGATCTTGAGAAGGTTCTGTACGCTTCTGGCCAGCTGCAAGGAGCCACACAAGAATGGTGGGAGTCTTATCAATATGGATGCCCAAACAATGCTCCACCCATCACTTGGAAGGAGTTCACTGACAGTTTCAAGTCTTACCATATTCCTGAGGGACTCATAGAACTGAAGCAAGAGGAGTTTCGTGCTCTCAAGCAAGGATCCATGTTTGTGATCGAATATCGTGACAAGTTTGCTCAATTGTCACGTTATGCTCCTGATGAAGTGGCAAAAGATTCTGACAAGTAGTGTCGCTTTCTAAAGAGGTTGTATGATGGTCTCTAGTTACAGCTGATGTCCAACGTCTACCCCAGCTTCTAGGAACTTATGAATCGTGCTATTGTAACTGACAATAAACGCAAGGAGATGGACGCCAAGAAGAGGAAGCTCCAAGGGCAAGCTTCTGGAAGCAATACCCACCCACATGCTTATCCTCAGGGTTTTCGGCAGAGAAACCAGGGGCCACCCAATCAGTGGAACTGTGGCCAGTACCCCTAGCGGAACCAGAACCAGCAGCACCCCCAGTAGCAGTCTAGCAATCAGGCACCACGCTAGGGAGTGCCCAACAATGTTCTGGTGAAGAGTGCTGCACCCAACAACAACCCCAACGCTTGCTACCGCTATGGAGAGGTTGGTCACTATGCTCACCAGTGTCCCAAGAAGCAGAACCCGCAAGCTCAACAGAACCAGAACAGCAACCAAAGGCCCAATGCTCGACCTCCTTACACTGGGAAAGTGAACCATGTGTCAACTGATATAGCTCAGGAGGCGCCTGAGGTTATGTTGGGTAGTTCAGTGTCAACTCCATCTCTGCTACAGTACTTTTCGATTCTGGTGCTTCACATTCTTTCATTTCTCAAGCCTTTGTTAGAATGCATAGCATACCTTTATGTGCAATGAAAAACCCCATGCTAGTAAATTCACCAGGGGGTAGTATGCCAGCTTCTTATTGGAGTCCCTCCACTAGTATTTCTATAAGGGGGGGTAGATTTCAAAGTGAACCCCATTGTGCTAAGAATAGCTGGAATTGACCTTATCCTGGGTATGGACTGGATGAAACAACATCGAGCAGTGATTCAGTGCCAGGAGAAAGCAATTGTTGTGACCTCCTCTAATGGAGACATAATTAGCGTTGAAGTGGCAGTGCAAGCACAACCGACTGCAACCGTGAACTAGTTGGGAGATGATGCCAACCAAGAGGATCAAGTGGTGAATGAATTTCCGGATGTTTTCCCCGATGAATTACCAGGTATGCCACCTAATCGTGACATTGAATTCTTTATTCAACTTTTACTTGGAACTGCACCTATAGCTAAGAGACCATATAGAATGGGGGTAGATGAACTAGAAGAACTTAAGAAACAAATTAAGGAGTTGCAAGAAAAAGGTTTTATTTGCCCTAGTTCTTCACCCTGGGGAGCACTAATTATCTTTGTTGATAAGAAAGATGGCACACGAAGAATGTGTGTTGATTATCGGTCACTTAATGAAGTAACTATCAAGAACAAATACCCATTGCCTAGAATTGATGATTTATTTGATCAGTTGAAAGGTGTTTGTGTGTTCTCTAAAATTGATCTTCGTTCTGGCTACCATCAATTAAAAATTCGTGCATATGATATACCTAAAACAGCATTTACTACAAGATATGGCCTGTATGAGTATACAATTATGTCATTTTGGTTAACTAATGCACCTGCATACTTTATGTACCTAATGAACAAGGTGTTCATGGAGTTTTTAGATAAGTTTGTGGTGGTATTCATAGATGATATCCTAATTTTCTCCAAAACTAAAGAGGAACATGCTGAGCATTTGAGGTTAGTCTTACAAAAGCTTAGAGAACATAAATTGTATGCTAAGAGAAGCAAGTGTGAATTTTGGTTGAAGGAGGTCTCTTTTTTGGATCATGTTGTCTCTAATGGTGGAATAGCAGTAGATCTCAGTAAGGTGCAAGATGTGTTGAACTGAAAACCTCCAACCAATGTTAGTGAAATTTGTAGCTTTTTTGGTTTGGCTAGGTACTATAGAAGGTTTATTGAGGGATTCTCTAAGCTTGCTAAGCCTATGACAGCTCTGTTAGAAAAGAATGCCAAATTTGTCTGGTCGGATAAATGTAAGCTAATTTTGAGGAGTTAAAGAAGAGGCTGACAACAGCTCTAGTGTTGACCTTACCTGACTTAAGCACGAGTTTCTCTATCTATTGTGATGCATCTCGCTTAGGCCTTGGATGTGTACTTATACAAGAAGGAAGAGTGGTAGCATATGCATCAAGGCAGTTGAGAAAGAATGAGCTGAACTACCCTACTCATGATTTAGAATTAGCCGCAGTTGTCCATGCTTTAAAGATATGGATACATTATCTAATTAGACAAAAGAGTGACATTTATACAGATCACAAGAGTTTGAAGTATATTTTCACACAGCCAGATCTGAACCTAAGACAACGTCGTTGGTTAGAGTTGATCAAGGACTATGATTTGGAGGTGCATTACCATCCTGGGAAGGCAAATATTGTGGCTGATGCACTTAGCAGGAAAAGCTATGCCAACGGACTTCAGTTGACATTTATACCTGCAGAGTTGCGAGCTGAAATAGAACATCTCAACTTGGGTTTTATCAATAATGTAATGGAATTGGCAATAGAGCCTATGTTGGAGCAAGAAATACGCAAAGGTCAGTTGGAGGATGAGAAACTAAAGAAGATAGCAGAGAATGTAGTGCTCGAAAAGGCACTAGGCTTTAGGTTGGATGAGAATGGTACACTATGGTTTGGGAAAAGGATATGTGTACCTGAAGTGAAAGCTATCCGTGATACAATTCTGCGAGAGGCACATGAGTCTGCTTATTCAATACACCCCGGAAGCACCAAGATGTATTTAGATCTTAAGGAGAAGTATTGGTGGTATGGGTTGAAAAGAGATGTGGCAGAGTATGTGGCCATGTGATACTTGTCAAAGGGTAAAAGCTGAGCACCAAAGACCTGCAGGGTTGCTGCAACCAATGAAAATACTAGAGTGGAAATGGGAAGAAGTTGGTATGGACTTTATTACTGGATTACCTCGCACTCAACGTGGATATGATTCGATCTGGGTAATAGTGGACCGACTCATGAAGGTTGCTCATTTCCTATCGGTCAAGACCACCTATAATGGCGCAAGACTAGCAGAGTTGTATATGGAGGGGATAGTGTGCTTACATGGAGTCCCAAAGAAGATCGTGTCTGATCGAGGTACTTAGTTTATATCACAATTTTGGCACAAGGTACATAGAGCTTTAGGGACAAAGTTGAATTTCAATTTTGCTTATCATCCCCAAACCGATGAACAAACAGAAAGGACCAATCAAATCTTGGAAGACATGTTAAGAGCTTGTGCTCTACACTATGGTACTAGCTAGGACAAGAGTTTGCCATATGCTAAGTTTTCATATAACAACAGTCACCAGAAAAGTCTCAAAATGGCACCATTTGAAGCGTTATATGGACGTAAGTGTAGAACACCTTTATTCTGGAACCAGACAGGTGAAACTCAAGTATTTGGACCTGATGTTCTGCGTAATGTAGAGGAACAAATGAGAATGATTAGGGACAATTTAAGAGTGGCACAGTCTAGACAAAAGAGTTATACTGATACCTGTAGAAGAGAGTTGAGCTTCAAAGTAGGTGATTATGTGTACTTGAAAGTATCACCAATGAGAAATATGAGAAGATTCAATATGAAGGGCAAGTTAGCACCGAGGTACGTTGGACCTTTCAAGATTTTAGAGAGACGTGGAGAAGTGGCCTATCAATTGGAATTTCTAGAAAGTTTGTCAAGTGTGCACAACGTGTTCCATGTTTCGCAATTGAAAAAGTGTTTGCGAGTACCAGAAGAGCAGATTCCTTCGGAAGAGCTTGCTGTTAAAGAAGATCTCACATATGAAGAGTATCCGATAAAGATATTGGAAACTACAGAAAGAGTTACAAGAAGCCAAACTATAAAGATGTGCAAAGTACAATGGAATCGATATTCAGAAGATGAGGCTACTTGAGAAAGAGAAGAGGACATAAGAAAATCTTATCCGTAGCTATTTGAGTAAGCATCACCCAATCTCGAGGACGAGATTCTATTTAAGGGGGGTAGAATTGTAACATCCTAAATTTTTCATTATTTCAAAATAGTTAAATTTGAATTATTAATTCAAACATGTGTGCATTTCAAATATAGGAAATAATATTTTTTATGAAATTAAAAACAACTGTAAGGTTAGAAACATGTTCATGCATCCATGCTACTACATAATTATTTTGTGATGATTGGTTTTGATTCAAAGTTCAAAGGAATTCAAAACCTTTTGAAATTGAGTTTGGAAAATCAAATTAGAAAAAGAAAAACTTCTTTTCTCCCTCCCCTCCCTCCTTCCGGCCCGAGCGGCCTAGCTTGGCCTGCTGCTTTTTCCCCCGCCAGCCTGCTCACCCACCTCCCCTTCTTTCCCCCCTCTCTCCTCAATCCTTCTTGGGCCGACCCAAGCCGCGGCTGGCAATAACCGCTGCCGTTTTCCCCTCCCCCTCGCTGACACTTCGGGCCCACCTGTCAGCGTCCTCTCCCTCCCCCAACCTCCTCCTTCGCTCTCGCTCGCTCGGTCATGGGCCACCGCTGCCTGCACCCATGCTCCATCGTGGGAGCGTCCCCCGCGCCTCGGGCCCTTTAAAGGAGAGCGCGACCCCGGCTCTACCCCCTTTCCCCACTCCAACTCCCTCTCTCTCAAGTTCGCTTAGCCACAGAACCGCAGCACAAATCACCGCCGGAGTCGCCATCCGCTGCTCGCATGGACCGTCGCTCCATAGCCGCCTCCGTCTCCGCTGTTTGCTCGGTGAGCTTTGCCTTGATCCCCTCCTTCTCCCCATGCCCTTAATTCTATGAATCATGGCCTCTAGGGCCGTTTCCCACATGCTCCGGCGAGCACTCGCCGCCGGCCATGGTGCACATGCCACGCGGGCCACTCCGCGGCCGCGTTTTGTCTTGGGGTGAGCTCGCCATCGCCCCTGCATCATCCCGGTGGCCTCGGTGGTCGGTTTGGTGGCATGTAGGCCCCGTTTTCACCGCTCTAGTGAGCTCTCGCCGCTGGCCATGGCAGCACCGCCGTAGTCTCCTTCCCCTCCGGCTGCGGCACCCTCTCTCTCCCCACTCCATCCAATCCCTACCATTCATCGTAGGATCAACGGCCCAGGATGGCCGATACCACTTCGATGGTGGGTTTGTTAAAGAGACCTTGCCTTTTTCCATATTTATGCCCATAGTCCTCGGCTGATTCAAAATCAGGATTTTCTTTTTATTTATTTTAAAATGTTTAATCTTCGTAGTATTTACAGAATTGCCATTGCACTATTTTGCTTATAAAATCATCATTTTAACTCCGATTTGACCCGTTCAACTTACGTTAGGTTCATAATTCTGTAATCTACGCATTGATTCTACTGTTGTACCTGTTAGCAACTTTTAAATTTCTTAATTAGGTTTAGTCATTTGACTTGCTATAGGAATCAAGTTTACATCGTAACTATCGTGTTCTAGCTCCGATTTTCATGAACTTCGTATCGATGTGATTGTAGCGAGACATAGATGATCTTCATAAATTTTTTATCTTGATTTGTTTACTACTGGTGTATTGTTCTAACCATAGGATTGTTTTGCTTGTATGTTGTTTTCGGAATGTGTGTTGTTGGTCCGTGTTGATCGAGTTCATACAGTGAGAAGTATTTTGGGAACCCAAATTCTTTCGAGGAGTAGCAGGACCAGCAAGATTTTGTGAACCAAGGAAAGTATAGCATGGGTCTACCTTGATGTCCTATTCACTTTAAATCATTTACTCATTTCGCATGTATCTAATTTTGACCACCATAAGGACTTCCTAGTATTTGATGACTTACTCCTTGATTCCTACGAGCTAATTGCACATGGGTAGAATGCTAGTGCTCTAACCAAACATGATCTATACAATGGTTAATGGTTCTATGGAACACAAGGTAAAATATGTTTTATGACAACAGATCCATAGGGTGATGATGCAAATGACGTTGATCATGTTGCCCTAAACCCTCGTAAGGACTCATCTGTCGGCAAAAGCTGGGATTAACAGTGCAACCGTGAGAGTCACATGGCTCTGTCTTTAGCTCAGTAATAGGATCTTTTCTAGCTTGTTAGAGGTTACCTTCATGGCGCAAGAGGGGCTCGCCACTTTGGGTATAGGACTGCCCCTGTTCTTATGTGTATAGCTGCGAAGGATTTGTGCCATAGAAAGGGGGTTCCTACATTTGCCTGCCAAGGAAACCTTGCGACCCTAACATGTTAGAGAGACCTATGGAAGGCTTCATAGTGTACCCTGCCTGCTCACCTTGAGAGTGTTAGGGGGTCGACGGGCCCCGGGCATTTGGGCAACACGACTCACGGGTAAAGATGCACAACCTCTGTAGAGTGTTAAAAACTGTTATAACAGCCATGCTCATGGTCACGAGCAGCTCAGAAAACTCACAGAATAAATGGTTACTCGTTATGTTGTTAACTCATGGTGATGATGATGATGTTATAATGATGTTCAATGACTCTATTGATTCTAGTATATAATCATATGGGTTAATATGGGAGCTTAAGCATAACATGATACTAATCAATGTTAAAATCTTGACTTACTAAAATGCTAATTGCAGTAAACCGTGTCTACCTTTTGAGCCTCATGAATCCCCATATTATGCTTGTGGAGTACGAAATGTACTCATGCTTGTTCATTTTCTATTTTTGGATAAAAATCCCGTATGGGTAACAGATGGCCGTTGGTATGAAGATTACCCAAAGGACTTCTAGATTTGAGTTAACCAGTTGGTTGTCCCTGTGTGGGAGCTACCACGTTTGAGAGATATCTTTTATTTTCCGCTCATGTTGTATAAGACTAAGTGTTGTATTAAACGTGATGTAAGATACACTGTGATGATATTCCTGTAATTTATTGACTTATGTGTGCGACGCTCCTTGGGACGCACATAATGATTATGCACTCTATCTTGTCCTTAAAATAGAGTGTGACAAATTGGTATTAAAGCTGTGTCGACTGTAGGACGCAAACCTAGGTAGAAAAGGTCGTTTCTAAGATTTTTGTTCTATTTATTTATTGCTTCTACCTCAGTCTTGTTATTTTATTAAAATTTTTATGCTCTTATTCCTTATTCTGTTGTATAAAATTATTGATTCTAATGATATTTTAATTTAAAATTATAGATGTCTCGCCTCAGCGCTACAGCTTACTGCGCTCAGTTCACCCCAGCGCCACGGGTGGAGCCAGAGGTTGTGGTCATCCCCGATGAAGAGGATGAGGAGCCCATGGAGGTAGAAGTGAAGCCGCCTACCCCAACAAATGCACCTGCTTCTACACCAGTGGCTGTACCAATTCCTCCAGTTGATGCACCGGTTCCCGCTGCTACACCTGCGTCGACGTCGTCCGCAGCTTCTGCATCAACACCTGTGCCACCCTCAGCGCTCTAGAGGCACATGAAGAGATGGGGTGGACCACTAGGAATAAATTCAAGGATGCCCCCGAGGATACTCATTACCACAACTTGCTCACTACTGTGTTGGCCGAGTATTACCCAGACCTGGCTACCACCGTCAAGTAATACTATGCGGAGCACAAGCATCCGATGGAGGCAACATATTGGAAGACCAATGTGATCGTCACCGCCTGGAACAACACCGACAACTTACATGATGTGGAGACTACCCATAGCCACAGGTCCAGGCGTGCCAGTGCCTATGACAGCATGGAAGATGCTGCGCAAGAGGCTTACCTGTACTGCCATGGCCGTCGCTTTGAGGCCGTGCAGAAGAATCGTTACAAGTTGCTCCCACGCTACGACCATGAGAAAAGAACATGGGCGGTGTTGGCTCCCTCGGCGACTGATCCGACCATGGACACCACGGTGAGACACCTCTGTGCCATGCAAGAGGCCAATGAAGCACACAAGGAGGATTACTCAGAGGACTTCTATGTTTGAGTCAACCAGTTGGTTGTTCCTGTGTTGGAGTTACCACGTTTGAGAGATATCTTTTATTTTCTGCTTGTGTTATATAAGACTAAGTGTTATATTAAATGTGATGTAAGATACACTGTGATGATACTTCCTATAATTTGTCGACTTATGTGTGCGACTGTCCCTGGGGCGCACATAATGATTATGCACTCTATCTTATCCTTAAAATAGAGTGTGACAACAATTTAATTTCTAAAGAGGGAAGTCCATCACTCCCATATACTGCACAAAATCAGCCATACTGGGACACAAAACAAATGAAGGAAAAGAAAACACCCAACCATGGAGCTAATGTGACATCATTAGCTATGCCACGACGATCTGTCTCAATTATGCCAAAACAAATTCTATACTTGTGTGCAACTCTGGATTTAAAACAAAGTTGATTATATGAAGTAATTTTTATTACTTAATACATATTAATTAAGAATTTCTATTGCTTAAGTATCTCGATGTTAGCCCCGTGCGGGAGCACGGGTTGATGGACTAGTTATATTAATCTTGTGGCTCCAAAAGCCAAATGTCGGAAAAGAACTTTGCTACTAACTTAGATTACATTTGCAATATTGTTGTGATGATATGATGTTGCCCAATTGCTGTTGTCGGGCTAGCTATGTACACGCAGTTAAGCTCACGCTTGCATTGTGAGTTGAACACCGGATGGTGGTACACATTTTTGGGACTGCATGGTGCCCAAGAAGGAAAAATGAGCTACTAATCACTAGAATTTTGTTTTGACCTTGGTGCCAGTGCACTCGGCTGGCCCTAATGTTGCTACACCTCTGGTTTCCTAGTTGGCTACAAAGATTTATCTTAATAAGATTATATGCACGTATCGATTTCTATCTATATCTACTCCTGTTCACTCTGCTTGGCTCACCCCCTGCTATAAAATTCTGTGAGGCACCCTCGGGCCATCTATCTCCTCTCCTGTTCACTCTGCTTGGCTCGGCTCACCCCCTGCTAGGGTGCGGGCTTTTGGTATTGATGAGGATACCTAGGGTCCCTGTATTCGTCACTTAATATTACTAATTAGAGACCTCCATATTCATACTCACAAAATACACTAGAAAAAATAAATCCTAGAAATTCTTACAAAAATAAAGAAAATCTAGCAATCAATTCGGTAGACTCTAATAATACATTGATAATAAGAGCCATTAGATATATTTTATTTTTTCTAAAAACTACCCACCTCTACCATTAATAAAAACAACATATATAATAACCCCTAAATCTACATCTAAATTATCCACCTATACCATTATAAAACATAATCTAAAGTATAAATTTGTATTTGAACTATCCACCATGCCATTATGATAGATAAACTAAGCAAACCCTTAAATTGGTATCTCATCATTTCTGCCACTTTTAAAATAAACTACAATATCCCCTCAAATCTAAGTATAAATCAACAACATATGCTAATATATGGAAAATTTGTAAATAACCACAAATACCACATATATATGTTCCTAAATTACATATTTCTTTTATACTAATACTATAAATAAAACTAATTTAAAGTATTCATGCATTTATTTTAAATGAAACATTATGACGCGCACACACATTGATGGTATCATTTTAAGCACTATATAAATAACTATAAAATGATGCAAATATATGTTTTAAAATTACCCACTTCTATTATTATTAATACATAAAAACTAACTTAAAATAATTATAAAATTCATGCATATATCTATACCTAATAATAAAGAGGCAAAATTTCCGCCAAGATTTTTTTCCACCTACATATAAGATGTAAGACTTCTCCTAAGCCAGATTACATGTAAGATGTAAGATTTCTCCTAAACCAAGATTCAATCTCAAGTACGTCTATTTTAGAACATGAGTCAAGTACGACCTCTACGTTGACCTGTTTTCTTACACTCAAGTTCTCGTATCTGATTTCCATGAGCCAAGGCGTAACTAGATTAGAGTTCTATTTTATTTTAGACGGTGACGAAAAAAGTTGTTGGACTAAAGTCCATTTGCAAGACGTTTTGGCCGATGATGATTTCACCATACGTGGTATGATGAGCAGGAAAAACCAAGATAGTACGTGACGCCGTTATTAATAATTTTTTTACAAGTCCAAATATGATTATAGAAAATTGACCTACCATAGAAATTTTGATCTATCTATACATGAAACGCGTCTTATCTCTGTGTGCCAAGTCCGAACTTATGGTCCGTGCTCATACAGCATAACTCGCATTTCTTATTTTTTTATCTCCCACATTTTCTTATAAACAAAAAAAATAATAAATATATTATGAGCCTATTTTTTTACTTTCCAAATACGGTCACGCCCTCAGTATCCCGTATGAGAGTTTGGACTCATAATGCATGCTCATAGAAGTAACCACGACTCGCATTGAGCAACGCACAGGCACAATTGCTAGCAGATTTTTTCCAGTGCAAACTCAGACACGTGATCGGTTGTGCATTCGTGCCCCGGGAGAGGAAGAAGAGCCACCTAGCGCCGGGAATCACGGTTCCAGGAGAGATTTCACTAACAGACAAATGTACAAGAGGGTTTGAGTCGGTGGTCGCAACATGGCAGCGATGATGGCCGAGACGACGTGGGCACCGCTCGCCGGGGCGGTGGGAGATGGCAGTTTGCGCAAGGCTGGAGGCGGGGGCGTCATGCCGGAGTATTCGACAGGAGCCCTGTGGTTAGGGTAGGGCGGCGTGGGAGGTTGGTGGGGTAGTGATCCTGTGTCAGCTGCCAACCATGGGTGCTAGAAGACCAATGGAGTGGGGTGGCAACTGAGGGGTGTGTGAGGCAGTGTGCGCAAGCAAGAGCAAGGGTAGGGTCGGTGCCGACCAGGAAAAATAAAGATCAGCCGGTTCCCAACCACACAACCCTTATCCCGTAGCAACGCAAGGACATATTTGCTAGTTATAACTCAAATATCTTGACATATCTGTCTATATTGATGGACACTGTAAGCACTATGTTTTTCTTAGAAAAAAACTAACATGACACATATAATTCTTTGATAAGGAAATTCAATTAGCAAAATAGAGGAGGTTAGTGCATACCACCAGATAAAAATTAACCTACAACACTTATGTCTCCTACCATACGTAGTAGTTGATAAGTTCATCACCACCGGATAAAAATTACAGAGATATATACACATATTGCGTTGGAAAATGAACTAAAAGATAGCACAAAGATAACTGCTATTTATTTGTTGAGGTATTAAACATGATATTATAATACTTATATCTTCCAAGTGTCTAACCCGTGCAGAAGCACGGGTATATAGATGGTGGGCTAGTACAATGATCTATGGAAAAAAAACCACTTGCAGCCATGCAAAAACCAAAATGCAGAAATACGGAGGAGGTGAACCTTGAATGCCTATATCGTGTTAGGAAAAAAAAACTCCACATATGGCTATGCACTTTCAAACACCCAAATGCATAACAACTTGTACTACGTACCGATTAAAATTGTTGTGTAGTCTTGCTGGGGTTTTGTTTCCCAAAGATGCTGTCACAAAAGAACAAAGGTAGCGCGATCGATCATGTGGCCATGCTTACATAAGGGCCAAATATAGAGAGGCAGCAGTGGTCTTCCTAGAAACAATAACCAAGCATGACATGCATCCACATATGATATATCTATGTACTGGGACAAGGAGGTTAAATTAACGATGTTTATTGCATGGCGCAGTGTGCAAGTTTTGGAAGGCCTTGCTGATGGGCCAAAGTACTTGAAAGATCTCACTCCAATGCCCTGATCGACATGGTCAGATCCAAAGTACTCTGCCCAAGAACACCTTCACCTCCGCCGCTGCTGTCGCTGCTTCGTCTTGTCTTTTGTTGCCGCTGCTGCTGCTGCATGGAAACTGCAGTGGCGGGTGGCGACAGCGAGAGAGAGATCGAGAACTCGCAACTGGTGGTGTCCATGGAAGACGACGATATTGTCTTTCTCTTCTTGGCCAACACTGAGGAAGGGGACAAGCTGAGTTGTAGGTCCGGCGTCGCATCTTGGACCTCCACCGGCGACGGCCGCCGCTTGAGGCACGCCTCCTCTGACGGAGTGGCGGAGGCACTTGGTTCTACGTGCTTCTGCCGCTGAAATGATCCATGATCCATCGCGCATACAATGTGGGTGTCAGAGATGATCAGTTGAACGGATCTAGGGCTAGCTAGAGCGCATGCAGTGTGAACGCTGCATACAAATGAGCATGTACGTATGTACGGTACCTCGAGTTGCTGGCCATAGTCGATGACAACGGGATCCGACGATCTTGTTGTGATCTTGGAGCTGCTACCCGGACCCGGGTAGCCGACGGCATCTCTACCGCTTCCGCCGTGCCGCCATCTGAACGGAGGACGACGATCTCCGGACACGGCCGCCGGCGACATGGCCAACGGAAGTGGCCGAGAGCTGCTCCCGATACAACTGTCGAATTTTACATTGTTTCCTGTCTCTGCTCTGTGCTCGCCGGCGGCGACAGCAGCAGCAGCGCCAGCGTCAGTGAAAGGCCACCACCGCCGATCACTCCTCAGCGCTGCGGAAGATGCAAGCGAGTGTGTGTGTGTCTGTGGAGAAGTCGACGGTGGCGTGACGTGATTCCTGGAAATTGTGATCGCCTCTTGCTGATTCGACGACGCCCACTCATGATTTCTGGCCAGAAACGAACAATACAATTAGGGTTTGCTTTTGCTCATACATATACAGTCTTTGTCAGGAGTCAGGAGGTCAGTGTAAAAGAACTGAATGCATACATACCTGAAACTAGAATTTCTGAAGTCGAAAGTTTGGGTCGGAGCCGGGCGATGGTGGAGGAGTCCATAAAGCCGGCTCAACTCCGGAGCGCTGCAATTCCTCGACGCGAAGAAGCTGCCGCGTTCCAGCCTGGAGGAGGAGAGCGCGGCTGCTCTTTGGAAGAAGGACATGTCGTGGAAGCGCCGATCGCCTCTCATGAAATGGAAATCCATTGGGGAATACACTGCACACCGAATCAACAATACATGGGTGATCGCTCTTAGTCTAAGAGGAGGGGTAGAAATCTATATATGCATGCAGATCGAGAGGATTTTTGTGCTATGAAAACCTGAGGAAACAGCTCCCCTCGGGCGACCATCTTGGTCTAGCTTCTTGCTTCTGTACATCTGAAAACAAATTAGTGTGTATCATTATCATCAGAATTCAGAAAGAGTGCTATATAGGTAACAACGTTAACACCAAATTGGTTATCGATCTGCTGCTAGCTAGCTAGTGTTATCATTCGGCAACGGATTTGTAGTAGATCTACCACACCTGCAGGTGGCTTTTGACATGAGCAATGCTAAGGCCCCTAACATTCATCATCTGAAGCACCAGCTTAGGGGTCGCTCCTGTCAATAAAATTGGAGGATTATATATATTAGTAAAAATACCATTCTCCTCTAATTCAACTGCAATAAATCACGACCTTCTATATGTATGATCAAGCTAAATAGTACTTACTCTCTTGCCCACCAAGCCTCTCAACGGCATGGACGAAGGCCATGTGGAGGTCAGGAGTCCACCGGAGCCGGGGCAGCTTGGACCGGTTGTACTGCCGCACCGATGGAACCCTCTGCTCACCGTTCACCTCTGACTTGCTGCCTCCCTTGCCATCTGCCTTCTTGCTCTCGGAATTGTTGTTGGTACTGCTATTGTTGCTTGAGCTCCCACTCCCACCACCAACATCAGTGGTGCTACCGCCATCATCGTCGCCCTCCTCATCTTCGTCTTCCTCATCATCGCCAACTTCCCCTTCTTCGCTCTCCACATCGAAACCCTCGTTGAGGTCTAGCAGCTTGTTGTCATTGATTGATCTCTCCTCGTCTTCCTCAAGGATATCAACTAGTACCCCCTTACCCTTGACCTCTCCCATCACTTGCTCTTCTCTAGCTACCATCTTGTACTAAACTACCATCGATCAGTCTCTCTCTATTCCTCCATGGCTGGATCTCATCGTCAGCATAGTATGTGCAGGTAGGAGTAGGAGCAGGAAAGGGGAAGGAAGAAGGAGGGCAACAATGATATGAAGAAGGTAGAGGGGGAAGGCCGGGGCAACAAGCATAAGCAAGGTAGTGATGTGGGAATAAAATAAGGGAGAGTTGGACACAGGCCTTGTCCTTCTACATTGACTGGTGTTGAACAATGTAGCAAGAAATGATGTCTGCTTTAGTGGACTCCTTCCTTGTGTTTAGTTTGTGCCAATGCAAGGGTCACGCATATATATACACACACGAGCACGCGTACACACACACACAGAGAAAGAGAGAGAGGAAGTCAGAAACAGAGGTTAAATTAAAGTAGATTAATCACAGAAACTTAGCAGCTAAAAGAAAGAGCTTTTAGCAAAGTTCATGGGCTAAATGGTGCGTCCATACTTTACATTGCAGCAGTGAGATCTTTTAGGTTTTGTCTTAGCTAGACAGCATATGCATGCACGAGGGAGTGAGCTACTAGGTGCTCGATAGATCATGTGACCCAATCTGCCAATCTGGCTCGATTCCAAAAGCATTTCTCGCTCTGTTTTCTTTTGTTTTTTCGGTTTGGGATTGGGATCCTGACAGCCTTGTCGTGTGGATCTGAGCTGCCAATCCGTGACAGAAAAACAAAGCGTTAGTGGTTGACCTCTGCCTGCCCCCCGTCCCTACTGAAAGGCTTGTCTGAACAGCTGCTAGCTAAAAGGGACAAATACCTGGGTTCCTCTTGCTCGCTTCATGACATGCATGGCTGTGTATTTATTTCATTCATAATCACATCATCCGATCGATCTACTCGTCTACGTGCCTAGCCTTCATTCTAACTGAGGGTGCTGCTGACTAGTATATACTGCTAGCATGTTCATCGGTCCGATCATATATAAACGTGTGTACAGGATACTTATAAAAGAGAATGGAGGTAGTATCCTTTTTTTCTAGGGTATTTGGCTTAATATTTGTTATAATGGTAGAGTTGAGCTTCAATTTTAAAGTAATGGTAGAGGTGAATACTAGAGAAGCATGCATATTTTTCAATTTTGTTATTTTTCTAATATGGTTGTAGTCGGTATCTATTAATAGATATACTGTGGGTTAAGTTTTTCTTAAGGGAGTGGTGGATGATTTATATATAGGTATAAGGTATCTTGAGTCAATGTTTTTAATGGTACTAGTGGATCATTTGTTTTCATTTTTCCCATTAATGTCTAGAGCGGATGTTTCTTTTGTTGTCCAATACAAAGGTGAGTTTTTTTCAAAATAACAGTGATGCATAATTAACAAATAGATATAGGGTACATTTTGTGACTATCGATGGTAATGGTGAGTAATTTTGTCTTTTTTCTCTCCAATTAATGTGGTAGTTCCTTGATCTTGAGAGTGAAATGTTCTTTTGTTGGAAAAATACCTAAGCTAATAGATCAATTTTTTTTCATGATGTAAGTGGTGCATTACTTATAAGGGGTGGGTAACTTACATATTGGTATATGGTATTTTTATATAATATTTTCGTAACCACAATAGTGGGTAAATTTGCTTTTTCTTTATATCAAACTAACATGGTAATTTCTAGACATTGAGGCAAATGTGAAGGCTTTTTGTGTTGACAAAATTGTAAGATAATAGATAGATTTCTAGGTAATGGAGGTGATCATGAATGCTTCTTTTGTTGGACATATACTATGGAAATAGATTCTTCCCTTGAACTGCTTGGATGCATATGAATTTGAAGGGAAAATACTAAAATAGTACTTTGGAAAGCGCCCCCCCCCCCCCCTCTGTCTTCAATTTCTCAATTTTGTATATGCTGCTTATAACTCTCCATTTGAAGTTCTTCAAGTTTCATCATTACGATTGGGCATCTTAATTGGTCACGTATCGCAAAGAGAGGACTTTTATGTGACAAAATTCAAAAACCAGAATTTAAACATATTGCACCGTAAAGTGCAAATTCTATTAGGGCATCCCCAAAAGTCTTTGCAAATCGCCAGTAGACATGAAATCTAAAAACAATTAAAAATAAAAAGTCAGATAAAAAGGTAAGTCGGATACTAGAAAATTCTTGAGAAATGTGCGAGCTAAGTGCTTGCTACCTCACTAGTGCGGTAAGTTTTTTTTTCTCTTTCCTCCTGATTGGACAGATGTTCCTCCTCGCTAGTGAGATGGTCAACTGTTGGGGGACGCCTTAGGTGGATGAGGCAAGGCAGATATTGATAGCAATAATATAGATAGGTCTGAGAGTGGTGTGGGACTTTTTTCTTTGTTTGGATTGTGCCCAAATTAAATATCCCTACAGAAATTTGGCTAGTACTTACTATTTGCTAAGTTTTTGGTCATACACATTTAGCCGAAAACAAGCAAAGGCACGGGATAGATGTGAAGTGGAGACAGAGATTCAGCTACAACCTTTTTGCCTCTATAAGCAAAAAAGCATCACCTTAATCTTGAGCTCGATAAGAAATATACGGTAGGGCATATATATGTTTTCCTACATATATATAACATATGTAGCATAAGAATTCATGACATCAAATCAACCTTTTAAATTTGGTCGTTGACTGTTTATGGTTTGGCAAGTTATTAGGGGATGCATGCAAGTAAAGGGGTACCTAGAAAGTGGTATGCATCCAAGCCTGCCTCATGAGAGCTTCCGAGAAAGGGATGGTGATCACACACGAATGGACAGAATGTGGTTGCGTTGTCACGGCATTCTTGGGGAAAGCTGCCCCTCCATGCGTATGTAGGTGAAAAATAAAAAGCCAAGGGAGGCACGCACAGGCACAGGATCGAGGAAAAGGAATTAAGCCACACCCGTTTGTGTGGCAATAACGAGATCATCAATATGCATGGCTAGCTGCACGAGGACGACCATCATGCATGTGAGATAAACCGTGTAAAGTTGCCGTACTACTCTGCTTTCTCTGCAGCTAGCTAACAAGTTTAATTTGAGCATAATTTTACAGTTTTTTTTATAAATACACTAAAACAAAATTAGTCGCCATAGTTTCACTTTAGAGATACATCTTTTGATCTAGTAGTGCCTCCGAGTAGAAGACAACTCAAGAAATAAATATAGCTAGCTGTCTAATAGGTCGCAAAGTCGACTAATTAACGTGTTACGAATTTTCGATGGCCATTGTGACCATTTACGTACGCATGCGTCACTGATACTAACTTTTTCTTCACATACTCTATATCTAATATCAAAGTATGGGAATTTCTTTTTTTATCCTTCGGTCCCTTGGTTCATCATCCATCACTCTCATCTTTCTTATTCTATCACTTGCTCTGACCCTTCTTGTTTAACGGTCGTCTCTCGCTCCAACTCTTTTTTTCCGTCCCTTTTGGTTTATCATCTCTCATCCACTCTGTCATGATGTACTAATTATAAATTGATTTTTCTGTGCACCTATATAGGTGCTTCATGAAGGAAATATTTTTCATGATTGCTAATAGTTGAAATATATATATATATATATATATATATATATATATATATATATATATATATATATATATATATATATATATATATATATATATATAGGGAGAGTATACTCTATAGCTAGCTACAAAATAAGTTATTTTGCAGCCACCTTTATTTACGATAATTTTATATACTAATTTACGACAATGTCAGTATATATTTACGATAGTTGAATTACTATAACACATGGAAATATTTACCATAATATTATATTAAATCACATCGTAAGGAGTTACTATAATCTCGTAAATTAGCATAGCAATTATCGTAACTCAAAGTGGCTACATAATAAGTTATTTTGTAGCCAGCGTAATAGTTCTATATGTGTGTGTGAGAGAGAGAGAGTGGATGACAGAGCACAACATGTATATTTACTTGAATACGAGAATATTCCCCTTCCCCCGAGTGCCCCCCCAACCGGCGACTCGGGGGCGACCACGCGCCGCAGCCGGGTTCGCCCCCTCCCTAGCCTCCCTTCGGCTGCCGTCGTCGCCCTTCAGTCCGCGGTGGTGGCGGCGGCCAGCGGCGGTGGCCCCAAAAGGGGACCCCCGTTCGGACCTCCACCTTCCTCCACCCCCTGTTCCTCTTGCCCCCCTCCATCCCTCAACCTCTGACGTCTCCGGCGGCGACTGGCCGGATCCGGCCCCCGTGGGCTAGATCTAGCGTCCTATGGCGCCTGGGCTCCCCTCCTTGCTCCTGCGGCCAGAGTTGGCGGCTCCCGTTCCTGCCCTTCTCCGGCGGCTCCCCTGGCGGTCCAGCGCGTCTCCGGCGGTGGGGTTCGATGGTGGCCGGCCGGATCCGGCCCCTTGGGGTTGGATCTGGCGTCCCCTAGCGCCTGGATCCCCCCTGCTCCGGTGGCCTGGGCTCGTGCTTCTCCGACGTGCTCCCCCAGCGGGCGGCATGCTCCGGGGTGGGTTGCGGCCGGACAGATCCGGGCCGGTGGTGGCCTAGCCACCCCTCCCTCCCCCTACGTGGCGACAGCCTACGTGGCCCGTCCTCGGCACTAGCGGCCGTCCACGTCGTCCTAGGCGTCGGCGAGCGGGGTGCTGCTGCTCCGGTTGCCCCGGTCAAGGAGGACCCGCATCCGTGCCCCTGCTCCGGCTGCTGGTGCCTACTGCGCGACTGACTGGCCATGGGGGCCCTGGCGCGGCGGTGCCTGCGCGCCTCTTTGTGGCATGGGTGAAAGCTCAGCCCGGTTTCGGGCGGGCAGACGATGGTGACGCTTCGAGCGCCACGCACCTCCCTGGGGCGCCGTCATTCAACCCCACGAAGCTGCTCAGGCACCGCCAAATTCTGGGCACCTGCCCTGCCTCAGAAGCTTCTAAGGCCAGCGGCGATGGCGACCAAGGTGGTTTCCTTGGTCGTCACCTCCTTCTTGAAGGCGTCGTTGAAGAATCTCCTTCGGCTCGTCACCAAGTCACCGTCTGTTCGCCGTGTTGTACCTGTTTGTGCTTCATGTTGTTCTTCACTTTGGCTCATCTTGCTAGTGGTTGGTATAGCCGCAGTCGTTGCTCGGGCGGACGCCGCCGATGCTCTAGCGGATGCTTTGCCGCCTTGTACTCGCTTAGGCCCCCTCCCATGCAGATGCTTTGCTGCTGCGAGCGTGATGGCCCCATCCGCGGATGCTTTGCCACGTCGATGGTTGTAGTTCTAGTGGATGCTTGGTCGTCGTGGTCGCTTTCGTGGTTACACTACACTGCTGCCTGCCTTAGTGTCGATTCTTCTTTATCAGGTTCAGTTGGTCGGGTTGCTAGGTGGAGGTCCCCCTTTTTATTTTCTTGTTGTTCGTTTGTGTTTGTTGGATCCACTGGTAATCCATGGATTACTTGTGGATCCATTGTAACTTTTCATTTCTACTTAGTGAAACACGTGCAGCGCACATTTTCGAAAAAAACATGTATATTTACTTTGAATTAGCTTTTTATGTACTAATAGTGGTAGATATGAGTAATTTAGAATTACATATATAGGTATACTTTATGATTATTTATTCTTTCAAAATAGTGGCAAAGGTCATGTAGTGTGCATTTATGGGATATTTTAGTTTATGTTCAATAATGGTATATTTCAATAATTTATACAAAACTTTATGGCTTATTTTGATTTTCTGTACAATGGCACATATCAATAATACTCCCTCAATTCTATATTATAAGTTGTTTTGGCTTTTTCATATACACATATAGCTTTTTCTATGTTTCAAAACATACTCTCTCCGTCCTAAAGTTATAGATGTTTTAGACCTGGACATCGATACCAAGAAGACTGAAAATTGACCTGCATACCCCTGTGGCCTGTGACATGCTTCATTAATTATCTATGGGCTGATGAGCTGCTGTCCATGCGCCAGTGGAGGGGATGCGCTGGGCGATGGAACAAAGACGGCTATTTTACTTGTTTTATCCGTGTAAGTGGACGACAATGAATTGACTGATGGACTGCTGCTGTACTCGGTCTAGGCCGGGAGAGCTAAAACGACATCTAATTTGATACTTTTTCGAATGCTTGGATGACTAGCATTTTAGGACAGAGGGAATAGCGTATATCTAGTTGAATTGCAAATGCTATGTACTAAAAAAGCTAAAACAACTTATATTTTGAAAAGAGGGAGTATATGAAAATTTAGGTGTCACTTTATAATTTGGAAAAGAGGAAGGTCATTTAGATGCAGATTTAGAAAATTATGTTGCGTTATTTGTCATAATGGTAGAGGTGGGTATCTTTTTAGAAAAAAAAGAAATGGATCCAATGACTATTATTGTTAACGATGACTAGCTAGATCTACCGATTTGATGATAAACTGTTTATGATTTTGTGAGAAATGATAAATTTATATTTTTTCCTAATGCGTTCTGTGAGGATTAATATGGCCTTCGATTAGTTAGATGTTCTAACAAATGTTTATCACCATCACCTTTGAATATATGAGATGCTCAATTTGGTTTATGCATAGACATTAGTAAATCTACCCATCTGAGGACCGAGCTCAGCTCGGGTGGCTCGGACCGATGGTGTTCGGTCAGCCCATGCAGGTTCGATCCCTGGGATCGCTCTTAACGTGTCTCACTAGGTTTTTTCTCCGTTTAATTTGTAGGTAGCCTCTCGCGCAGATTTGCCACAATGGTCAAGTGATCTGCCCGCCACGCTCGGAGTCTGGTGATATTCGAGTACCTCTCAGCTGTATAGTTGTAGGTTTGTTTGTATATAGGGTGTGTGAGTGTGAGGTGTGCGTGCGTGTGTGTGGTTGTGTGTGTCTGTAGATACTACAATTGTACTTAGATAAGAGGCCAAAAAAGAAAGTAAATCTACCCATCTAAGGTCTTATTTGGTGCTCATGTATCCACCTCAATATATGTGTGTTTGGGTGGATCAGTGTGGAAGTTAGTTTAAATTTCACGTCAATCCACAAAATTATCGATTTTTTTCTTTTTGGGTATTTAAGCATTTATAGTATACAGGTAGGAATTGAGTTTACATAATCTAACATATACCCTTATTCCTGTATACCGTTTTCTCTTCTCCCGCTGACTAAAGAATCTTACATAAATTATCGATTTTTCACTTAAGACAACTCTAAAAGTACATATTCCATCGGATCTCTTAAGCATGTATAATGGTAATGAAATTATTATGAATAGGACGTCTTTGTCCCCGAATCTTGCAGAAGAATCACCGAGGGGACGGTTTCCACAGGTGTTAGGTGAAACCGTACAACTAATTTACTCAGCAAATAGCGTGTCGTTGCGTTCGGCAACTGGGAATGATTCCCTAAGGACAATCTTAGTCACACCCGAGATCGACTCATTCCAAACCCAATTCTTAATTTTATATTTATATATAGTAGTAGTATTACGTGTCAATCTCACGCCAATCACATTGCTCGATAGAATTTTCTGCCCCAGCACCGTTCTACAGATCGATTAAACAGCTTCACCTTATCTTCAGAGTAAGCACACAGTTATTACTCGAAGCTTATATTTACTGTATGAGACAGTCAAGCAATATAAAAAGTGTAGAGTGTAAACCAATGAGATGTTGTACTGCCTCCATCCTGTAATATAGCGCTAGAACAAAAAAAAAAAAGAGATTATGTTTCCTCTTCCTTCTGCATCTGGGCTAGACAAAAAAGAACTACTAAAATTTAGGACATGTTTGGTTCCATAGGACGCAGTAGTCCCCCTATCCCTATTTTAATCTATTTTAGTCCCTAAATTACCAAACAGGAGGACTAAAATGGTTTACTCCCGTAGTCCCTTGGCAGTGGCTAAAGAGACTAAAAGCTCAAAAGTACAACCCATGCCCCTCCCTCTCTCCTCCCTCGCGAGCCGCGCGGCTCCCTCTCTCCTCCCTCGTGCAGTTGCGAGATCCAGCGCCGTGGCTCTCTCTCCTCCCCCGGTTTGCACGCCACGCCGTGCCCACCTCAAGCCGCGCTGCATGTTGCGGCGCGCCCACCTCAGGCCGCCGCAGCCTTCCTCCGCCGCTGCGAGATCCCCCGCTTGCCTGAAAGGAGTCCGCCGCGAGATCAAGCACAGCAGAGCAACTGTGGTACGAGCACGGGCGCAAGCCGCAGGGGCGGACGGGGACGGGGGCAAGGAAGGAGCCGTCAGGGATGGGGAAGGAGGTGTTAGACTAGGGGCGTTTTGGTCTTTGTTTAGCAGCTTTAATGCCTTAGGCCAGTCTCAATGGAGTTTCATCAGAGTTTTATGGGCATTAATTATGCTGATGTGGCACTATATTTATGAAGAGAGATGATAATAGTTTTATGGGAGCAGAGAGAGTTTCATGAGGATGAAACTCTTCTGTACTGTTTCCAAAATTTAGATGTGTTAGAAATAGTGACATGAAATCCCCATTGAAACTAGCTTTGAACCAAACAGGGTAGGGAAAGTTGGCGAACAGGCCCTGGCTGTTAGCTCGTTATCCACCCCTCGCGATTGGCCTCAGTCAGTAGTAAAGATGAAAACGGACGGGATGAATCTCGTTCCGTCCGTATCCGTATACCGTATTTTTCCGTCCGTTTTCGTTTTTTGCGGGATAAACGGAAACGAGACCGAAAACGGGATGAGATACACCGGGACCGGGACCGAAAACGGTTGAGCATTTTTCCGTCCGTATTACCGGTATCCCGTTTTTTATCGGGATATTCCCGTTTTCATCCCGTTTATACGTTCACCGGGACAAGCGCAGAGGGCGTTGAGCCGAGCTGTGCCGTGAGCGGGTGGTCAGCCAGACTTGCTTCTGCAGTCTGCGCTGTTCGGTTGCATGCAGAACATAACGTTATTCGTAACTCGTACATGTATATGTATTTAACCAAACAAAAAAAGAGTCTCGTACATGTATGTATATATGTTACGCAAAAACATGTGTCAAATGTCTCTTTTTTTCTATGTGCTATGCGTGAAAGCTGCCTACCATAAAAGGGTTAAGCACAAAAAGATTAAGCATGGATATACACGTGTATTTTAGCAAGTGACGTACACGCAAACATATCTGAAAAAAATGTTACAAAAAAAAGTTTAAAAATCATCTTAGCATGATATGTCACTTTATCATAAATATAGGAACAATTTACATCATGCATGCAAGTTAGATCTAATAGGATATGAAACTTAGATCTAATTGGAAGATATTTTACCTATTTTGCTAATATATATATTTCTTCATTCTATTACCTCCTAGAAGGTAATATGCGATAAAAATCATCTAGATCGACGGCTCACATTTATTTAGGAGTACCGTAGCAAGCCCTTTGGTTTGTCATACGTGGCATGTAGTTCCGGCTTAAGTTTCCGCATACCGTTTGTTTCCGTCTATTTTCCGATCGTATTTATCCGTTTTCGCATTACCGTTTATCCCGCTACCGTTTCCGCTCCCGGTTGTCCGGCTCCCGTTCCCGTTTCCGTCAAAAAATATGAAAATGAAAACGGTAGAGCTATTTTCCGTTCGTTTCCGTTCGTTTTCATCCTTAGTCAGTAGAGCCTATGCTCGAGCAGTGATACTACTGCCCTAGAAGGCGACAGAGCAACAGTCTCCGTTTCTCCCGGGCGGGGCGGGCCAAGCTAGCATGGGTGTCTTCCCCCACACAGTCCCAAAAAATCACTTTGCCCGGAATCTGCGATGGGCGACCATGGTGAGCCGAGACAAAGAGGAATTTTGGACGGTATGTCGGGGCATGTGATGAAACATGCACAAGATTAAAGAAATGCAGCAGGATAATTGGCCGTGGTTTGCTAATCTGGATCGGGCGATGATTATTATATACCGGCCGGGGAGGGGATGCGACGGGCCCTAGCTAGCTGCATCGAGACGAGAGAAGGTCAACTGTGATCAGGGGAATCGATCATAGCATCCCCATGATGTCAGGATTAGGTAGCTACTGGTTGCTACAAAATTCAGAGTTACGTGGAAGTACGGCTGCCTGCAAGAACGATGTGGCGTCTTTGACAGTTTGACGTCAATTTTGTTGTAAAACATGGTAGTATGAACCCAACGAATGCCTCGTTTGAATGCATACGGTATGTATTTATCGCAATCCAGATGGGTTGAAGTGGAGTGAAGTGAAATTGAACTAAATTCCATTTCATTCCACTTCAACACATGTGGATTAAGTGGATATACATGCAGGCCGAAAGGATGATAAGAATCCTCATCATAGTACTAGTCCATTATCTATGTAGGTTACATTTTTATTAAATTCTTCGGTTCTGTTATTAATATATATATATATATAGGAGCTTTATATTATAATTATCAATATCTAAAGAATAAAAAATAGTTTCCTTACTTATGTCTCTATGTTATTTGACTTTTATATACTGTATGTATTAATCATGAGGGACAGAGAGAAGGTTCTAATAACCGTTGGTGCCATGTTTCGCAACAAATTCCAAGTATTAGGGAATTGCTCTTAAGTACAAAAAAAACATGTGGTCAGGCAATGGGAAAATACATGAGTGGAAACCAGAACAAATTGCTCAAGCTTGAAGACTAGCATATGCCATGAAGTCGCTTGCCTCGGCCACTATTTGCTGCCACGGGCCCGTCCTATGATGCCTAGGAGGGAGACAGAACAAGTAAGGACACCCTAGAGGCCAAGGCGCTAGCGATGAGGCTGACCCCACTTGAAACCGAGGCCACAAAGAAAGGTGCGCCACCACACCTTCGATGTAGTCCCCAGCTACAACTACTACTATCATGCACCTCCTCATCGGTGGCCACCACGATGCAGCTCTACATCTTTGTCCCCTCCTCCCATGTTAGTTGTGGCAATGGGAAAGAAGAGAGAGGACATGCAACATTCAAATAACGCTGAAGAGGCAAGACATTGTGCAATTGGAAAATAGTGGTTGAGGAATTGTGGATTTGGGATGGATACGAGAGTGGATAACGGTGTGCTAGCGGTGCCAGATAGAATAACGAGGACGATCAAGAACATTGATATCTATTTTTTTAAGCAAGCCCCATGTAGGTTATGTTTGGTTTGATCAGAAGATGGGACAAGACAGTGGCATTACAGTCTGGATGATCCTATTACTTTGTTTGGTTGAGGGGATAGGATGATCGAATGTTTTTGGTACGAGGGATAGGGATGGAGAAGATGCGACGCTATTTTGGATCTATTAGAAAACCATCAAGTGAGGATTGCATGTCACTCTTTTTCACCTTCTTCTTCATTCTTCCTACCCAGAGTAGCACCCATCCATAAACAGATCTGCAACAGTCTCTACCCCGCGTGGCCACCAATGCCACTCCCGCTTGCTCCGGTCCAACTAGGTGGCTTGGCTTGTTGTAGCCGCCCTGATGTGACCATTGCCGTCACCTCCCAACGTGGTCGCTGGCCGTGCCTAGCATGGCCACTGACAACCCTTTGCCTGCCTTGACCTGACTAGGCGGCTAGCCCACCACGGCCGCCCTCGTCAGTCGGAGCCCATTGGAGAGCCCATGGGACACACGATAGGGCCCAGATGCAAAGCAGAGGAAGAAGAGGGGATGTGTATGCATAAACAAACTTGAACAATGTTAGGAGCCGACAAGTTGGTATGTTAGTTTTTGAAGGATAGAGATGTCTCGAATTCAAGGGGAATATTCTCTTATAGGGATAGTTCTACCTCACATGTCTCAAAACCAAACACCAGGACTAGATGGGACATCCCACCTCATCCTAGACCCTTCCTAGAACTAAACACTTTTAAAGTCCGCCTCTAGTTTCAAATGTAGCAGGGGTTGGCTTTAGAGTGCATGATGTCCAACTTAAGGTCGACGTCAGTTATAAATCTTCCTGATACCCTTAGCCGTGAAGTATCTTCCCATTTCTTAAGGTGGCCTATTATTCAAGGATTAAAATTTTAAATGTTTTACCAACAATTAGTCGATGACAAAGCAATATAATAGGCACCCCTCTATTTCATTCTACGCAAGCATTTTAAGATCTAAATATCATTATGTTCAAACAATAGTTAGCCCCTTACGACCTAAATTTGTTTTGCGAAGATGACGTCACTAGATTCACATTTGAAAGTACTTTCTAATGGTTATGGTTTAGTAGATATAAAAATTATACTGTAATACCTTCAAACAAATCTTTATCAAAGCTTAAATTACTTGGAGCCGTTCCGTCCTTACATGAGGGCGTGAACGAACCGGGTTGAGCCTAGTGTTATCGTTGGCGACGGCACGACCGACTTAGGTTGTTCCAGTGACGTTATCACGGTGGTCTGACCAACTCGAGTGAAGTTTAGTGGCGTTGCTGATGACGGCGTGCCTAAGTGGTCGAGCCCTGGTGATGTTGCCAATGGCAGCATGCCTGATTGGTTGTGCCCGCCGATGTCACCGGTAGCAGCGTGACTAACTCACATGGAGTCAAACAACGTTATTGGCATGCATTGAGTGGTGCCGTCTAATACCAAGGACACCGTCGTACGACATTGAGTGATAACAAGCGACTCTACATAACACTAAGGGAAATTGAATGACACCACACGATGCAAGGAGGCGTCGCGCTGTAGTGAGACAATGAGAGGTAATTACTAGCATCTAGCATGTTAAAATATCAAAAAGATAAATTTAAAAAGTACATTTCATAATCTACATAATGAAACTCTCTTGATATCATAAATATTTTTTTCTACAAACTTGATCAGTATTTAGGATTGTTCGACTCTACACAACTAAGAATCCCATATATTTTAGGTTTATAGGGTGATAGACCAAAACTACAACCAGGAAGCTCAAATGCAGCCCTAAAGAAGTGATGAAAGTGAGTGGTTGAATTAAGGTTAGAGACTGGATTGGACCTAATCCTTGACCTATCATGATGGGCCTCATTTATCCATGCCAGCTTTTTTCCGGAAAAAGTCCACTTTGCCTTCCTCAACTATCCCAAAAGTCATCTTTTCCCCCCAGACTAGAAAAACCGGGACATAACTTCTTCTCCATCTTTTCAAACCGGACATTTGACCTCTCTGGCTATTTCTCTAGGTGGTTTTTCTTTTTTTCTTTTATATTTATTTTGACTGAATCTTTGAAAAATTATAGTAAATTGCAGAAAAATCACAAAATAGAAAATCCAATTTTGTTGGAATCCACATGAGTAGATCTACATAGTAAACATATGGTATAGTATGCTTTAGTACAAAATTTTTTCTCTAGGTTTAGATCTATGCTTTTCTATGATTAATTCATAGCTGCAGTTTTGTGGGCCTATTGTGGTGAAATTTTTATGGTAGACTAATTATTGTATGCTTAAGATGTAGTAAAAATTTCATGCCCATTGGATCCTGTATGACTGAGTTATAGACTTATTCAGGTTTATGCTTATTAAATAGTTTAAAATAATTAAAAGTGTGTAAAAATAGAAAATGTATGTTCTCTGTCTAATTTTCTCTGTGACAACATGATTATGTTAAGTGTTCATACGATATTACAATAGTAATAATACATAGAGAACACATATTTTCTATTTTTACACACTTTTAACTATTTAAAAACTATTTAATAAGCATAAACCTGAATAAATCTATAACTTAGTCATGCATGATCCAATGAGCATGCCTTTTTACTTCATCTCAAACATACAATGATTAGTCTATCATAAAAATTTCACCACAATAGGACTACAAAAACTACAGTATGAATTAATCACAGAAAAGCATAGATTTAAAGCTAGAGCAAATTTTGTACTAAAGCATACCATATCACGTTTAATGTGTAGATCTATTCATATGGAGTCTAATAAAATTAGATTTTTTATTTTATAATTTTTCTGTAATTTA
Source organism: Saccharum spontaneum (assembly GCA_022457205.1). Classification (NCBI taxonomy): domain Eukaryota; kingdom Viridiplantae; phylum Streptophyta; class Magnoliopsida; order Poales; family Poaceae; genus Saccharum; species Saccharum spontaneum. Next base: position 18,598,783 of record CM039592.1, on the reverse strand, counting down.
CTATGATTTTTTAAAGATTCAACCAAAATATATATAAAAGAAAAAGAGAAAAACCATATAAGGCCTTATTTGGATGTACATGTATCTACTTCAATCCATATGTATTGGAGTGGATTGGAATGGAATTTAGTTCAATTTCACTAAAATCCACTTCAATACATTGAGATAAATACATGTGCATCAAACAAGACCTAAAGAAACAGCGAGGGAGATCTTATGTCCGGTTTGAAAAGATGGGGAAGTTATATCCGATTTTCCGGTTCAGGAAAAACTGACTTTTACGATAGTCGTAGACTTTTACTTTTTTTTCTCCTTTCGGTCCGGTGGAGAGGGAAGTTCAGGCGGGAGTCAGACACTGGCCGGCAGGCAATTCTTAGGAAAGCGGGAGATTCCTTGCTGTGCTGTACCACAGGGCTATTCCATTTTCAAAACAAATAAAAAAGGCTATTCAGCCAGAACCTGGACTCCGGTGCTCGATCTCTTGTTGGCGCGCGCACCTCCGAGCACACAAGGTGGAGCCGCTGACCACTATTGGGCTGTGTTTCTAGTTTGTGGGCCGATCTTTTTCTTCTTTTGTCCCCTCCCATTGGGCCACGCTAACATTAGTCAGCTGATGGTAGGGCCGGAAGAATTGAATCGATAAAGCGCACCTCTAACAGTTTGATAACGCCACTCGTTCTCGTAAAAAAACGCCACTCGTAATCTTGATGTCTTGATAGGATAAAAAAAATCCTCCGGTGGCAACTTCCATCTTAACTCTGAATCTATTATCAATAGAGACATCCCCTCGTAATACTGAGAAATAGAGCAAGCAACGGAGGTTCGTTTTTGTTAGTTCTAACTGTGAGTGAGGGTGCCAGAGATGACAATCATGGTCGCTCGCCACTATCTGGGAGCTTCATCAGAATTAGATCTACTTTATATCTAAGAATAATAAGAGAGAGAACCGACAAGGGAGATTCAGTTTTGTAGCACATGAAAAAAACGACTCCAGCTCCTTAAAAATGAACTGAGAAACGAAGGACTCGGAGAAGCTAGGGTTCAGGTGCTCCAGCCGGCTCCGCCACATTGCTGCTACAGTGTAGCTACGGTGCAGGAGCTAGAGCCGGTCGGAGCCCCTCCAATCGGGCCCTAACTCTCACAACCAACGTGCGAACGCTCCAATGTTAACCGCTAATGCTGGGAAGCGGGCGCCCATCCGCCCAGACGCTCCATTGGTGGACCACGACGCCGAGCCTAACAACTCTGCTCTTTCATTTCTCAAAAAAAAAAAGAAAAAAATTTTGCTCATCCAATCATTCCCATCCACTCGTTCCTATTGCTCCTATCTGCTCGCCTGCCGCCTCCGAGCCATGCCCGTGTCGCGGCATGAGGCCGAGCCCGCCAAGGCTCCTGCGATGTCGTCAAAGTCTAAGGCTAGCATCTTCTCCCACATCAGCTTCCTCGGAGACGACGCCAACCTCTCCGACGCCAAGTGTAGTCGTAGGGCCTCCGACAAGCCCCCCCTGAAAGGTCCTTGTTTGGTTTTGGTAATTGAGTGACAACCTTAGGTGGACTAATTGTGTTTAATGTGAGATACACAGGGATTAGTCCACAGGTAATGGTGTCATGAAGGAGCTCATTGCATATGAGACATGACATGGAGTCATGTGACCAAGGTGACAAAGATCAAGATGAGGCTTGGCTCGACGGACCGGTTGCAAGTGTGAAGGGCAAGTCAGAGGCTTTAGAGCGATAGACCGTGAGGTGGTGAAGCTTGAGCAAGACTTGGCGCCGATGGACCGACGCAATGGTGAAGAGCAAGTGAGGTCAAGATCGATGGACCAAGGTCACATGATGATATGAAGTGGATCATATCATTTGTGATATGGTTGGTGCATGTGTTGCATCAATGTCGGAGGAGATGGAGTGGAATGCGCAAGGCAAAGGTACAACCTAGGGCATTTCCATTTCACCGGTCATAGGTGTGTAGAGAAGTTGATGACCGGGTTTAGGATAGATGGCCGTACTATCAAGAGGGGCAAACTTGTTTGCATATCGGTCATCTAGTGCCACTTGAGCGATCTAACTTTGCATACGTGCTAGGATCGAGTAGCGAGGCAAGTGGAGTGCCTAACCCTTTGAAAATGTTTATGAAAATGCTAACACACATGCACATGGTGTTTTACACATGGTGGTGTTGGCACATTTGCAAAGGAGAAGGTGTTGGAGTTGGTATTGATCAACTTGGAGAAGAGAGAAAGTTTTTTCGGTGTTCTCCGGACACTAGGATGGCTCTTGAAGTGGAATACTGCTTTGATCCATTGTGAACTGGATCAAGTGCTTTAGTGGGTTGTGTAGCCCTCTGAGTAAGCTTTCCAAAATGTCCAAGATCATCGAAATCGGAGTTCGGAGCTAAGAGATATCGCCGTTTTACCGAAGAGTGGTCTGTGACCGGACTCGAGACCAGACGCGTCCGGTCAGCACCTACGCGTCCGGTCACCGCGTCCGGTCAGTGTTTTTCGTGGGCGAAAGTGACCACCGCGTCCGGTCAGTGATGACCGGACGCGTCCGGTCACTTCGGGAGCTTGCTGGAACCTCTCTGTTCGCTGTTTCGCTGCGACCACCGCGTCCGGTCCCGTTAGTGACCACTGCGTCCGGTCAATACAAGTTTATACGCGCGAAAATTAGCCGTTGGAGCACGCTACTGACCACCGCGTCCGGTCGGTTTCGACCACCGCGTCCGGTCGTCCCGAAATTCGCCCAGTGAAGGGGTAACGGCTCTATTTCGTTGTGGAGCTATAAATAGAAGTGGTGGCCGGCCTTGGCCGCAGCTTGGCATCCTTGGGACTTAGTGTCCATGCTTTGGGAGTGCTAGGAGAGCCTCTAACTCACTTGTGCTTGCTAGATTGCGAATCAATAAGCGAGTGAGTGATTCTAGTGCGATTGCATCGTGAGGATTGCTTGAGTGGCACTAGGTGTTCGTGTTGCAAGCCGGTGGTGCTTGTTACTCTTGGAGGTTGCCACCTCCTAGACGGCTTGGTGGCTTGTGGCTCCGTCGAAGCTCGCAAGAAGATTGTGCGAGGCTCCGGAGAAGCTTTGTGAGGGGGATTGTGCTCACCCCGCGGGGATCGCGAAGAGCAACTCTAGTTGAGCGTGTCATTGAGCTACCACACTTGATGGTGGGTTCTTGCGGTGCCTTTTGAGAGGCTCGGTGTGTGACCGATTAGCCGCCGAACCACGAAGTGTTGGTCGACACAACGGGGACGTAGCTTGGTGGCAACCAAGTGAACCTCGGGAGAAAATCACCGTGTCAACATTGTCTACTCTTCTCGGTGGTTTGCCTTCGTGCAACACAAGCTTGTATTTACTTTCATATATATATCTTGCTTGTGTAGTTGCTCTTGTTCTAGTTGTGCTTGTGTAGCTAGCTAGATATCTTCTTGCTTGTGTAGCTAGAAGTATCCCCTTTGCGTGGCTAATTCGGTTTGTGTAACCTTGTTAGTCACATTGCTTAGTTTGTGTAGCTAAGTGTTTTGCGCTCTCTAATTTGGCATTAGTTGCCTTTTTATTGAGCATTGCTAGTGAGCTTAGGAGCTTTGTGCTTTTGCTTTGCTAATTGTGTAGGAGCTCCCTCGGTTGGCAAAGTACTAGTGCATAGGTTTGTGTGACCTTGCTCTAGAATTGATTAGGTGAGCACTTGGTAAGCTTAGCACCTTAGTTGCTTAATTAGGATCTTTGCAAGGTGCTAGAAAACTTAGATAGAGGGGTGTAGTCTTGGCTAGACCGATAAGTTTAGTTCCGCATTTGTTTCGGTTAGCCAACGCGTTTAAGTTTTAGAAAGGACTATTCACCCCCTCTCTAGTCCGCCATCTCGACCCTTCAAGTGGTATCGGAGCCGGGTCTCTCATTTGTGGTCTTCACCGACCCGAGAGGATGGCGGCTTATGGGCTAGATGATTGTGTGGAACACATTTTTGATGGCACTCATTATGCATGGTGGAAAAATCACATGCTTGATCATTTTCGTGCTCTTGGCCCTAAGTTTTGGTGGATCATAGTTGTTGGCTTTTCTCATGACTTGGATGGGTGTGGTAACCGTACCCAAGCTCAAAAGGATTGCCGAACACTTGATGCACAAGCTAAGTTTTATCTAATCAAAGCTTTGAATGATGAGATTTTTGACAAGGTGAGGGTTTTCTCAAGTGCACATAGCATGTGGACGGCGCTCAAGCATCACTATTGTGGCTCCTCAATTTGGGATGATGGAAAATTCAAGAAGGATGATCACATAGTGATGGAGGTACATGAGGATGTTGAGTATGACCACAACGAGGTGGTTGTGAAGGATTGCTCCACCTCAATGTCAAGTGATGATGATGATGATGATCATGCCACAAGATCACTTGACAAGAATGATGATAATGTCACAAGTGATGCAAGCAATGATTCTACTCCATGCACACTTGATGGTGAAGATGATGGCTATGAGAGTGATGCCTCAACAAGCTCATCAATATCATCACATGGTGACACTAAGGTATCTATTGGTGGTTTTGTTGTTGATTGTGATGGTCCAAATTTTGAGCTTCTATATAAACTCTCAAAGGCCTTAAGAAATGAGATGGCAAAAACAAGTAAATTAAAAAATGAAAACTCATTTCTAAAAACCACATGTGAACAACAAAAGCATCTACTTTATGTTACTACTTGTTCACATGAGGAGCTAAAATTGGCTCATGAGGAACTTAGTGTTGCTCATGATAACTTGGCACAAGAACATGCTTTACTCACTAAGAAACTTTCTAATGAAGAAACCAAAACTAGTGAGAGCTCATTATTTGGGTCAAATGATCAATCACATATTACTAACCCTTGTGATGTAGGCAAGAAGCATGTATCCACCTCTTGTGATGATTTATTATATATGCCATGTTCTTCATAATTAAATGCTTGTTCTACTTCTATGTCGTGTGAGACTAACCTTTTGAAGGAGAACAATGAGCTCAAAAGTGAAGTGAAGAATTTGAGCAACAAGTTAGAGAGGTGCTACAACTCAAAAGTCACCTTTGAGCATATGATGAAGACTCAAAGAAACATTGGTAACAAAAGTGGCCTTGGCTTCAAGAAGAAAATGACAAAGGGTGAAAGAAAGCAAGAAAAGAGGATAAAGAGGCCACTCCAAAAGAAGCTCTCGCATTCCATGTGCTATCGATGCCATGAAGTGGGACATCTTGCTAATGGTTGCCCAAACATTGAGAAGCTAAAGAAGATGAAGGAAGAAGAGAGGCTCAAGCATGTCAAGTGCTTCAAGTGCCGCACTTGGGGTCATCTCACCTCAATGTGCCCAACCAAGCAATTGGTGAAGCAACAAGTAAAGCCTCAACCAAAGCCACTAGTTGAGCAAGATAAGACACCCCAAGAGCAAATCAAGATCAACCATGGAAATGATGGTGACTTGATGAAGAAGAAGAAAAAGAAAACAAGAAGGGGTGGTAGAGCAAGGCATCCAATGCAAATTCAAGATGCCAAGATGATGAGCAAGAATCAAAATGAGAAAAGAAATTTGACTCACATCAAGTGCTTCAAGTGTAGAGACATAGGACATTTTGCCTCGGGGTGTCCTACCAAGCTTGAAAAGAGGGATCAAGCAACTCATAAGAGGCTAGGCAATGGAAAGCACAACATGAGCAAGGAAGAAAAGGCTCAAGCAAAGAGAATGTGCTACTCATGCCGGGAAAGGGGACACATGGCTCATTCATGTCCCCTAGGTAAAAATTCTAAGCTCATTTCAATTATTGATACTAATGTGCTTAGAAAGGATGGCAATGGTACCTCTATGATTGCAATTGCAAAACATCCCACTATTCATACTAAGGCAATGCCTAAGTATGTTGCACCTAACTTGAGAGGACCCAAACTTGTTTGGGTACCATCAAAGAGTGGATGATTGTTTGTAGGTACCATCGGCATTGGAGGCTTGATTCAATTGGTTTCATTTTGTTCATCATATATTGAGTCAAGTTATGAAGCTCAATGCATATCCAATCCCAATGCCAAGTCAAAATAAGTGAAGTCCAAGTGCTACAACATACAAGTGCAATGTCAAAGATTGTGGTGATTTATTGGATATACTTGATGGCTTGCAAATATTCAAGTTGAAAGCTTGCTATTGGATGATCATGAACTAACCAAGGTATATCTCTTGTTGATCATTTCATTTGGGTGCATATGAGTTGATTGAATTGGATATATATGCAATGTTGTTTGCTATGAGATGATTGAATGGATTAAATGCTTAGCAATCAAGTTTGAATTGATTTGTGCTGGATAAATTCATGAGATGACATTTAGTAAGTGGATTGAATGGATATATGTCTTGTGAGAGTGTTCAAACAAGTTAATCTCAAGTTTGATTCACATTTGATGAAGAATAGCTCATGTATTGAAATCTGTCCGAAGTTGAAAATCTGAGCTAGCTGTGATCTTAGCCATGTTTGAGTGATCAAATCTATTTGGATTGGCTTGAAATTTGGTATAAGTGCTCTAGGCTTATGATATGATATGCTGTACAAATTTCATAAGAATTGGATAAGAGATACTTCGGTTTTGGAGTGGATCTTGTCAGCTATAGTGCAGCAGTTTTCAACATGTAGCAGTGGTGAAAGATTTGAAATCTGGTAGCAATCTAGATGTCAAATGAATCTCAAATTTTTATAGCTTCTAGATGACTTAGTTAATCACATCTCCACCAAATTTTATAGCATTTGGATCTGTACATTAGGAGATATGAATTATTTTTTGAAGGGTACAGAATCTGATAGAAAAGTGACAATCATTGGATTAATCTAGAGTCACTTTGATTGAAAGGTCCTCAAGTTGAAAACATGTTTGTAAGTGGTTGAGGTACCTAAGTTTGGTTTTGGATTGATCTAGAAGCATGAAGAGCAATGAGTACAAGAACATTTGATTGTGGAATGTATTTGGTGTATATGTTCAGTACTCAAATTTAAAGATCAAGATCAAACTTAAGATGAAGATGAAGTTTAAGTTCTAGTGATGATTAGAGATCATTTGGTAGAAAGAAAAGGACTTAAACATGTAGAAAGAGTTGGACTCGAATGTAGATTCAAGGATTATTCATCAAAATTGAGTTCATCATTTGGATCAATCAAACTATATCATTTCAAGTGAGTATCAAGAGTGGTTCTTTGGAGAAAGGTCACTTCTCTCTAGTGAGGGGCTTGCCGCCGTGTGTAGGTGAAACCAAGTTTGGGACTTGGAAGGCTAACATGGAAGTGGTGATCCAAGAAACTTGTGATGCTTAGTTGAAGCAATCAAAAGGGTTGACCAAGAAAAGCAAGCAACACCCAAAAGAGAGCTAGTCATGTATTTTAAATGATATTCTAAGTAGTTCTCTCATGCAAGCATTGATCAAAAAGATGAAGCAAGCCAACCACAACTCAAGAGATAGTGCACTTGATCATAAGTGGTTTTCCTTTCATATGGGTGAAGAATGGATTTATCTATGATGATTGGTCTTCACCAAGCTTATAAATTGGACTTCACATTGCTATTGGAGTAATGAATTGGAATCTATGTGACTATCCTCTACTCCAACATAGCAAAGGTATCATTGAAATGTGCATGATCATTTTCATCCCTTACTAGTATGTGATTAGTGCATATAATACATGCTTATTAGGATCATGCATAACAAATGAAAATTTTAGATTCATAGCCTACCACTATTGCTTGATTGTTTAAATGATCTAGTGGTATGAGTATGAATTTGTTCATGAGCTAGTAAACCTAAGTACTTGATCTAGTTTGGATTGCTAACAAGTGACAAGTACAACATTGGCAAGATAACCCTTAGTATGAGGTGTGAAGAAGCTTGTCATTGGATCAAACCGGACTTGGGATCTTAGGCAAATCAACTTAGTTCAAGTCATACTAGAAGCTCATGATGATGATAAGAGTACAAAAAAACAACAATGCAATCGGATATCTAGTTTTTCAAGTGTTATCTAGACTCCTTTGATTTCTCACATGGTATTCACAAGTGGTGTCTAGATCAACTTACAAGTGATATCTTACAAATGGTACTCATGAAGATAGCAAATGTTTAAGAAGTGAATATTATTGCCAAATCCTTCAAAGTGGATCCATACTAGAAAATTCTTTCAAATGGTATCACATTCCTACTCATGGTATCTTCACGTGGTATCATTCATGCAAGACGATGGTTTCACAAGTGATCCTCAACTTTAAGTGATCAAATCAAGAAATGCTACCCTCATCTTCAAGTGGTATCTCAAGTGAATGACACATGCTATGACATAGGGGGAGGAGCCCCACCGATTGGTATCAAGGTCAAAGATCCTATGGGGTATCTCAAGAGCAACCATAAAGTTTGTCATTCCAACATATATGGTAATGTCCATCAAAAATGCAAGATTCAAGTCTCAACCATCTACCCCAATGCTAGTCTTTGCATCAATGAGAAGCACACCCTTTATGGAAATTGATGACAAAGGGGGAGAAGTTGGAACAAAGATATGTCAATGCACCAAGAGAGATAGATTTGGGGAGAGATAGATGATATTAGACATGGATATGGACAAAGGACATGGATATGGACAAAGAGGGAGCAATCAAAATTCTTGGACAAAGAAAGCACACAAGTAGGGGGAGCAAGCTCATGAACATTGATTGGTTGCATTTGATATGTGCATATTCATGTGCTTGCTTGCATTGCATAAAGTTCGATGATATTGGACATGGATATGGACAAAGGACATGGATATGGACAAAGAGGGAGCAATCAAAATTCTTGGACAAAGAAAGCACACAAGTAGGGGGAGCAAGCTCATGAACATTGATTGGTTGCATTTGATATGTGCATATTCATGTGCTTGCTTGCATTGCATAAAGTTCTTAAATTCAATATGCATGCTTGTGTGGTGTATGCTAGTTATAGAACTTGAATGATGATTTGATAACTAGCATGCATAGGATGTTAGCTAGACTTGTGATTATCATGCAAAAACTAGAACCATGCTTATAATGTTGATCTCACGGGGTTTCTAGTGTTTTTGATGTCTAGCTACTCATGATGCTAAGGATGATGGCAAACTTGTGATTTTCAAATGGTATCAAGCTATCAAATGGTATCGAACTACAAAGGTTTATTCTATACACCTTAGCATCACTTAGTAGTGCTAACCCTCCCATAATTTTCATATTCATGCATATGTGTAAGCTTGAAACCAAACCATTTGAGCACATATGTAGGGGGAGTTATCACTACCAAGTCAGATTTTATGGTGCCTATCCAAATCCTAACATAGAGCTTAAATGTTGGATAAGTGGCATAAAGTCCAAAAGAACTTAATTTCCATATCTTTGTAGAGTTGTCATCAATTACCAAAAAGGGGGAGATTGAAAGGTCCTTGTTTGGTTTTGGTAATTGAGTGACAACCTTAGGTGGACTAATTGTGTTTAATGTGAGATACACAGGGATTAGTCCACAGGTAATGGTGTCATGAAGGAGCTCATTGCATATGAGACATGACATGGAGTCATGTGACCAAGGTGGCAAAGATCAAGATGAGGCTTGGCTCGACGGACCGGTTGCAAGTGTGAAGGGCAAGTCAGAGGCTTTAGAGCGATGGACCGTGAATTGGTGAAGCTTGAGCAAGACTTGGCGCCGATGGACCGACGCAATGGTAAAGAGCAAGTGAGGTCAAGATCGATGGACCAAGGTCACATGATGATATGAAGTGGATCATATCATTTGTGATATGGTTGGTGCATGTGTTGCATCAATGTCGGAGGAGATGGAGTGGAATGCGCAAGGCAAAGGTATAACCTAGGGCATTTCCATTTCACCGGTCATAGGTGTGTAGAGAAGTTGATGACCGGGTTTAGGATAGATGGCCGTACTATCAAGAGGGGGCAAACTTGTTTGCATATCGGTCATCTAGTGCCACTTGAGCGATCTAACTTTGCATACGTGCTAGGATCGAGTAGCGAGGCAAGTGGAGTGCCTAACCCTTTGAAAATGTTTATGAAAATGCTAACACACATGCACATGGTGTTTTACACATGGTGGTGTTGGCACATTTGCAAAGGAGAAGGTGTTGGAGTTGGTATTGATCAACTTGGAGAAGAGAGAAAGTTTTTTCGGTGTTCTCCGGACACTAGGATGGCTCTTGGAGTGGAATACTGCTTTGATCCATTGTGAACTGGATCAAGTGCTTTAGTGGGTTGTGTAGCCCTCTGAGTAAGCTTTCCAAAATGTCCAAGATCATCGAAATCGGAGTTCGGAGCTAAGAGATATCGCCGTTTTACCGAAGAGTGGTCTGTGACCGGACTCGAGACCGGACGCGTCCGGTCAGCATCTGCGCGTCCGGTCACCGCGTCCGGTCAGTGTTTTTCGTGGGCGAAAGTGACCACCGCGTCCGGTCACTTCGGGAGCTTGCTGGAACCTCTCTGTTCGCTGTTTCGCTGCGACCACCGCGTCCGGTCCCGTTAGTGACCACCGTGTCCGGTCAATACAAGTTTATATGCGCGAAAATTAGCCGTTGGAGCACGCTACTGACCACCGCGTCCGGTCGGTTTCGACCACCGCGTCCGGTCGTCCCGAAATTCGCCCAGTGAAGGGGTAACGGCTCTATTTCATTGTGGAGCTATAAATAGAAGTGGTGGCCGGCCTTGGCCGCAGCTTGGCACCCTTGGGACTTAGTGTCCATGCTTTGGGAGTGCTAGGAGAGCCTCTAACTCACTTGTGCTTGCTAGATTGCGAATCAATAAGCGAATGAGTGATTCTAGTGCGATTGCATCGTGAGGATTGCTTGAGTGGCACTAGGTGTTCGTGTTGCAAGCCGGTGGTGCTTGTTACTCTTGGAGGTTGCCACCTCCTAGATGGCTTGGTGGCTTGTGGCTCCGTCGAAGCTCGCAAGAAGATTGTGCGAGGCTCCGGAGAAGCTTTGTGAGGGGGATTGTGCTCACCCCGCGGGGATCGCGAAGAGCAACTCTAGTTGAGCGTGTCATTGAGCTACCACACTTGATGGTGGGTTCTTGCGGTGCCTTTTGAGAGGCTCGGTGTGTGACCGATTAGCCACCGAACCACGAAGTGTTGGTCGACACAACGGGGACGTAGCTTGGTGGCAACCAAGTGAACCTCGGGAGAAAATCACCGTGTCAACATTGTCTACTCTTCTCGGTGGTTTGCCTTCGTGCAACACAAGCTTGTATTTACTTTCATATATATATCTTGCTTGTGTAGTTGCTCTTGTTCTAGTTGTGCTTGTGTAGCTAGCTAGATATCTTCTTGCTTGTGTAGCTAGAAGTATCCCCTTTGCGTGGCTAATTCGGTTTGTGTAACCTTATTAGTCACATTGCTTAGTTTGTGTAGCTAAGTGTTTTGCGCTCTCTAATTTGGCATTAGTTGCCTTGTTATTGAGCATTGCTAGTGAGCTTAGGAGCTTTGTGCTTTTGCTTTGCTAATTATGTAGGAGCTCCCTCGGTTGGCAAAGTACTAGTGCATAGGTTTGTGTGACCTTGCTCTAGAATTGATTAGGTGAGCACTTGGTAAGCTTAGCACCTTAGTTGCTTAATTAGGATCTTTGCAAGGTGCTAGAAAACTTAGATAGAGGGGTGTAGTCTTGGCTAGACCGATAAGTTTAGTTCCGCATTTGTTTCGGTTAGCCAACGCGATTAAGTTTTAGAAAGGACTATTCACCCCCCTCTAGTCCGCCATCTCGACCCTTCACCCCCACACTCCTCTTCCTCCTCCATGAAAAGTGTTGTGGCAGAGGGTGGCGACGGCCGCGGCAACTGCCACCACCAGCAAAACCACCGTGAGGCCACGCCGATAGAGGAGAAGCGTAGGCCTACTACCGTCGCTACGGGCGACTACTATGGCGGCGCGGACGAAGAGGAGAGCGAGGAAGAGGAGCAACACTCGTCCTCCCCGCACGGGCGCGAGCAGGGCGGCGCGACCACTGCTCCTGCTAGACTCGGGCTCGCGGCCGCCTTCGAGGCGGCTGCTAGCCTTGCTAGCATGTTGCAAGCGCCTGTTTCAAGTGTTTTAAATATTTTAGATATTTGTTGCAAGTGTTTTCATACGGATGTTGCAAAAGTAGATCAGGATGTTGCACATGTTGCAATAGATGTACACGTATGTTGCAAGCACCTATTCTCGATGTTTCATTTGTTTTTTCCGGCGTATGTTGCAAGTGTGTTTATCTGGATGGTGCATATGTTTTCACACATATGATACAAGTGCTTTTTATTTGGATGTTGCATATGTTTTACAATAACTTCAAGTGTTTTTAGGTGTTTTTACAAGTGTTTCAGATGCATGTTTTATTTGTTTTCAGACGTATGTTGTAATTGCTGCATCTGCATGTTTCAAAACTAGATCGGGTGTTGCATCTCCCTCCCCTTCTTTCTGCTGTCTCACCTCGGTGTTAGGCGCGGGAAGCGAGCGCAGGCGGAGGCGGTCCCCACTGGCGCGGGCAGACCCTACGTGCTTGCAGGCGGGTGCAGCAGGCGAGACATGGGTGGGCAGACACGTGACACGGGATGACGTGCAGCAGCACGGACGTCCGGATGTCCAGGGTGGGTTTTTTCATCCCATGGTGCTCTTAATTGGGCCGTCCATGCGCGTGCTGCGTGCAGCACTTAACTACGGCCCATCACAGAGGACAAACTACTACAAAGCATCTTCCGCGCCTTCCGAATTCTGACAAGGAACAATTTGTTCCCTGTGCTCGTGGCCCGTTGGCCGACGTTGCGGAGTGCGGATTGTCCCCTTTCCTCTTTGACTTCGACTATTCCACCCCAATCAGATCAGGACGCTGCCGCGGTCCGCAGGTCGTCTCCTACAAAACCACCAGAGAAAACATGGCCGGGCATCACGCGCAAAAGCGAGACTACCTGGAGCTATGCCACTCCGCTTGGCCGCCTGCCGCGTCTTCCTGCTCCTCGCCGCGGCCGCCGCCGCCGCAGCGGCCGAGTCCAACAGCTCCGCGAACTGCACCCTCCGTGACGGAGAAATCATCCGCGCGGCGTTCAGCCAGGTCGCCAACTTCCCCTTGCCGCTGCCTGGCCGCCGCGCCTGCCGCCCCGTCAGGCGGCTCCACTTCCCGTCGCGGAACCTCACGGGTGTCGTGAACTGGGCCGCGCTAGGCAACCTGACGAGCCTCCTCACCGTCGACCTCTCCAACAACTCCCTCCATGGCCACATCGACGGCAGCTCGTTCTGGCGCGCGCCGCTGCTCCGGGCCGTGGATGTCTCCCGTAACCACCTCGAAGGCGTCCTCAGGTTCGACTACCCGAGCACGCGCCTGGCGACGCTCAACGTGTCCAGCAACCGGTTCACCTCCGTCGACAGCGTGGCCGGGCTCTCCGGCGTGGTCGCCCTCGACGTGTCTGTTACTTTCTGTGGACCGTCTAGCGGTAGATCAGTGGGTATGTTCTTTGGTATTTGCAATAAACAAGTGACAGTTCGATCCGGAGAGAGAGAAGAGAGAGAAGTGGTAGGTGACATTAAGATTACCGATTGTCGGAGATGAAGGAACTCGAGGCCCGCGCGTGGTGTTGATGGTAAAGTCCTTCGAAGTCGATGGAGATGCAGCAGTGTAGTGAGGGGCGCGATCCACAGGCGGCGGTGGAGACCGGTGAGGCTTCCCGCCGCTGGCAGTGCACCCTCGGGATCGGATTGGGTTAGGAGTGGGGTGGCGGCAGTGAAGTGTTTCTCGTAACCCTAACCACTGGCCCCCACCCCCTATTTATTACACTACGCGACGGGGGCCCACCAGCCACTTCATTGGGCTGGGTGTCCCCGATCAGGACACGTGATCAAGGGCCCACACCTGGCCGTTGGGCCAAGTATGGTGGAGATCAAACCAACATTCTCCCCCTTGATCTCTCATCACTTTCTTCGTTCTTTTAATTTCTTACTCAAATTTCAATTCATATTTTCTTCCTTCTTTCCTATTCCATCACAGATTAGTGCATAGAACTGTCCCACCATCACAGCAATTAGTGCCGCTAGACTAACAGCCACAATACACTTCTCCATTTTGAAATGATACCTTCTTTGGGCCCTTTGTTGTCCGGGAATCATAGGCTATACCATAAACCCATGTCGACTGTGAGTTCTCTGAACACACTGGGTGGTAAGCCTTTATAAGCTGATCTGCAAGTACTTGCTTTTACTTATTCATTCAAAAGCTTTTAAAAGATTCCGGACTTTCTCCTTCACAACGTCTAACTTCATGTCAATGTGTTTGGCAGCACACTTGACCCGTTGTCATAGAAGTCAATCACTTTAAATGGTAATTGCTGTTGTATACCATTACCAATTCCGGGTATAAGTTAACCATTTCGCCTGTCCCATAAGCCTCATAATAAGTTGTACTATAGGTATGCATCATTGATGACACCACAACTGTTTCTTTGGAGCTTTTCCACAATAAAACTCCAACTGCGAGAGTTAGCTACTATGTGGGTTTCACTAAACATCTCGCCGAAATTCAACATTCTTGTACCCACAACCATTTGAGAGTACTTGTTCTTTCTTAGTCATCATGAGGCTTATTAAATCTTTGCACAATCGCAAGACATTCTCAGTCTCCATTCCAGTGATCTATATCTGGACTGGACTTTCTGCCAAAACATCCCGGATAAATGAAATATGTTAGGGTAATATCATACTTGTGCACTCATCAACTGTAATATCATAGTTGTGCACTCATTAAGCTTCCAACAGCTGAAGCATATGGATCCATATTCATTTGATCAATCTCATTTCGGTTCTTGTAACACTAGAATTCTCAAAATTATTACCCTTGACTATATGAACAGGCGTAGGTTCACTTGCATGCATACTTTGTTTCTTTACAATCTTTTCTAAGCATGCCTTCGTGATAATCCTAATACCCCTTTCATCTGTCTCGGTGAATTTCAATTCTTATAACGAGAGTCATTTCACCGAGAACATTCTTATCGAGTCTCGAGGACAAGAGCTTCTTCACATATAGTAGATTGACATCACTACTAGCAAGTAAGGTGTCATCCACATATACAGGATTAGGAATTGAATCTCCCATTCTACAACTTTGTACGGATGCAATTGTCCTCTCATTCTCTTTAACCCAAAATTTCTAGTTGATCTTTCAACTTGAAATGCCACTGTTTAGAGACTTGCTCTAGTTCATAAAATGCTTTTTACTGATGGCATCCCATTCGTTCATTCTTTCTTTCCACGACAAAACCTTTAGGTTGTGCCATGTAATTATTTTCATACAAATCCCATTGGGAAATGTTGTCTTTACTTTCATCTCAGATCATGATGTGCCACTAGCACTCATTGTAATCTATTCATTCTCTTTGTGTAAAATCTTTCGATTCAAATCGTGCTTTATATCTTATGTTCCCTTTGGAGTCACATTTCGTCTTGTAGACCCTTTACAGCCTACTGTTTTGGCTCCATTAGGAACTGCTTCTTTTCCTCAAACTTCGTTGGTTCATCGATTTCATTTCAATTTCCTTAGTTTCTTGCCATTCAGACGTGTTAACGCCTCTTATGGTTTCTTCAAATGAGGTGGTATCACCCTCCATTTGAATTTCTTCATTAATATATAATTTATAGCCATCAGAAATATCTTCGTTCACTTATTCTTTGAGACCTTCAGGTCTTTAGCTAATGGCACTTCTTTCACATGGGGTTGTTGTTGCTCTTTCATTGCCAATGGATTCTATAGGATAACTAGATCATTGTTTTCTTTTCATCTTCTTAAAGGGCTAACAACATGTGTTGTATGAGTCATACAACATCAACATGGTGTTGAGCATTTGTCGATCTTGAGTCATTGGAGTAGGCACTGGTGAGGTGGAATCACCCTCCATTTGTCTTCAAGTCGTAGATCTTTTCATACCATGCTCCCCCAGATTAATTCATCTCGTGTAAGGATAGCGTATCTTCAATCTTTCTTATTTTGGGTTTATTCTATTAAAATCTATCTCATTTGGTGCTTTGAGCACCGTCTTCGTATTTCTTAGTCTCATTGCTATCTTCCTGTTGAACTGTAAAATGTTCAGGAATTTAGCTATTTCTATACTTAGGGGTATCTTTATTATGACCGTTGTACTCCCTCAACGATCACCTTCATCTTTTATAGATCACTTTTTCTCTAAATGCAAAGCATATAATGGGGAATTTCTTTCAATCATTTTTCTGAGTTTCTTATTCTTTGACTTTCTATCTTTCTCAATTCATGTCACAATCCTCCCCCTCGAAATGTGGCTCAAACTTTTCTGCCACAATTTCGAAACCTTCATAACTCTTGTGAGTGAGGAAACTTTGATTACTTCATCCACATGATTACATCATGGAAGATGAAATTGTTTCTTAATTCGTATGGAAGTACGTATTCTTTTTCCTCATTTCACTTCAAGAACTCAACAGAGTCCTTTCATCAGTACTTCTGCAAGTCATGCTTGCATGTCATTCTTATCATGAGGTTCATTTTCAACTTCCTTTTGTTCTTAAACTCATACTAGGATAGCATGAGAGCTACCCTAAACTTCTCTCCCTGTGCGGGATATACATGGTCATCTCACTTTCTCCTGCCATGCAGGACAAGTGCTATGCCAACTTTGCCCCACAACGCGGGTATTTTCTTAAATTTATGCCGCCATGCGAGACAATTCTCTTGTAGAGACATAAATGCCAGGATTGGCTCATATTCAATCATCAAATTCAGGAATAAATTCGATATTCTTTAACACACATGCTTAATCCGACGTTGGTCAAATTAAACATGCATATCATTCATTACAATTCATATCATGATGATAAAAACTGAAAATTAAATTATTTTTTTATAGAGAGTACATAAAACACATTTCTTAAACTAAAATCTTATTGTTCTATTTCTTTCTTGGATCAATATCCCTGAAATCTTCAAAAATTATTTCCTATCAAGCCACTCTTGAAGAGGACATAGTCTCTCATGCAATGGCCTCCTTTCATACACACAATTTGTTCTCAGGCTTTTCATCATCTGAGTCACAAGTACCCAGTGCTTTTCTTTTCTCTTTCTTTCTGCCTTCAAGAACGAAAGCATGAAGTTCTTTGTCTGAAAATTATTCAACAATAGTTATCAACATTAAACTGTGATTTCTTTATGTTCTATTCTATATCACCGTTGGGCAGATATAGAACAAAACAACTTTCTTCTACATTAATTCTATATCACCGTTGGGCAGAAATAGAATTAAATGCATAAAACTCATAGATAAAAATTCATGAAATTCTCTATCAACAACTTTTGCTAAAATTAGCAACATCATGAATACAATATTCTTGTATATTAATTCCACATCACCGTTGGGCATAAATGGAATTAACATATGGAACAACTCAATTATCATTGACTCTCTTCAAAATTAAATTCTCCCGTTGGTTCGAATTTAATTAGAAGATCATCATCATCATTATTGCAGCGGAAAATCATCTTTCTATTTCATGAGCATTTCTTGATCTTTATCCATTCCATGAAAATTGATCACTTTGATGCATAAATTATCAGAGATTTGAATCTCAACTTCAAATTCATAAATAAACTTATAATATTGTTATCATCAACGTTGGTCAGAAAATAACAATATCATAATTTCACTTAAATCATAATGTGAATATCCCTCTAATCAAAATTTTCTCGTTGGTTTAATTAGAGGATAAACTTTTCATCATTTTCTGAACAACTTTAACTGCACTTCAAATTAAATCCTCCCGTTGGTTCGGATTTAATGAGAAGACAATATTCTTTTCTTTGCAGCGGAAAACGTGACTAAGTTCTTGAAATAAAATTCATCTCCTTTTTAGAAGCATTTTTCTGTACATTTCTTGTCTCTGAAAGTTTTATCCCGTTGGTTCAAAAATTTAACAGAGATTTATTCATCAAACATGATTCAATTCTTCAAATTTGTCAAAATTCATTACAATTTGCTTCTGAAATAATAAAACAAGAATTCATAAACTTTACTATTCATCACAGAATTTGGCCCGAAAGCCTGCTCGCAGCTGCGCTGTGCACTGTGCGGCCCGTGGCCCAGCGCGCGCACAGCGCTCTTTGCGGCCCAGCACTGCACAATGCAGCCCACGGCCTTCTTTATTTCAGGCGTACCGCGCTCGGCCCGCGGCTGGCCGCCGAAAACGGCTTGGGCTGCCATCGTAGTCCAGCGGCCCGAGTCGCTCGTGCCGGCCCACGGACTGCAGCGCGCGCGCTCGCTCCCCGCGCCCAGGCCGCAACCTGGGCCTGGGCCGAGGAAGCGGAGCCCCGCCTGGGCCAAAAGGCCGGCTCGGCCGCTCGTAGCCGTGGATTAGAATCCGACGGTCACACGTTCTTTTCGGGTGAACAAAAAGGCGGCCGGCTGCTCAACAAACCCTAGGCCGTTCATTTTTCTCTCTCTCAACCGCAAACGGCGACGGTGGTGGTCACCGGCGACCGCGAGGGCGCGGCCTCGCCGGAGCTCGCGCCGCCGCCGGCTCCCCTCCCCCGGCCTTTCCTTCTCTTCTCTATCTTCCCCTTCCCATCTCGCAAGCAGTAGCCCCACCTGGAGATCATGCCGATGGTCAGCGCGGGAGAGACATGGCGCCCCCGGGGTACCCCTCGCCGGCGCGCGCGTGCGACCGAAGCCGCGCGCGGCGCCGTCGAGTGGTACTACGGTGGTGCCCTTCGATCGAGGCCGAGGAGGATCCGCGCCGCGGTGAGGCCACGCCTGCCGGCGACTCGTTTCTTCCCGCGCGCCGGTCGGTTCTGACGGCGGCGAGGAAGCCCTGGTAAGACCTCCCGCTGACCGTTCAGTTTCATTAGGAGGTTTGGTTCTTTTCCCATGCGCTGCGGTTCGGCTCCTGGGATGCCCCTCCCCTTCGCCCGTCCAGCTTCGTAGGGTTAGGGTTAGGGTTCGTAGGATTAGGTGATTTCAGCCGAATCAAGTTCGTTCTTCTTCTTCTAACCCCCTCCCCTCTTCTCTGTTCTGTTCTTCCCGTCACCACCCGGTCCAACATTGGGCAGTTAGGGTTAGGGGTGTTCATCCGAATCAAAATCGGTGGACTTCTTTCTTTGAATCTCTACCCGATCTGAATCTACACACTAGTAAAACCAGCTCCGGTACCAATGTTACTTTCTGTGGACCGTCTAGCGGTAGATCAGTGGGTATGTTCTTTGGTATTTGCAATAAACAAGTGACAGTTCGATCCGGAGAGAGAGAAGAGAGAGAAGTGGTAGGTGACATTAAGATTACCGATTGTCGGAGATGAAGGAACTCGAGGCCCGCGCGTGGTGTTGATGGTAAAGTCCTTCGAAGTCGATGGAGATGCAGCAGTGTAGTGAGGGGCGCGATCCACAGGCGGCGGTGGAGACCGGTGAGGCTTCCCGCCGCTGGCAGTGCACCCTCGGGATCGGATTAGGTTAGGAGTGGGGTGGCGGCAGTGAAGTGTATCTCGTAACCCTAACCACTGGCCCCCACCCCCTATTTATTACACTGCGCGACGGGGGCCCACCAGCCACTTCATTGGGCTGGGTGTCCCCGATCAGGACACGTGATCAAGGGCCCACACCTGACCGTTGGGCCAAGTATGGTGGAGATCAAACCAACAGTGTCGAGGAACGCAATCGGAACGGTGCCAGCGGGGCTGCGGAGCCTGATGCTGGTGCGCGTGCTTAACCTGTCCGGGAACCACATGACCGGGATGTTCCCCGTCGACCTGCCGCCTCTCGGCGGTCTCCAGGTCTTGGACATCTCGCACAACAACTTCTCCGGCGCGGTTGACGCCGCCACCATCCATAAGTTCGGCAATTCCTCCTTCGTCCAAGCCGGCAACGCGTTGCGGGTGATCGAGGACATCGCTCCGGCGCCGGAGCCGGCGCCGTCGTCTGATGGCGGAAACAGGCACAAACGTGCGGTCACCATAGCGCTAGTCTCAGTCGGCGCGGCGGTGACCGCAGCCGCGCTGGCGTTCTTAGCCGCGTGCGTGGCGTGCGCCATGACGCGTCGCTGGAAGAAGAAGAAGAAGGACAAGGACGGGAAAACAGCGGTGTGGGAGGACGACGAGGTGGTGGTGGGGGCGGTGAAGGTGGCCGCCGCGGCGCCGGTGGTGGTGCTGGAGCGGCCGCTGATGGAGCTGACGCTGGCGGACCTGGCCGCGGCCACGTCCGGGTTCGGGCGCGAGTCGCAGCTCGCGGACACGGGCGGCCGCAGCGGGGCCGCGTACCGCGCCGTGCTCCCTGGGGACCTCCACGTCGTCGTGCGCGTCGTGGAGGGCGCCGTGGCTGGAGTTGCGGAGGACGCCGACGCCGCCGCCACGGAGGCCGGGTTCCGGGAGCTTGCACGGCTCAGGCATCCAAACATTCTCCCGCTCCTTGGTTACTGTATTGCAGGTCAGCTTCATACTCCTACTCCGTATCAAACTAACTTCGTTTACCAGGCAGTAGTAAATTAAGAAGAACATATGGTCATCCTATTCTTGTCAAGATTGTACAATTTTTTAATAAAACTGATTAATAGTATCACCTTATACATGAACCAAAGTATGCTGGTATATATATAAATAAATATAAAGAGTCCAAGACGACAGAGAGTAAGGCCGCGTTTAGATGGGCAAAAAGACCAAATTTTTTTTTGCGTAGTACCTGTCACATCGAATCTTTGGACACATGCATGGAGTATTAAATGTAGGTAAAAAATAACTAATTGTACAGTTTGTCTATAAATGTCGAGACGAATCTTTTGAACCTAGTTAGTTCATGATTGGGCAAATTTTACCAAATAACAACGAAAAGTGCTACAGGGTTTTTTCCCCCAAAAATGTTTGGATCTAAACACGCCCTCACTGAAAACAACATAGAAGTGACAGCAGGGGCCTCCGGGCAAGTTGCATTTGTCATTTAAGTCAAACTGGCTTCTGGAAACAAGAATAAAGTAGCAGCGCTCACTGTTAGTTGTCACATACTCCTGTTATCCTAGATGACTGCAGAGATATTCCAGAAACTGGACAGTACATTAGCATAATGAATCAGCGAGAGCTGAACATTCTGCTGCTGCATCTTCTTCTTCCTATCATCAGGACAGCTGAACATACTTTGGTCATTAGTCATTACGATCATCATTCTGATCTTTGGATTTTTATGTATACATACAACAACAGGTAACCAAAAACTTGTGCTTTACGAGTACATGGAGAAAGGCGACCTTCACCGGTGGCTCCACGAGCTACCAGTGGGGAGCATGGACACCGAGGACATCTGCATCGACACAATGGAAGCCATCGAGGACAGAAAGCCCGCGGGCGACTGGCCTACTCGGTACCGGATCATCCTGGGCATCGCTCGAGGGCTCGCGTTCCTGCACCAGGGATGGGCAGGGGCAGCCGGGTCCGGCTCCGGGTCCGGCCGGCGGCCCATCGTGCACGGGCACCTGGTGCCGACCAACATCCTCCTCGGCGACGACATGGAGCCCCGGATCTCGGATTTCCTGCACGCCGGCAGCAGCGATGAGACGTCGACGCCGGCGAGCGACGTGTACCGCTTCGGCACGCTGGTGTTCGAGGTGGTGACGGGGCAGGCGCGGTGGAGCGACGCGTCGACCACGAGCTGGGCGCGCGGCGTGATCCGGAACCGCAAGGGCCTCAACCTCGTGGACGACCGGCTGCGGGACGAGACGGCGGGGACGGAGGCGGAGAAGGAGATGGCCGAGTGCCTGCAGGTGGGGTTCCTCTGCACGGCCGGCGCGCCGGAGAAGAGGCCCAACATGCAGCAGGTGGTGGGCCTGCTCAAGGACGTCAGGCCGCCAGCGACTGCCGGAGGAGTGCCGCCGCTCGGGCCGCTGGACTCATGATGCAGTGTAGTGATGAGCGCACGCGGCCACGCGCGCGAGTTGGATGTGGTGGTAGCTGGAGAGTAGCAAGCACGGAGACTGTGAGAGAGTAGAACTGCTCGAGTTTTTCATTTACAGTGATGAGGTACATATACACGGTGCCCAAGCACTGCCGGCCATCCATCCTAAACTGTATCCTACATTCCTACACATACACGGATCAGAAGAGGACCAGGAGAGGCTATCCTATCTATCTGGCCGTTGGAGATATGTGCGCTGACACCCCCCTTCAGTTGAAGCATCGGAAGATCGTATGCACAAATTGTTCCTGAACTCGTTGAACAACGGCGTTTGGTCATGATGTCTGCAATTTGCTGTCGAGTAGGAATGTGGAGGACCTTGAATTGCCCAAGCGCCACTTTCTCTCGAACGAAATGGATGTCAAGTTCCACATGCTTGGTTCACCGGTGGTGAACTGGGTTTTCAGACAGGTAGACGGCTGAAATGTTGTCACAGTAGATTACCATTGCCTTGTCGATGATGACATGTAGCTCTTGAAGCAAGTTCCTGAGCCAACAACATTCTGCAGTTGCATTGGCCACAGCTCGATATTCCGCCTCGGTGCTAGACTGGGAGACAGTGGTCTGGCGTTTAGAGGACCAAGAGACCAGTGACTCACCGAGAAACACACAGTACCTTGACGTCGATCGCCGAGTGTCTGGGCAGCCGGCCCAATCCGCATCGGAATATGCCTTGAGCTCGGTGGAAGGGCTTGCCGAGATCAAGATCCCTTGACTGATGGAGCCGCGGAGATAGCGAAGGATTCGCTTGACAAGATTCCAGTGAACTTCATGTGGATCCTGCATACAGAGGCAAGCCTGATTGACAACATAGGCGATGTCCGGCCGTGTTAGAGTGAGGTACTGGAGAGCGCCAGTGATGCTGTGGTAGAAGGTGCTGTTAGTTGCCGGCGTGCCATCGGTCGTAGACAATTTGGGCTGGGTGTCCATAGGGGTCGACGTGGGCTTGCAGTTGGCCATGCCTGCACGCTCCAAGATGTCTTCCGTGTACTGCTCTTGAGTCAGGAAGAAACTGGCATCGATGCGGCGAACCTGGACACCGAGGAAGAAGTTCAAGGCACCGAGGTCCTTGATGGCGAAGGCTTGACGCAGCTGGTCAACAACATGCTGCAACAAGGATGTGGTCGACGCCGTGAGGATGATGTCATCCACGTAGACAAGCAGATAGGCGCTGTGCGCGCCCCGCTTGTAGACGAACAAGGACTTGTCGGAGCCCGTCGGGGTAAAACCCATGCCATGTAGATGCGCACCGAAGCGCTGGAACCACGCCCGTGGCGCCTGCTTAAGGCCATAGAGAGATTTGATGAGTTGGCAGACGTGATCGGGGTGGGCGGCGTCGATGAAGCCTGCTGGTTGGTGACAGTGGACCCGTTCTGACAGGTTGCCATTGAGCAAGGCGTTCTTGACGTCGAGTTGATGTACAGGTCGAGTTGCGGCGAGATGCAACACCGTGCGAATGGTGGCGGGCTTGACCACAGGCGAGAAGGTTTGATTAAAGTCGACCCCGGGTCGTTGGGAGAACCCACGGACAACCCATCGTGCCTTGCACCGTTCGAGGGAGCCATCTGGATGCAACTTGTTCTTGAAGAGCCACTTGCCGGTGATGACATTGGCATGTGGTGGTTGTGGAACGAGCATCCATGTCCTATTGGCCTTCAGAGCATCGAACTCATCTTGCATCGCTGCGTGCCAGGCAGGGTCACATAGAGCTATACGGAACAGACGACGGAGGCGGCGTCGGTGTAGAAGTCGTAGCCACGTGTGCGTATTTGGGGTTAGGCATGTGGATGCCATCCCGAGCGCGCGTGACCATGGGGTGGCGTGGCGGTGGCACAGCCGTGGTAGGAGCGCCTGAGGCTGGTACTTCCGGTGCTGGCGGAGATGACGCGGGTGGCGAGGATGACGTAGCGCCCACAACCATATTTGGCAATGAAGGTGTCGCCATGGGTGGTTCGGGCGACACAGCAGCAGCCTCTGGGGCTGGTACTGATGGCGCCACAGGTACAACACGGGCTAGGACCCAGGTGTGACGTCGAGGCTGGCGGACTCCGGTGCTGACTGGGAGTACATCAGCGTCGCACGGCGGGCACGGCTGTTCGGGAGACGCCGGTGGTGAGGTGACCTGCTCAAAGGGAAAGGAGGTCTCGTCGAAATAAACATGACGAGAGATTAGTACACACTTAGTGACCGGATCATAACACTTATATCCACGCTGATCGAGCGGATAGCTGAGGAAGATGTAGCGCACCGAGCGCGGTGCAAGCTTGTGAGGAGCTGTGGGGGCAGTGTTAGGATAGCATAAGCACCCAAAAACTCGGAGATGATCATAATCCGGTGGTGTGCCAAAAAGAAGTTCGTAGGGAGTGGAGTTTGCGCGCGGGCGACATGGCCTACGATTGAGCAGGTACGTGGATGTGGCGAGGGCATCAGACCTAAATGGGCTCGACACTGAAGCCTGAAAGAGGAGAGAACGAAGGCCATCATTGAGAGTGCGCAGAATCCTCTTGGTCCGTCCATTTTGCTGTGATGTATAGGGACACGTGAGGCGAAGAGCAATGCCATTCATGGCAAAGAACGCGCGTGACGCTGAATTGTCAAATTCTTTGCCATTATTAGTTTGGAAACATAAAATTGGGAGTTGAAATTGGGTACGGACAAATGCATGGAACGAGATGAGGGTGGGAAGAACGTCTGATTTGTGGCGCAAAGGGAACGTCCAAGCATAATGTGAATAATCATCCAAAATGACAAGGTAAAATTTGAAACCAGAATTACTCATTATTGGCGATGTCCATACATCACAATGAAGTAGTTGAAAAGGAATTTGTGAAACATTATGCGACTCATGGAAAGGTAACCGGACATGCTTGCCAAGGCGACATGCATGACAGGTGTGGGTGCTAGACTTAGAGCAAGAAAAACCAATGGTGTGTGACAAGCGCTAAAGGGTGTCGTGGCCAGGGTGACCAAGGCGCATATGCCAGAGAGGAGTGTTGTGCGCGGCAAGGAGCACCACCGGTGGACATCGTGGCGCAGCATGCTGTGGGCGCAGAGGTCTCCAGACGAATCACATCAGAGCAGAGCCATCTTGGTTCGAAGATCCTTAATAGAAAAACCCCAAGGATCAAATTCAACGGATACTGAATTATCACGAGTAAGTGCACGAACTGAAATAAGATTTTTTACTATTTGGGGGGGGGCAATCAGGATGTTGCGAAGATGAAGATGTAGGGACAGAGGTATGGCCAGAACATTGCGCAGGAATGAGTTGGCCATTACCGACAACAACATGATGATGAACAGGGGAAGAAGAGGGAGTGGTAAGGATACCGGGATTGGAGGCCATGTGCGTTGTTGCCCCTGTGTCGAGGAACCAGTCACTCCCACCGTCGGTGGTGTTGTTGATGGACATGCCGTTGAGCGCAGAGTAGAGGCCGGGGGGGATGGAGCTTGTGTTGCCAGAGTAGAAGGCTGCATCGGGGTGCGCCGGTGGAGCGGTGAGCGCGGCCATGGCCTGAGGGGGCTGGATGCCAGGGCGTGGTGCAGGAGCGCTGGACCGCCAGGCGTTCATGGGCCAAGCCTGGACTACGCCTTGCCATGGGTTGTAGGTCGCGGCCCATGGAGGCATCTGTGCTCCGGCGGGGTCACAGGGGGCCGCCGTTGGTTGGACCCTGTCTGCCATGATTGTTCTGGCGATGGCGCGGGTCATAGCCCTTGTGCTTCTTGCGCCGATCATAGCCACCAGCTTGGGGCGCCTGGGGTGGTGGCTGGTGCGGAGTAGCTGGCCTGGGCATAGAGGAAGGAGGTGCAGCCGCAAGAAGCGCCGTTTGCGCTGCCATCTGGTGAGAATGCCGGATGCGTGTTTCCTCTTGGAGCAGGTAGGAGCGCGTGTAGAGGAATGTTGGCGGCGGGTTCATGGTGGAGAGGACGGTGATTGCCTGGCTAAACTTATTGTTCAAGCCACGCAATGTGTTGATGACGAGGGCGGGGTCGGAGACGGCAGCGCCACAATCGTAGAGGGTGTCGGCGAGGCGTTTGAGGCGGGCGCAGTACTCGGTGATGGACATGTCCCCTTGGAACAGGCTATGGAACTCCTGTTGGGCGTAGACAGCCCGCTGGAGGCTGTTGTCGAGGAACTGCCCAGTGATCGCCTTCCACACCGTGTACGCGCTAGCCTTCGGCTTGAAGACGTCGCTCCAAATTTCCTTGGATATAGTGGCATACAACCATGAAACAATACAGGAGTCGATCTGGAGCCACTCCATATCATCGACCATAGCGGCGGCGTCGACGGTGCCATCGACGTGGGAAAGGAGCCCGAACTTTTCGAAGGTTAGTTCGAAGAAATTCCTCCACTGCCGAAAATTAACATCTTCCACAGAGAGAGTGACTGGGACGTGGCTACGGATGTTAAGCAGCACGAGGGTGGAGGCTGGGGGTAGAGCAGGTTCAGTAGAGCTGGCGAAAGGATTGGTGGTGGCGGAGGAGGCAGAAGAGGCACCACCGGGACATAACTTCTTTCCCATCTTTTCAAACCGGACATATGACCACCCTGGCTATTTCTGTAGGTGGTTTTTCTTTTTTTTTCTTTTATATTTATTTTGACTGAATCTATAAAAAATTATAGTAAATTACAGAAAAATCATAAAATGAAAAATCCAATTTTATTGAAATCCACATGAGTAGATCTACATAGTAAACATATGGTATAGTATGCTTTAGTATAAAATTTTTTTCTCTAGGTTTAGATCTATGCTTTTCTATGATTAATTCATAGCTGCAGTTTTTGTAGGCTTATTGTGGTGAAATTTTTATGGTAGACTAATCATTGTATGCTTAAGATGTAGTAAAAATTTCATGCTCATTGGATTGTGCATGACTGAGTTATAGACTTATTCAGGTTTATGCTTATTAAATAGTTTAAAATAATTAAAAGTGTGTAAAAATAGAAAAGTGCGCAATTCTTAGGAAAGCGAGAGATTCCTTGCTGTGCTGTATTCCATTTTCAAAACAAATAGAAAAGGCTATTCAGCCAGAACCTGGACTCCGGTGCTCGATCTCTTGTTGGCGCGCGCACCTCCGAGCACACAAGGTGGAGCCGCTGACCACTATTGGGCTGTGTTTCTAGTTTGTGGGCCGATCTTTTTCTTCTTTTGTCCCCTCCCATTGGGCCACGCTAACATTAGTCAGCTGATGGTAGGGCCGGAAGAATTGAATCGATAAAGCGCATGCGACTCAACAACACTAGCTATAACATCACCTCTAACAGTTTGATAACGCCACTCGTTCTCATAAAAAAAAACGCCACTCGTTCTCATAAAAAAAACGCCACGCGTAATCTTGATGTTTTGATAGGATAAAAAAAATCCTCCGGTGGCAACTTCCATCTTAACTCCGAATCTATCAATAGAGGCATCCCCTCGCAGTACTGATAAATAGAGCAAGCAATGGAGGTTCCTTTTTGTGAGTTCTAACTGTGAGTTAGGGTGCCGGAGATGACAATCATGGTCGCTCGCCGCCATCTGTGAGGTTCATCGGAATTAGATCTTCGTCCACAACTTTATATCTAAGGGAGATTCAGTTTTGTAGCACATGAAAAAACCGACTCCAGCTCCTTAAAAATGAACTGAGAAACGAAGGACCCGGAGAAGCTAGGGTTTAGGTGCTCCGACCAACTCCGCCACATTGCTGCTACAGTGTAGCTACAGTGCAGGAGCTAGAGCCGGTCGGAGCCCCTCCAATCGGGCCCTAACTCTCACAACCAACGTGTGAACGCTCCAATGTTAACCGCTAATGCTGGGAAGTGGGCGCCCGTCCGCCCAGACGCTCCATTGGTGGACCACGACGCCGAGCCTAACAACTCTGCCCTTTCATTTCTCAAAAAAAAGAAAAAAAATTTGCTCATCCAATCATTCCCATCCACTCATTCCTATCGCTCCTATCTGCTCGCTTGCCGCCTCCGAGCCATGCCCGTGTCGCGGCATGAGACCGAGCCTGCCAAGGCTCCTGCGATGTCGTCAAAGTCTAAGGCCAGCGTCTTCTCCCGCACCAGCTTCCTCGGAGACGGCGCCAACCTCTCCGACGCCAAGCGTAGTCGTAGGGCCTCCGACAAGCCCCCCGCACACTCCTCTTCCTCCTCCATGAAAAGCGTTGTGGCAGAGGGTGGCGACGGCCGCGGCAACCGCCACCACCAGCAAAACCACCGTGAGGCCACGCCGATAGAGGACAAGCGTAGGCCTACTACCGTCGCTACGGGCGACTACTATGGCGGCGCGGACGAAGAGGAGAGCGAGGAAGGGGAGCAGCACTCGTCCTCCCGGCACGAGCGCGAGCAGGGCGACGCGACCGCTGCTCCTGCTAGGCTCGGGCTTGCAGCCGCCTTCGAGGCGGCTGCTGGCCTTGCTAGCATGTTGCAAGCGCCTGTTTCAAGTGTTTTCAAATATTTCAGATGTATGTTGCAAATATTTTCATACGGATGTTGCAAAAGTAGATCAGGATATTGCACATGTTGCAATAGATGTACACGTATGTTGCAAGCACCTATTCTCAATGTTTCATTTGTTTTTTCCGGCATATGTTGCAAGTGTGTTTATCTGGATGTTGCATATGTTTTCACACATATGATGCAAGTGTTTTTATCCGGATGTTGCATATGTTTTACAATAACTTCAAGTGTTTTTCAGGTGTTTTTACAAGTGTTTCAGATGCATATTTCAAATGTTTCATTTGTTTTCAGACGTATGTTGCAATTGCTGCATCTGGATGTTTGAAAACTAGATCAGGTGTTGCATCTCCCTCCCCTCCTTTCTGATGTCTCACCTCGGTGTCAGGCGCGGGAAGCGAGTGCAGGCGGAGGCGGTCCCCACTGGCGCGGGCAGACCCTACGTGCTTGCAGGCGGGTGCAGTAGGCGAGACATGGGTGGACAGACACGAGACGCGGGACGACGTGCAACAACGCGGGCATTCGGATGTCCGGGGTGGGTTTTTTCATCCCATGGTGCTCTTAATTGGGCCGTCCATGCGCGTGCTGCGTGCAGCACTTAACTACGGCCCACCGCAGAGGACAAACTACTAGGCCTGTTTAGTTGGCCAAAGGGGCTAACAAAGTTTGCACAGTACCCGTCACATCGAATCTTTAGACGCATACATAGAGTATTAAATGTAGGTAAAAAATAACTAATTGCATAGTTTGTCTGTAAATGTCGAAACGATTCTTTTAAGCCTATTTAGTC
This sequence comes from Saccharum spontaneum, assembly GCA_022457205.1. Taxonomy (NCBI): domain Eukaryota; kingdom Viridiplantae; phylum Streptophyta; class Magnoliopsida; order Poales; family Poaceae; genus Saccharum; species Saccharum spontaneum. The sequence continues at coordinate 18,569,596 of CM039592.1, read as the reverse complement.
CATAATTAGATAAATTTTGCCAAATAATAACGAAAAATACTACAGAAATTTATCTAAAATTTTTCACCAACTAAACAGGCCCAAAGCATCTTCCGCGCCTTCCGAATTCCGACAATTTGTTCCCTGTGCTCGTGGCCCGTTGGCCGACGTTGCAGAGTGCGGATTGTTGCCTTTCCTCTTCGACTTCGGCCATGTTTAGTTCCTAAATTCACCTCCAAATTCTACTATGAAAAAGAAGATTCCCCATCACATCAAAATACCGGCACATGTATGGAGTACTAAATGTAGATGAAATCAAAAACTAATTATATAGTTTTGTTGTACTTTGCGAGACGAACGTTTTGAACCTAATTAATCAATGTTTGAACAATTATTACCAAATAAAAACAAAATTGCTACAGTACAGCATAGTGTTGTACAGTGAATTCGGGAATACCCGAATCAGGCATGTAAACAAGGCCTTCGACTATTCCACCCCAATCCCCATCCATTCAATCAGACCAGGACGCTGCCGCGGTCCGCAGGTCGTCTCCTACAAAACCACACGAGAAAACACGGCCGGGCATCACGCGCAAAAGCGAGACTACCTGGAGCTATGCCACTCCGCTTGGCCGCCTGCCGCGTCTTCCTGCTCCTCGCCGCGGCCGCCGCCGCCGCAGCGGCCGAGTCCAACAGCTCCGCGAACTGTACCCTCCGTGACGGAGAAATCATCCGCGCGGCGTTCAGCCAGGTCGCCAACTTCCCCTTGCCGCTGCCTGGCCGCCGCGCCTGCCGCCCCGTCAGGCGGCTCCACTTCCCGTCGCGGAACCTCACGGGTGCCGTGAACTGGGCCGCGCTAGGCAACCTGACGAGCCTCCTCACCGTCGACCTCTCCAACAACTCCCTCCATGGCCACATCGACGGCAGCTCGTTCTGGCGCGCGCCGCTGCTCCGGGCCGTGGATGTCTCCCGTAACCACCTCGAAGGCGTGCTCAGGTTCGACTACCCGAGCACGCGCCTGGCGACGCTCAACGTGTCCAGCAACCGGTTCACCTCCGTCGACAGCGTGGCCGGGCTCTCCGGCGTGGTCGCCCTCGACGTGTCGAGGAACGCCATCGGAACGGTGCCAGCGGGACTGCGGAGCCTGACGCTGGTGCGCGTGCTTAACCTGTCCGGGAACCACATGGCCGGGATGTTCCCCGTCGACTTGCCGCCTCTCGGCGGTCTCCAGGTCTTGGACATCTCGCACAACAACTTCTCCGGCGCGGTTGACGCCGCCACCATCCATAAGTTCGGCAATTCCTCCTTCTTCCAAGCTGGCAACGCGTTGCGAGTGATCGAGGACATCGCTCCGGCGCCGGAGCCGGCGCCGTCGTCTAATGGCGGAAACAGGCACAAACGTGCGGTCACCATAGCGCTAGTCTCAGTCGGCGCGGCGGTGACCGCAGCCGCGCTGGCGTTCTTAGCCGCGTGTGTGGCGTGCGCCATGACGCGTCGCCGGAAGAAGAAGAAGAAGGACAAGGACGGGAAAACAGCGGTGTGGGAGGACGACGAGGTGGTGGTGGGGGCGGTGAAGGTGGCCGCCGCGGCGCCGGTGGTGGTGCTGGAGCGGCCGTTGATGGAGCTGACGCTGGCGGACCTGGCCGCGGCCACGTCCGGGTTCGGGCGCGAGTCGCAGCTCGCGGACACGGGCGGCCGCAGCGGGGCCGCGTACCGCGCCGTGCTCCCTGGGGACCTCCACGTCGTCGTGCGCGTCGTGGAGGGCGCCGTGGCTGGAGTTGCGGAGGACGCCGACGCCGCCGCCACGGAGGCCGGGTTCCGGGAGCTTGCACGGCTCAGGCATCCAAACATTCTCCCGCTCCTTGGTTACTGTATTGCAGGTCAGCTTCATACTCCTATCAAACTAACTTCGTTTACCAGGCAGTAGTGAATTAAGAAGAACATATGGTCATCCTATTCTTGTCAAGATTGTACAAATTTTTAATAAAACTGATTAATAGTATCACCTTATACATGAACCAAAGTATGCTGGTATATATATAAATAAATATCAAGAGTCCAAGACGACACAGAGTAACTGAAAACAACATAGAAGTGACAGCAGGGGCCTCCGGGCAAGTTGCATTTGTCATTTAAGTCAAACTGGCTTCTGGAAACAAGAATAAAGTAGCAGCGCTCACTGTTAGTTGTCACATACTGCTGTTATCCTAGATGACTGCAGAGATATTCCAGAAACTGGATAGTACATTAGGGCCATGTTTAGATTGCAAGTTTTTTTTCACTCTCTCTCTGTCACATCGAATCTAGGGACACATGTATAGAACAGTAAATGTAGATAAAAAATAACTAATTAATTGTAAATTACGAGACGAATCTTTGGAGTCTAGTTAGTCCATGAGTAGAAAATAATTACCAAATACAAATGAAATTGCTACAGTATCAAATTTCACTCTCTCTCTTCAATCTAAACAAGACCTAGCATAATGAATCAGCGAGAGCTGAACATTCTGCTGCTGCATCTTCTTCTTCCTATCATCAGGACAGCTGAACATACTTTGGTCATTAGTCATTACGATCATCATTCTGATCTTTGGATTTTTATGTATACATACAACAACAGGGAACCAAAAACTTGTGCTTTACGAGTACATGGAGAAAGGCGACCTCCACCGGTGGCTCCACGAGCTACCAGTGGGGAGCATGGACACCGAGGACATCTGCATCGACACAATGGAAGCCATCGAGGACAGAAAGCCCGCGGGCGACTGGCCTACTCGGTACCGGATCATCCTGGGCATCGCTCGAGGGCTCGCGTTCCTGCACCAGGGATGGGCAGGGGCAGCCGGCTCCGGCTCCGGCCGGCGGCCCATCGTGCACGGGCACCTGGTGCCGACCAACATCCTCCTCGGCGACGACATGGAGCCCCGGATCTCGGACTTCCTGCACCCGGGCGGCAGCGGCGGCGAGACGTCGACGCCGGCGAGCGACGTGTACCGCTTCGGCACGCTGGTGTTCGAGGTGGTGACGGGGCAGGCGCGGTGGAGCGACGCGTCGACCACGAGCTGGGCGCGCGGCGTGATCCGCAACCGCAAGGGCCTCAACCTCGTGGACGACCGGCTGCGGGACGAGACGGCGGGGACGGAGGCGGAGAAGGAGATGGCCGAGTGCCTGCAGGTGGGGTTCCTCTGCACGGCCGGCGCGCCGGAGAAGAGGCCCACCATGCAGCAGGTGGTGGGCCTGCTCAAGGACGTCAGGCCGCCGGCGACTGCCGGAGGAGTGCCGCCGCTCGGGCCGCTGGACTCATGATGCAGTGTAGTGATGAGCGCACGCGGCCACGCGCGCGAGTTGGATGTGGTGGTAGCTGGAGAGTAGCAAGCACGGAGACGGACACGGTAGCTCACAAATCCAAGAAGATTCGTGGTGATTTTTGGGGCAGGGAGATACCGCTCCTGTGCGCGGCTTTTTGAGGGCCCCTTTGACCTTTGTTGGGTCGTGTTGTTTGCATGTTTTCGTTGAAGGTAGGATGGCACTTTTATTGGTTGGTACGAACAGCAGCTTTGCTTGTGGCGGCAGGACTACTGTTGGAGTGGTTGTCATTAAACACGAGGTGCCTGGAGCGAGAGTTCGTTTTGATGGCACCAACATATGCTTCTGACACATTCTTTTTTTTTTTGCACGTTCGCTCATGCTGAAAAACAAGCTGAAACACTGTTCTATTTGATTTTTTATAAGAGAAAAATATTGTTTCAGCTGAAAAAACAAGTTAAAAAGTACAGATTATAAACCGGTTGAACAAGGCCTTTGTCTTCACCGGAATGGAGAGCGCCCACTGTCACATACAGTACGTCAGGGCATTCCATCTTCGTGTTCCAACTTGGCAACTTCCGGGCACTATCTAGGTCCATAGAAGAATATAACTATGGTATCCTCATATGTTAAAATAGTTCAAATTTAATCAAGTTTAGAGCGAATAGTATCCACATTTATATCTTCAAATCAATTTATTATGAAAAAAATATATTTTATAATTAATATAATAATATTTATTTTATATTATAAACATTAATAATTTCTCTTAAAACTTTGGTCAAATATGGAATCATTTGATTTCTCAAAATGTGAGAATTGTTTTCTTTTGTAGACGAAGAGAATACGCAATAATATAGATCTTTCATAGAAGATTTTATCTTCTTTTTTGTATTATTATTAGTGGAATGCATAAACGATCCATAAATAGCATAATATATTGTTTACGCAAATAACCTCAACATATTCTAGGTATTTGAAAATAGACATGTCACATGTGTACTTAAGTCAAACCCGTCAAATAGTTTGACTCCGTTGATTCCTACAGTATATAGAATATAATTGTGTGTGAACAAAGGAAGCAGTACACTGCAAGTGCCGTTGCCTCGAAGTCATCCCAGTAGCTAATTAATCATCCCATTACAACACATGAGACACCGGATTTTATTCGTGGTATCTATATATCGTGATCATATGGATGGAGTGTCAGGGAAGGGGTTGAACACATAACTGTTTCCGAGATGGCGACTGGTTGCGACTATGATTGGACGGAACGATGACTGGTTTCTTTTGTGTACTCACTCCGTCTAGAAAAACACGCAACTATGGTTGCGTGTCAGAAAAAGCAGTTCATGTTTAACCAAATTTCTAGTGAATAATATTCATATTTATGGCTTCAAATCAATTTATTATGAAAGTATATTTCATAATTAACCTAATAATATTTATTTGATATCATAAATATTAATATTTTTTATTTATAATTGGTTAAACTTAAGATACTAAAATGTGATACTGAATTGCATGTTTTCTTGGACGGAGGGATTAACTTTTTTTTGTTTCTTTTATTAGTTGAAATGTCATGTAGGCTCACAAGAGTCAATAGACTCTCGTCACGTTATAGTGACGGTTCTGTTACTGTCCGGCTTTTCCAGAATGGAAAAAGGCAAAGCAGGAACGGATCGAAGGGCGTGTTAATTGGCGTGAATATTACTTCCTCCGTAGTTATATTAGAAATGCTAAGATAGATTATGAGATAAAACAAATGATGCATATAGTCCTCCTTTAATATATTTGAGCCTGTTGGTAGACACTAATGCATGATATGTATGCATGTGATTGGTGATTTAGGAGAATTAATTCATTTGAAATATCCTATAATTTGATTTGAAACAAATTTTAAATAATCAAGTACCTTATAGTATTTTAGAACGCAAATTTTAGATCAATTGACATCATCAATATATATAACTGGAAACTTTATAAGGAGTATAAACCTATTTTGGCAACAAAAAAAACCTCACAGCTAAAGCCTAGATCCGCAACGGGTGCCACTGATACGAGCGGCCGAGCAGGCGCGTAACATTCTTTCCTCTTTATGGACCATTTTTTGAGTATACATCACGTATATGCTAGTGGCATGTAACACCATAAAATTTGAAGAGAAGAAAAATAGGGAAAATGTGATTTTTATATTTATTTTTGTGAAGCATGCAACTTTAGAATAAGAATAATTTTATAAATTTAAAATCAAATATAAGGGTAGAAACATGATTGAGCATTCATGCTGCTGCATTTGGAGTTTTGTATTGAGTGGTTTAAATCAAATTCAAATTTGATTTGAAAATCTTTTAAAAATTTGCTTTGAAAAAGAAAAAAAAGAAATTTACCTTCTTACCGGGCCGCATTCCTCCCGCAGCCCATCTTCTCGGCCTGCCAGCGGCGGCCCAATTCTTTTTCCCCCGCTCCCCTTCGCCCGCATGGGCCGGGCCCAAGCCGCGGCCAGCCGTCCCGTCTTCGCGTGCGCGGCCGTTTCCCGCATTGTGTCGCTGACGCGTGAGTCCCACCGGTCAGTGTCCGTTCTCCCTTTCCTTTCTTCTTCCTCCGGCCGACACCGCCTTCCCTCTCTTCCGATCCGATTCGATCTCCAAATCTCTCCTTTTCCTTCTATAGCGACGCCTCCGGGCTATAAAAACAGGACCCCCGAGCTATTTCGCATCTATCCCACCTCTTTCGGGCCGTTTTGGTCGTCTCCTCGAGCTACCGCACGCGCCACCGCCGCCATAGCCGCCACCGCGAGCTAGCCACCGCCTTCCAGTCATTTTTCGGTCTTCTTGTCGCGCGGGGTAAGTTCGCCGTGAGCCGCACGTTCTTCCGGTGCTTTCCCTTCGTCGTTTGGTGGCCGGGGCGAAGTTTTGGCGCAATCCGATCATGGCGCCGCCGTGAGGGTCGCCGTCGGGACCAAACCCGGCCGGAGCGCCGCCGGCTCATCCTCCGATCCCATCTGAGCCGTTCGCTTTAGATCCTACGGCTGAGATTAGATGATAACGGTTCGGCTGGTATTTTTGTTAAAGAGCCCCCGGGGTTTTCAAATATCTAACCCGCAATCCAAAGCGTAAACCTGGAAAATACGTTTTGATTAAATGAAAACGTAATTCGTTTCGGAAAAAGAAAAATATGCTTTCTCATATTTACAGTTTTGCCACTCAGTTTGTTTTAGCCGTAAAATCTTCGTTTTAACTCCGATTTGATCCATTCAAATTGCGTTAGATTCATATTTGAGAGCTCCATCTAATGATACAACTATACAGTAGGTTTGGATTAATTTATTTTCGAGTTTCAATTAAAGTATTTATTTTTCTATAGGAAATCTTTGGAAATTCATAACTTTGTCGTTTTAGCTCCGTTTTTCGTGATCTTCGCGTCTGTGTGATCCTAGCGAGTTGTAGATTCGTTTTAAAGACTTTTTTATCTTATTTTCTTACTGTTGGTGTATTGTTCTAATTATAGCCTTGTTTGTCTATGCATGATTGCCTCTGGATGTGTGTTGTTGATAATGGTTGATCGAGTATAGACGGTGAGCAATTCGTTGGAGATCAAGAGCCTTACTACGAGCAAGATCTTCAGGACCAGTTTGAGCAAGGCAAGTATAGCATGGGATTATCCTTGTTGTCCTATTCACCTTATGTAATTAATATCATTATGCATTTATTCCTTGTTAAGGATGACTTAGCGATTGATCATATACCTTGGTACCCATTATGATGCATTGATTAGTATGGCTAGTGCTTAAACATGGACTATGATCATGTAAATTGATTAGAGGAATATGCAATAAACATTAAAATATGATTTTGATTATTGTTTAAAGGGGATTAGAGCATGTGTGTTACTTTTGATGCTCTAATTGCTCTCCATAAGGACTCATCTATAAGCGATAATCCGGGATTTACAGTACAACTATGGGGGCTATATGGCTCTGGCTTTAGTCATATAGAAGGACCTTTTCTAGCTTGTTAGAGGTAACCTTTTTGGCGTAAGAATGGCTTGACGAATCGGGTATAGTGCAGCCTCTGTCCTTATGTGTATAGGCTGCGGGTTATTGTGTCATTTGGAAGGGGGGCTCTACATCTGTTTGCCGAGTGAATCTAATGGCCCTAACTTGTTAGATGAACCTTCGAAAGACTTCATAGTGTTTACCCTGCCTGCTCACCTTGGTAGTGTTTTGGGAGTAATTAACCCGGGCATTTGGGTAACACGACTCACAGTGAAAGTGTACAACCTCTGCAGAGTGTAGAACTGTTATAACAGCCGTGCTCACGGTCACGAGTGGCCTTGGACCCTTATGGAATAGTTGAATAATTGTTTATGTTTATGTTTCTGCTATTCATTAATCATTTCACATGGATCATATGTTTATTGTTTACATCGAGACCTTTTGATGCTATTGATATGCTAAAATCATGTTAACTAAAAGCTACATGCTGATAAACCAATGATTATGCCTTTTTGAGCCTCATGAACCCCATGTTACACTTGTTGAGTACGAGATGTACTTACGCTTGTTTATTTCTCTTATTTGGATAAAAATCCCGGATGGGTAACAGATGGAGGTAATAGCGACTACTACGCCTACTTCCCTGAGGATTACTAGTCTTGCTGTCAACCAGTCAATGTACCTGTGACTGGAGCTACCACGAGAGATTTTTATTTATACTTCCGCTACATTTGTGTTAAGACTAAGTGTTTAAATATCGTGATGTAATAACATTTGCCATGATACTTCTGTTATAATTTGTGAACTTATGTGTGATTGATCTCTGGGCGCACATAAGGGTAAGCATTCCATTTGGTCGATAAATGAGTGTGACAAATTGGTATCAGAGCTCTTGTTGACTGTAGGACGCAAGCCTAGCTAGCAATGGTCGATTTAGTGTCATCTTTACACTATTTTTATGCTCACTATCTTGCTCTTGTTATTTGATAAATTTTTATGCTTCTTATGTCTCATTCTATTACGAAATTTTGCCTCTATTCTAACTTCATCTAAAAATTCTGTAGATGACCCGTGACCGTAAGACTGCCCGCATCAGCTTTGGAGGATACTACCCACCTCGTGCCCTGCTTGCAACTGAAGAGCCACAAGAGCCAGAACCTCAGGAACAGGAGAAGACCCCTGTAGCACCAGTCCAAGCACCAGCACCTCCCCTGGAAGATACTGAGCCTGAAGAAGATCCAGAAATCGTCGAGATTGAAGATGGTGAGGAGGAAGCTAATGGAGGAGTACAACCCCCGTCTCCACCACATGAAGCTCCTGAAGATATGCCACCTCCTCCAATGGGGTGGACTGTGAGGATCTACCACAGGAATGGAGGGGATGTTGTCTCTCATATTCGCCTAGTGGGGATGCTCACTGCTTACTTCGCTGATTGGCATCCAGCCGTGGAGTACGTCTGCTGGGAGTACACTCATCCACTAGAGAGCACGTACTGGAAGGCAAGGGCAAGCATCTTTGCACACAAGCAAGACAAGGGGCATATCAGCTGGACAGGATGTTCTCTCATGTGGGACATCGAGCTACTATAGAGGATAGCATTGAAGATGCTGCTTTTGAAGCATGTATGGGTCTCCGCTATCTTCGCTTTAACCTTATGAAGCATGACATTCATCGCTTCCTTCCTCGTGCACACCCCGAGCTTGGATGGGCTATGACAGATCCAGTGCAGCTAGAGCCACTGCCTCGGGTGATGGTGAACTTTGTCTATGATATGATGGACAGGAAGCTGCAACTAGAAGAGATGGTGAGGGCACAAGGGAAGACTATCAAGAGGTGCCAAGCAACCATTGATGAGCTCCGAGCAAACCAAGGCATGCCCAAGATCTACGAGACATTAGAGCATGAGCCACTTCCTTAGGAAGTAGGAGTCCTTTATGTAATAAGAACGTTCTTAGTAACGTCAGTTGAGTCAGTCGAGTCTGTCGTGTGGTTTGAACCTTGGTGTGCTAGTTGCTTTATTATTATGCTTATGTGTGAGTTGGATCTTTGTTTGAGTGTCTGGACTTGTAGGCATGTCTACAAGTTCCATTATTAAGAATAATAAGTTTAATAGTCAGGGAATAATAGTTGGGTTTGATATTATTTCGTTTCTGTCCTTACTGTTTTCTAGAGCAGTCTCTAATGTTTCTGCTATAGTTTAAAAACAGTTCGTGCAACATTTATGAAATTTTTATGAGAGAAACTAGACTCAAGCATATTTCAAATGCCACCGGAATCACCTTTTTATCTAATCTGGTTCGAGAGATATAATTTTCACAAGTTAAAGTTTCTGCACAGTCTGGAATCTGGAACAGTTTCTGTTACGCCTTATTTTTCATAGACTTAACGACAGAACCTGGCTTTGAGGTCTGAATAGAAATTGTGGATAATTTCATAAGCTTTCCAACCATATAAAGCACGCCTCTTTTGGACTTCTGTAGCCCGAGATATAATTGAAATACTGAACTGTCAATATTGCTACTCGTCCAGAAAACTTTCAGATCTCATTCTTAACCTTATAAGTGGTTGATAACCTGGAATTCTTAAAGTTTGCATGTTTATGGGTGGCAGATGACCGGAAGAGGAAGAGGCAGAGGTCGTGGAAATATTCCCCCAAATCCACCACCACCACCGCCACCAACTATCGAGCAGTTGCTGGCAGTACAGACGCAGTTGATGCAACAACTGGTGCAGAATCAGCAGAATCAGCCAGTTGCTGGGGCTCAACCATGTGATAAGCGTGGTGAATTTTTGAAGGGTCGTCCCCCAGTGTTCACACATGCTGCTGATCCTTTGGAGGCCGATGATTGGCTTCGTGCTGTGGAGAAACAACTCACCATTGCACAATGTGATGACCGACAGAAGGTGTTGTTCGCTTCTGGGCAACTTCAGGGAGAAGCTCAGGATTGGTGGGAATCATATGAGTATGGTCGTCCTGCCAATGCTCCTGCAGTCACCTGGCAGGAGTTTAGAGAGAACTTCAGGGCTTACCATATACCTGAAGGAATGATAGAATTGAAGGCGGAGGAATTCAGGAACCGGACACAAGGGTCAATGACTGTAGCTGAGTACCGTGACAAGTTTGCTCAATTGTCACGATATGCTCCACATGAGGTGGCTAATGACAATGATAAGCAGCGCCGCTTCTTGAAGGGATTGTATGATGGACTACAGTTGCAGTTGATGTCCAATACCTATCCTAACTTTCAGACGCTTGTGAACCACACTATCGTGGTGGATAACAAGCGCAAAGAAATGGATGCAAAGAGGAAGAGGTTACAGGGACAAGCCTCCAATAGCAACACCCGTCCACGCACTGGCTTTCAATAGAATACTCAGCAGAGGCCTCCTTCTGGACAGTGGAATCGTGGTCAGGCCCCATTCCGTGGACAGTTCCCTCAACGTCCCCCATTCCAGCCACAGAGTAGCAACCAACGTCCACCACAGCAGAATGGGAATCAAGCGCAGCGTCAGGGTCCTTCCAACAACACTCCTGCAAAGACCGGTGCCCCCAATACTCCCAACAGGTGTTTCCGTTGTGGAAAAGAAGGTCACTTGTCTTACAATTGCCCGGAGAAGCCTAACCAGCAGACTCCCCAGAGACAGAGCAGCCACCAGAAGCCCGCACTTAACTCGGGAAGGGTGAATCACTTGTCCCAAGAAACTGCAGTGGAGGAGCCAGAAGTTATGCTTGGTACGTTCGATGTCCACTCTACTCCCGCCACTGTTCTTTTTGATTTTGGAGCATCACATTCTTTCATATCACAATCATTTGTTAGAATACATAGAATTCATTTGTGTGCCATGAAGAACCCTATCTTAGTAAACTCACCTGGTGGAAGCATGCCAGCATCTTATCGCTGTCTTCCCATTAGTCTCAACTTAAGGGGGGTAGAGTTTACAGTTAGCCCTATAGTATTGAGAACAGCTAGGATTGGTCTTATTTTGGGAATGGATTGGATGATGCAACAACAAGCAGAGATTCAGTGTAAGGATAAATCAGTTGTGCTGACAACACCAAAGGGTGATAGAATCAGGGTTGAAGTCAAAGTGCAAAAACAAGAGATTGCTACAGTGAACCAGCTCAATGATGGTGCCAGCCAGGAGGATCCAGTTGTGGAGGAGTTCCCAGATGTGTTTCCAGAGGAATTACCAGGTATGCCACCAGACCGTGACATTGAATTTATTATTGAATTATTACCTGGAACTGCACCTATAGCTAAGCGTCCATATATAATGGGAGTAAATGAATTAGAAGAACTTAAGAAACAAATTAAGGAGTTGCAGGATAAGGGTTTTATTCGTCCTAGTTCTTCACCATGGGGTGCACCAGTGATTTTTGTGGATAAGAAAGATGGAAGAGGATGTGTGTAGATTATCGGTCTCTTAATGAGGTTACTATTAAGAACAAGTATCCATTGCCTAGAATTGATGACCTGTTTGATCAGTTGAGAGGAGCTTGTGTATTCTCCAAGATTGATCTTCGCTCTGGATATCATCAATTGAAGATTCGTGCCAGGGATATACCCAAGACAACATTTACCACACGTTATGGGTTATATGAGTATACAGTGATGTCCTTTGGTTTGACTAATGCTCCTGCATACTTTATGTATTTAATGAATAAGGTGTTCATGGAATATCTGGACAAGTTTGTAGTGGTATTCATTGATGATATACTAGTGTTTTCCAAGACAGAGGAAGAACATGCTGAACATTTGAGGTTGGTCTTGCAGAAGCTCAGAGAACACCAACTATATGCAAAAAGGAGTAAATGTGAGTTTTGGCTGAAGGAAGTTTCTTTTCTGGGTCACATCGTTTCAAATGGAGGAATATCAGTAGATCCTGGCAAGGTGAAAGATGTATTGAACTGGAAACCACCTATCAATGTAAGTGAGATCCGTAGTTTTTTGGGATTGGCTGGTTATTATAGGAGATTTATAGAGGGATTTTCCAAGCTTGCAAAACCAATGACTGCATTGTTGGAGAAGAATGCCAAGTTTGTGTGGTCCGAGAAGTGTCAGGCTAATTTTGAGGAATTAAAAAAAAGATTGACTACTGCACCCGTCTTAGTTTTGCCAGATCTGAATAAACTTTTCTCTATCTATTGTGATGCATCTAGATTGGGATTGGGATGTGTTCTGATGCAAGAAGGTAGAGTTGTGGCATATGCATCGAGGCAGTTAAGGAAGCATGAGTTAAATTACCCTACTCATGATTTGGAATTAGCTGCAGTAGTTCATGCATTAAAGATATGGAGACATTATTTGATTGGACACAAGAGTGATATATACACTGATCACAAGAGTCTAAAGTATATCTTCACTCAAACGGATCTGAACTTGAGGCAGCGTAGATGGTTGGAGTTGATAAAAGACTATGATCTAGAGGTGCATTATCATCCTGGAAAGGCCAACGTTGTTGCTGATGCTCTTAGTAGGAAAAGTTATGCAAATGAAATACAAGTAATGCCTATGCCAAAGGAATTATGTGCTGAGTGCAAGCATCTGAACTTGGGATTTACTACTAATGCAGTGGAACTAGTATTAGAACCTACCCTGGAGCAAGAAATCCGTAAAGGTCAGCAGAAGGATGAAAAGTTGAGAGAGATAGCTGAAAACATAGCGAAAGGAAAATCTCCAGGATTTCGTAAGGATGAAAATGGTACGCTATGGTTTGGGAAAAGGCTGTGTGTGCCCGAAGATAAGGAAATCCGAATGGCAATTCTGCGTGAAGCTCATGAGTCAGCTTATTCCATACATCCGGGGAGTACCAAGATGTACTTAGATCTGAAAGAGAAATATTGGTGGTATGGTTTAAAGAGAGACGTAGCTGAGTATGTTGCCTTGTGTGACACTTGTCAAAGGGTGAAAGCAGAACATTAGAGACCTGCAGGATTGTTACAACCTATGCAGATACCCGAGTGGAAATGGGAAGAGGTCGGTATGGACTTTATAGTTGGGTTACCACGGACTCAAAGAGGATATGATTCAATTTGGGTGATAGTGGATCGTCTGACTAAGGTTGCTCATTTTCTGCCTGTGAAGACTACATATAGCAGTGCGAAACTGGTAGAGTTGTATATGGAAAGAATAGTGAGTCTACATGGAGTTCCTAAGAAGATTGTGTCTGATCGAGGTACTCAGTTTACATCTCATTATTGGCAAAAGATACATGAATCATTGGGGACCAAACTGAATTTTAGTACAGCTTATCATCCCCAGACAGATGGTCAAACAGAAAGAATTAATCAGATATTGGAAGATATGTTGAGAGCTTGTGCTCTACAATATGGTACTAGCTGGGATAAGAGTTTGCCATACGCAGAGTTCTCTTATAACAATAGTTATCAGAAGAGTCTTCAAATGGCACCGTTTGAGGCTCTGTATGGACGAAAGTGTAGGACCCCGTTGTTCTGGAATCAGACAGGGGAGAGTCAAGTGTTTGGGCCTGATGTATTAAAGGATGCTGAAAAGAAAGTGAGAATGACTAGAGATAATCTAAAAATAGCCCAGTCCAGACAGAAAAGTTATGCTGATACTCGCAGAAGAGAGTTGATTTTTGAGGTAGGAGATTATGTCTACTTGAAAGTGTCACCCATGAGAAGTGTGAAGAGATTTAACATGAAGGGTAAATTGGCACCAAGATATATTGGACCTTTCAAAATTATAGAGAGACGTGGTGAAGTGGCATATCAATTGGAATTACCCGAGAGTCTGGCGGGTGTACATGATGTGTTCCATGTGTCTCAATTGAAGAAATGTTTACGAGTACCAGAAGAACAGATTCCGATAGAGGAACTCACTGTTAAGGAGGATCTTACATATGAGGAGTTTCCGATTAGAATTTTGGAGACTGCGGACAGAGTCACGAGAAGTAGAACAATCAAAATGTGTAAAGTACAGTGGAATCGGTATACCGCAGAAGAGGCTACTTGGGAACGAGAAGAGGATCTGAGAAAAACCTACCCGCAACTGTTTGAGTAAGCACCGGTCGAATCTCGGGGCGAGATTCATTTTAAGGGGGGTAGAATTGTAACACCCTAAAATTTGAAGAGAAGAAAAATAGGGAAAATGTGTTTTTTATATTTATTTTTGTGAAGCATGCAACTTTAGAATAAGAATAATTTTATAAATTTAAAATCAAATATAAGGGTAGAAACATGATTGAGCATTCATGCTGCTGCATTTGGAGTTTTGTATTGAGTGGTTTAAATCAAATTCAAATTTGATTTGAAAATCTTTTGAAAATTTGCTTTGAAAAAGAAAAAAAAGGAATTTACCTTCTTACCGGGCCGCATTCCTCCCGCAGCCCATCTTCTCGGCCTGCCAGCGGCGGCCCAATTCTTTTTCCCCCGCTCCCCTTCGCCCGCATGGGCCGGGCCCAAGCCGCGGCCAGCCGTCCCGTCTTCGCGTGCGCGGCCGTTTCCGCATTGTGTCGCTGACGCGTGGGTCCCACCGGTCAGTGTCCGTTCTCCCTTTCCTTTCTTCTTCCTCCGGCCGACACCGCCTTCCCTCTCTTCCGATCCGATTCGATCTCCAAATCTCTCCTTTTCCTTCTATAGCGACGCCTCCGGGCTATAAAAACGAGACCCCCGAGCTATTTCGCATCTATCCCACCTCTTTCGGGCCGTTTTGGTCGTCTCCTCGAGCTACCGCACGCGCCACCGCCGCCATAGCCGCCACCGCGAGCTAGCCGCCGCCTTCCAGTCATTTTCCGGTCTTCTTGTCGCGCGGGGTAAGTTCGCTGTGAGCCGCACGTTCTTCCGGTGCTTTCCCTTCGTCGTTTGGTGGCCGGGGCGAAGTTTTGGCGCAATCCGATCATGGCGCCGCCGTGAGGGTCGCCGTCGGGACCAAACCCGGCCGGAGCGCCGCGGGCTCATCCTCCGATCCCATCTGAGCCGTTCGCTTTAGATCCTACGGCTGAGATTAGATGATAACGGTTCGGCTGGTATTTTTGTTAAAGAGCCCCTGGGGTTTTCAAATATCTAACCCGCAATCCAAAGCGTAAACCGGGAAAATACGTTTTGATTAAATGAAAACGTAATTCGTTTCGGAAAAAGAAAAATACGCTTTCTCATATTTACAGTTTTGCCACTCAGTTTGTTTTAGCCGTAAAATCTTCGTTTTAACTCCGATTTGATCCATTCAAATTGTGTTAGATTCATATTTGAGAGCTCTATCTAATGATATAACTGTACAGTAGGTTTGGATTAATTTATTTTCGAGTTTCAATTAAAGTATTTATTTTTCTATAGGAAATCTTTGGAAATTCATAACTTTGTCGTTTTAGCTCCGTTTTTCGTGATCTTCGCGTCTGTGTGATCCTAGCGAGTTGTAGATTCGTTTTAAAGACTTTTTTATCTTATTTTCTTACTGTTGGTGTATTGTTCTAATTATAGCCTTGTTTGTCTATGCATGATTGCCTCTGGATGTGTGTTGTTGATAATGGTTGATCGAGTATAGACGGTGAGCAATTCGTTGGAGATCAAGAGCCTTACTACGAGCAAGATCTTCAGGACCAGTTTGAGCAAGGCAAGTATAGCATGGGATTATCCTTGTTGTCCTATTCACCTTATGTAATTAATATCATTATGTATTTATTCCTTGTTAAGGATGACTTAGCGATTGATCCTATACCTTGGTACCCATTATGATGCATTGATTAGTATGGCTAGTGCTTAAACATGGACTATGATCATGTAAATTGATTAGAGGAATATGCAATAAACATTAAACTATGATTTTGATTATTGTTTAAAGGGGATTAGAGCATGTGTGTTACTTTTGATGCTCTAATTGCTCTCCATAAGGACTCATCTATAAGCGACAATCCGGGATTTACAGTACAACTGTGGGGGCTATATGGCTCTGGCTTTAGTCATATAGAAGGACCTTTTCTAGCTTGTTAGAGGTAACCTTTTTGGCGTAAGAATGGCTTGACGAATCGGGTATAGTGCGGCCTCTGTCCTTATGTGTATAGGCTGCGGGTTATTGTGCCATTTGGAAGGGGGGCTCTATATCTGTTTGCCGAGTGAATCTAATGGCCCTAACTTGTTAGACGAACCTTCGAAAGACTTCATAGTGTTTACCCTGCCTGCTCACCTTGGTAGTGTTTTGGGAGTAATTAACCCGGGCATTTGGGTAACACGACTCACAGTGAAAGTGTACAACCTCTGCAGAGTGTAGAACTGTTATAACAGTCGTGCTCACGGTCACGAGTGGCCTTGGACCCTTATGGAATAGTTGAATAATTGTTTATGTTTATGTTTCTGCTATTCATTAATCATTTCACATGGATCATATGTTTATTGTTTACATCGAGACCTTTTGATGCTATTGATATGCTAAAATCATGTTAACTAAAAGCTACATGCTGATAAACCAATGATTATGCCTTTTTGAGCCTCATGAACCCCATGTTACACTTGTTGAGTACGAGATGTACTTACGCTTGTTTATTTCTCTTATTTGGATAAAAATCCCGGATGGGTAACAGATGAAGGTAATAGCGACTACTACGCCTACTTCCCTGAGGATTACTAGTCTTGCTGTCAACCAGTCAATGTACCTGTGACTGGAGCTACCACGAGAGATTTTTATTTATACTTCCGCTACATTTGTGTTAAGACTAAGTGTTTAAATATCGTGATGTAATAACATTTGCCATGATACTTCTGTTATAATTTGTGAACTTATGTGTGATTGATCTCTGGGCGCACATAAGGGTAAGCATTCCATTTGGTCGATAAATGGGTGTGACATGGCAGCAACCATGTCATTAACACCCGATCGAACGTTTTTTTTCCATTAGAAAGGGTCTGTTCTTCGCTTGCTTCTACTAAAGGATGGATGATGCTGCAACTGTAAACTTATGCAACACTGTGTGCACCTGCAAGCTATAGATGCATGCCCACTCAATGGCGGATCCAGGATTGAAAACCTGTGAGGCCAGAGCTTATTGATTTTAGATTTAGAAAGAATAAACAGTTTTTTTTCAGTTGAGAAAAATACTACACCGTGATACAAATGTCCTACTTGAAGGAGAAAAATGTTCTACGTGATAAAACAGGTTTAAATATTTTTAGTTGCTTAAGGTATAGATAACACCACCATCAATTTGTTTAGTTGCTTATTAAGGCACAGATAACACCTCCATCAATTATACCATATATCCTTTTTCGCCTTTACACCTCTCACAATCATTTCAACATCTTGGACAATAAAGTCATGCATAAATGGGTTTCAATTTAATCTGTTGAAATTGAAATAGCAGATTCGTTACTCGATATGTTCAAACTAACATTTACTCACTTCGTCCTAATATATAAGCATAACTACTTTTTATTCTAGTATCATAATATAAGGCGTGCTCTTTTTAGACGCACATATAACGATACAGTAGTACTAGTGTTAAGAGAGAGAATTAAATATGTTTTTTAGTCTTTGAACCAGAAGTAGTTACACCTTATATACCAGAACGAAGGAACTAGTTGCCAACTACTGTCATATGTACTTGATTTCAAGCTAAAGCATGGCCTCGCTGCAATGCTTCATCTGCTGGTGGTTTGAGGCACCTGCCATGTACCTTTAGTCGCAAAATCCATATCATATAATACGCTTTAGCAGTAGCACTGCGTTGGTAGGTGTCTGATCATCAATAGGCAGGGTGTGCGTCTCGCACTCCATGCAAGTTGCTCAACGCCTACAACTCTTGTAACTGACCTCCTCTTAATGAAAAATGTGCCGAAGCTGCGTGTTCGCGAAAAAAATTCACATGGAAAATCTAATAAAGTCAGAAAACCATGAATTACCTGTAACTTGTAAGAAATAAAGGATGATGGTTTTTACGGTTGATAAGCTACTACTGCTGTTTTGTTGTGAAAGAAAAATATTGTACCATAGCTCATAAGTCGGGCTGATAAGTTCAAGCGAATAAGGCATAAAACTATTACGTGTTCTCTCATAGATAAGGGACATTTTGGATTGCACTCAGCTGATCAATTTAAACAACGATTCGAATCTACCTTTTGTCGTATATCCAATTTATTTTGGAAATTTTTAACGGTATTAGTATGTTTGACATATTACTGCAAAGGATAAGAATAGTAAATTTTACTTTTGAAACTGTGTTGGCAGTTGGTATACAGCCTATGTAATTGTATACTTCTATGTTGATCTCTAACCGTATGTTTGGTTTGAGGGTTTTGGTGGGTTGGAATGGGTCGAACCCAGATGAACCCGTGTTTGGATGGGGGATCAAGTGGAACTGGGTCAATCCGGGTTGGCATATTCCCCTCAGATGTGAGTTGGCATGGTCCGCTCAAATCGAGGGGATGAGCTTGACCCACATCGATGCCGTTTCCTTCGTCTCGCAGGGCGACTGGCCGACGTGGGCGATTGGGAAGGTGTGGCGGGCACAGGCGAGCTCGATGAGGTGGTGGCCGGAGCAGGGCAATGCAGAGGCGAGGCTTGGGGCATGGTGCGGCGGCCGGAGCAGGGCAGCGCAAGGGCGGAGCCATGGCGGTCGGAGCAAGGCAACGCAGGAGCGGAGCCATGGAGGCACGGGGCGGGGCACGACGGCCGCCAGGGCGAGGCTCGGCCCTCCGGCCATGGCGAGGCGCTGCCCTCCGGCGATGGCGGAGCGGGGCGGGGCATGGCCCTCTGGCCATGGCGGTGCGGGTGTGAGGCTCTGGCTGCCAGGGTGAGTTTCAGCCATGGCGCGGGGCAAGCTGCGGCCCCCAGCCATGGTGGCTCTGGGGTGAGCGGCGACACATGCTCAGTTGAGGTGAGGAAGAAGATAATGTGGGAATGAGGCCAACAGGCGGGCCCCACTAATAGTACAGTTAACGATGTGAAAGTGTCATCCATTCTCTCCTTCCTCACCCTTCCAGCCAAACAAAAAAAATTAGATTCAACCTAACCCCTTAACCAAACACAAGATAGGTTCAACCCAACCCAAATCCATCAAAACCCACGCGGTCCCAAACCAAACACATGGTAAAATACTAAAACACCACTTTTTAGTGACCGGTGGAAACATGTTTTTTTTTATTACGATCACCATTGTCTGAACTGTAGTACAATGCTGCAACGACTCAAGAAGCATGATGACGAGTCTTTCTTGCCTCTTATATAGTCTTACGCCACAGGGAGTATGACCTGGTAACTGCTTTGCTCGTACGTTCTTTATTTTTTCAACGTCTACATTTAATTCATATATAACTATCTGTATAATTTTCTACTCCTTTGGTTCTAAACTAGGTTAATTTAGTTTTGTCTTAAGTCAACCTTATCTAACTTCAATCATCTTTTAGAAAAAAATAAATAACATCCATAATTTAATAAAACTAGCTAGTTTGATGTTGGTGTATTTTTTACATGGTTAATCTTTGAGAAATTTGATTCAGAAAACTAAAAAATCTATAAGGCCCATTTTAGATCCTTGGAATTGAATTCATTCTAATAATTATAATTTAGAAACAGATTAAGCTAATATGGTTGTATATGGAATATATTTGTATATTATTGTTAGCCATACAAGGAAGATACTTATATGTTGCATTTCTATTGTAGAGAAGCGAGTTAAAGAGTATGCTATAAATTGCAAATTAGAAATATAGCATGGTGATATATAGAATTAATTTTCATCTCTCCCTCTATGAATTTGAGATATGCTTATATGTGAGCTTAGAAAAGCTATGGAATGTCAAATTCCAAACCAAATAACCTAATCTATTAAGTAGATTCCAATTCCTCCGAAATGAAGGGATCCAAATGGGCCAATTTCAAATGGAGGGCTTGCTAATTAATGTCATTTGTTTTCCTTGTGTGAGAGAGTTCATGTCCTTGCTTTGAACAGTATTAGTGGCTACATATTGGCACCATACCTAGGATGTTGACCTCAATTGATATTGTATTCACATGGCTACAGATGTACAATTAGCATTACCCAAGTCTGTTTGGATCTTTTGGGCCAACAACTAGTTGCTAAATAGCACTTGAGAATCCAAACAGGAGGGTTAATGGATGAGCTAAAGTTTAGCCAAAGCTCCAACTAGTTGTTAGTTGACTAGTCCATTAAGCCCACTAACAAAGGGCTAAAAGTGCTATAGGTATTAAAAGTTATCTATATCCTCTGCTCTCTCTCCTTTCCCTCTGCGGCACCCGTAGCCCTCCTGCGCTGCACTTGTAGCCTGCCTCCGCCACCGTGACCAGCCTCTGACGCACTAGTTGCCGCACGGTAGTCCATCCTTGGACGCCTCCAACCTCGCTGCTACCCTGGCCATGGCTCCCCGCCACCATCTATTCTAGGTGGAGGTCTCCTAGGCACTAGATCCATGCCGCCATCAAGCGCTAGTTGGAGGGTGCCCCGGCCTCCAGTTGATTGAGCATCGAGAGCCTCCACCGTCATCCCACCTTCGACCCCAATCGCGGCCCCCGTTCGCCTCCACCTTCTAAGACTCAATCCATCGAGCGAGCGTTGTGCACCATCGACCCTGGATGCGGCCCCACTTTCCGCCTTTGCTTTGGACGAGCATCAGTCGTCTGACGCCATGTCTGCCTCTACGTCAGGAGTTCTATCCATGTAGGTGAAGAGAAAGAAAGAGAAACGAGGGGACAGAGACAAGAGCATCGTGATCTTTCTGACAATGATCCATACAACTATTACCAAAGAATCCAAATAGGTAAGGGCTAATTTTTAGTTGATTAATTTTTATTCAGAGCTAACAACTAGTCTTAGTCTATCCAGCAATGCTAGCGCCCGAACGTCTAGACGGACACCCGTGTTTGGATGCCCGCGCTGCAATATCGTTTCCTGTGCTCGAGCCAGCACGCCCCTACCCGAGCCTGCATTTCGCGCGCCCACGCAGGGCCCGCGCCACCAAACCGTGCGTACGTAGGGACCGCTCGTGCCCCCTCTGCTTCTCACGCGCATTGTAACATGTGCAACACCCGATCTACTTTTGTAACATCCAGATAAAACACTTGTAACATACGTCCGAAAACAGCTAAAACACATGCAACATACGTGTAAAACACTTGCAAAATGCTAAAAAAAAACTTGAAAACATGTGTGTAGCCATTGCAAACATATGCAAACATCAAAATAAAATACTTGCAACATACGTGTAAAAACACTTGAAACACTTCATATATATGTAACATCTAGATCTAGTTTTGCAATATCCAAATGAAACACTTGCAACATATGTCCAAAATAGATGAAACATTTGGAACATACACTTAAAACATACGTGTATAGCCCATTACAATATGTGCAACATCCCGATCAACTTTGCAACATCCTTATAAAACACTTACAACATATCTCTAAAATATATGAAACATTTAAAATGTACACTTGTAACTTGTATCGTATCTCGGTGCGGCCTCCTCCGCCGTCTGCATCGGGGCACCGCAACCATAGTAGGAGGCGAGGCTAGAGGGCTTCCGCGCCAGGGCCCGATGCTTTTCCTTGTGCAGCGGCCTCAGTAGCTAGCTGGCGGCCGATGGAGCGGTTGCCACGCGTGGGCGCGGTGGTGCCTGCGCCGTCAGGCAAAGTGGGCCGCAGAGAAGAAGCAGTGGGGTGGTGCGGTGGAGCAAGGGAAGGAGCAGCGCGGGATGACCATCGACGGCGGAGCGGGCTGCAGAGCAGGAGCCGTGGGGGCGGCCGACGGAGCAAGAGCAAGCAGGACCACCGTTGACATGCGAAGCATAGCGGAACAGGTTTCTCGTCTTCTTCTCCTTTCCTTATCCAACCGGCACAACAGAAGAGACAGACACAGATACAATAATAATAAATGAGTGGGCACATAGCAAAGATTTATTAGGTACCATGGAACGTTTCGGACTAACGACGCCCTCCAAGTAGCATTTCCGTATTCTATCCAAACAGACCTCGAATAAATGCGGCCCCGCGGTTCGGCACTAGCTTGCTCTTACACGTATGCCCACCGTGGCCGTGGAGCCGTGGAGGGATTCATGTATCTCCACTCTCCAGGACTAGCGTTGGACCAGCCTCAGATGGCTACAAAATGCAACCGTACAAATGCGTCGCACTTGCCATACAATGTACACAAAACACATCCCTGCCGGTCCTGTCGCACTCTCGCATTGGTCACATGTAACCAGCTGCACGTACGTACTGTTCCGGAGACCAGCCGGCCTGCGTCTCCCGTCGCCCGTGCCGCGTCAACCACGAAAGCAACGTCGTTCCGGTGGGCGGGAATGCCATGGTATTTGCCCGATCGGTCGGTAGTCTCGCCGCCGTCGGCGCCGTGTCAGCTTCAGCCATCGCCAATGCTACGTGTGCTCCCTCTCTCCTTTTCGCTTGCCCTGCCCGCTTGCGCCTTGTGCCCTTCCTCACGAATCCGAGAGATGGCGAAACGCCCTTGGCCATGTTTTAGATCCCAAATTTTCTCCCAAATTTCGCTATACGAAAAGAAGATTCTCATCACATCAAAATGCTGGCACATGTATGAAGTACTAAATGTACATAAAATCAAAAACTAATTGCACAGTTTTGTTGTATTTTACGAGACGAACGTTTTAAACCTAATTAGTCAATGTTTAGACAATTTTGTCCAAATACAAACGAAAATGCTACAGTGTATTACAATGCTCCACAGTGATTCGGCCGGCGCCAAATCGGCTGAACTAAACAAGGCCCTTGACTCCATCCGTTCACCGGCAGCAGTCGCCAGTCAGTGCCACGGTGATTGTACGTTACGTTCTTCTGGAAGTACCAAGTATTTGCATGATTGATTTTTTTTCCTATCTGCCTGCGTGCATGATTGCAAGTTTTTGGAAGCTAGCACCAAGATGCACGGAGTCAAAACGCAAAATGGTACCCGTGCCAATCATGGTCTGGTAACGTCAAATTTCCATTCCCTTTGTGAAACACGGCTAACTTAGTCGATTAGGGTTCTTATGGAATTATGGTAATTAAAATGTGTATCGGATTTAAGTCTTAAACTTTGAGCATTTGTATTTTTTTCTAGATTTATTCTAGAAGTAAAGGTGCTATTTTTTTAGGGAAATTTTTGTTTCAGTACTCAAAATGAGTCGTTACAATCAAATTGCAGACAAGAGTGTAAGAAGCTAGGAGGGCTAACCCAAATAAAATTTGTTTACTATCCAGTGCATGCTTAGCACAAAGATGAGCTACGAAGTTCGCCGTTCTGTAAAAGTGCTATTCATTTAGTTAGAGGCGACGCACTCAGCTCGTTGACAATGAGACGATGCCTAGTACTATGTTAATCTTAAAATATAGGAGTATAACTTAGTCTCTCTTGAAGGTTCTCGTAGATGTGGTTTTCATAGATGCATTCACATACATGAACATACATGTGTTCTGAAAATTTACATCTAAAATGTCACGACCCAAAACCCGCCCTTGTTAATACTTTTTTGCTAACACACTTGTTAAGTCTAAATTGTGCTTTCACCCTAACCACTCAACCTGCAACCCCATGTGCAATCTGAAAAAGGCTCCCTTAATTATCTCTAGATCGAATAGAATGTGATCCCTAGCCCGACACCATAATGTATTCATTTATCAACTATCCCTTATCACCAACGGTTGTTAAGGTGCTGCTTGACCCTAATCTCTTCAAGGCCAACCATTGATTTTCGAACATAGAAACCCCAAATGGAACCCTACCCGTTCTAAAGTATTCAATAATTTGCAAGTCCAACTACAATGAAGCAAATCGCCAATCATGAGAGCAAGAACAGACCAAGCACCAGGATGTGACCAAAACAACCGTTAATGCAGCTGAGAAGGATCACCCTTTTTCATTAAGAAGGAGAAGTCCAATGGAACAACTTAGAGCAAGGAACATCTAAGCACCTAATAAGGCCCCTCAACAAGTCATAGTGACTGAGTGTACTCCGCATTAGTGGTAATAATATCCTATAAGAACTTAACAATGACCATAACATATAATTCTATCATTTCAGATAAGTCCAGGATATTCCTTCTACTTGAAACCGTAACCAAAATCATATGCATATGAGTTTACCACAATAAATAAGTAGCAATGTGCAAAAAGGTAGCGGTTGGTTATCCAAAATATTCTTAGATGTATACAACATTTTTCAGAATTTAATTATTATGTACATGAATTTTTAAAATTAGTACCAAAACATTCATTCAAAAAAATCACCATGTTAGGAAAAATAATATAAGCCTCTCAAGGTTGATAAGTCTAAGTTATGTAGGATTGAGAGAGGGCATACACCTTATACCATGTTTTTAGTGTAGTCATTCAAAATTTTATTCTCACAATTACATGATATATATAAGGTTGCACTAGCATTATCTAGAAGTAAATTCAACACATAGAAAAGTTTTTAGAATTAATCTACTATTTACTTCAGAAAAATAAAGTTAGGAACAACAGCAATAAATTGTTGATTTAATTTTATATACAGACTCTTATATTTGCAGAATATAAAAAGTATAGTAGATATGCATAAACAGATGATCTAGTCTAGGGTCAAAAGGTTAACAAATGTTGTAAAAGTAGAAATTTCAGAGGGGTTATATGCAAAGTTACCCTAAATCCATAATTTCCAGAAAGCATAGATACTATTATGCAAGAATACATGACCTATTGTGTAGTTTCTATGAGAAACATGGGCTTAAGTATAAATTTCAAATTAATATGAGCCCTTACAATTTTTTCTTGATTTTTTTTTCTGATCTCGGAATTTTCATTCTCGCCTGGCCCATTTTCTTTTCCAACCCGTTTTGTCACCTTGGACCTTTAAGTTATTTCGTCTGTTTTCACATGCCTTCTGTAGCCCATTCACTTTGGTTGGGCTTTCCATCCAACACGGCTCTGCCACAGGCCCCACAGCTGCTTGCTATGAGACTTGGCAGGCGGGCCGCATATGACAAGTCAAGTCGAGCCAGCTTCCAAAGAAAAAAAAAAAGAAGAAGAGTCCAGTCGAGCCGGCAGCAGGAGCAGGTATGCTAGCTGTTTGCAACGATTGGCCTCAGGCCTCGTGCTAAAGTTTACACGGTTAGATCAAGCTTGCAGTTTTGGAAAATTAGTGGAGGAGCGATGATCTTTGGACTCGTCTCAGCAGAGAGTAAGTGGTTGACAAGTCACCCAACTTCGGTAAAAAAAATCATATGCTTTTCTCCATTGTGGTTTGCATTTCCTACTCTAGATCTTTACTTGTATATCTCTTGCGAGTGTAGTTGCTTGCGCTAGTGCGTGTAAGCTTGTCGTTCACCTTTTATCACTAGTATGAGTAGAAGTTCTTATGCATAGTTTTGTTGTTCTAGTTGCATAGGGTGCTTTACATTGCAAAACAGAATTACATAGGGTCTCTTGCTAGTCACCTTAGTTGCCGCATCACTTATCTTGTGTACTAAGGTTTCTAGCTAGTGTTGTTATAGAGGGAGTGAAGTCGTTATCCAACCATTAGTTTAATTTTGCATTTGATTCAGCTAGGATTGATGATTTAGTTTTAGAAACGACTATTCAACACCCTTCTAGTTCGCTCCTAGATCCTAACACCGATGTGTCTCGTGGCAGCACACATAGCATGCCGTGGCACTCGTTATGTTGTGGCGGCACGTGCCTGCTCTCACTATGGCAAGGCCTCCCGCCATCTCCCATCGTGGTAGTTAGTCTCTTGTTACGGCACACGGCCTCGCTCCATCCCCTATCATGGCATTCTATCTCCCGCTATGAATCTTGTCGGCCTCCCATCATCTTCCATTGCGGTACTCAGCCTCCCATTGTCTCCCATTGTGGCATTGAGCCTCCCACCATCTCTTGTTGCAGCACTCGCCCCCTCCCCAGCCGTGGCACTTGACATCCACCGTATCCCGCTATGGTACTCATCCTCCTGGTGCGGCATTATTGACAAGATGAAAATATGGAAACCAGCCTAAGCCAGTTTGCATAGTACCAGAAACCTACGTATAGAGTCCGCGTCGGAACAAACTTCTGTAGAGTTCGGTTTGAAGACTTTGGGCGGCCTCGTCACATTATTTATAAATCTAGAAAGCACGTATAAGTAATATAATTCCAAAAGGCACATATAGGTCCACAGGATCATCACAACAACATCATGATGCCTAACCCTAGGCATTCGGTTAACCGAAACCGATCGGTTCGGTTCCTTGGTTTTTGACACAAATTTAGTTCTCTATAAACAGGAACCGATCGGTTCTTCACAAATCTTGGAACCGAGTAGAATTGGTTTTGGTTAATTTGGTTCAGTTCCGGTTCCAACCGAACTAACCGAGAATTACACAAGCAGCAAAAAAATCACAGAAAAAAGGGGGGAGATGCGCCAGAGATGCTGGGATCCTGTCTGCCTCTGCTTCCAGAGATGCGCCAGCTAGCGGCCGGCTACTAGCTGCCGTGAACCCGCTAGAGGAGGCACCAGGCTGCCCCTTGCTCCTCGCGATGGGTGCGCCATCGTTTGTCGTCACGTCAATGGCCGTCGGTCTGCCCCTTTCATCAGCTCGATTGGTCGCAGCTCGCAGGCTCATGGTGGTAGGGAAGGAGTAGGAGCAGCAGCAGAGTGGGGCGTGGTGCTATGGTCCTTCTTCGGTCATGGGAGGAGCAGGAACAGGGTTGGGAGGAGGGAAGGAGAAGGGCGTGCGGTGAGGCGTGACGCTGGCACCGCTGGGGAGTCGTGGACTCCTGGTAGCGGCTGGGAGGGATGAGTGGAGTGGGCCATTGGGCCTTTAGGGTTTGGGGAGCTTGTATACATTTAAAGGCCTGTTGGGATGGACCTTTTCGTTCTAATTAATGGGCCTCATCAGTTACTTCGGTTGTTTTGGTTAACCGAGCCCAAGAACCAAACTAACCGGACTTATTTCGGTTACTTAGAACTGAGAACCGAAATATTCGGTTTCTGTTAGTTCGATTTCTGTTCCTGTTATTTCGGTTCGGTTTTCGATTCACGGTTATTTTTGACCAGGGTTAATGATGCCCCTCCTCCCAATCTACCTACTTGCTTGAGCTGCATCATGGCAACTGTCGCATAGGGGGTCAAAGGTGAGGCTAGTTTCTCTATCCTTTGATCTCTCAATAAAAATCCATTCATTATTCCTCTTTATTTTTTGAAGATTCGATTTCGTG
Source organism: Saccharum spontaneum (assembly GCA_022457205.1). Classification (NCBI taxonomy): domain Eukaryota; kingdom Viridiplantae; phylum Streptophyta; class Magnoliopsida; order Poales; family Poaceae; genus Saccharum; species Saccharum spontaneum. Next base: position 18,542,159 of record CM039592.1, on the reverse strand, counting down.
CCTTGAAGATTGGATTTCATGCCAAGATGTTACCTGTCTAATGATATGAAATTATACAACACAGACGAGCTGTAAAGATTTGTTGTTGCTACTCAGTGCCTAAAGTTGTTTTGATACGAAGACCGGATCCACGCGTCTGTGTTCGATACGAAATCCTTGAAGCTCATGCGTCTGTATGCGCGTTCGATTACTAAGCTCAGTAAAAAACTTCTAGTCCCGGTGCAATGCACGGGCATTTATCTAGTCGTATATATGATTTTCCATTGTTTTTGACAAGAAGAATCCAAGAGTGAAGTCTAATTCATATTTTGTGAAAGTAAATCCGGTCTAGACTGATTTGGAAACCAGGACGTCAGTTTTCTCTAAATTTGTCCGAGTTTATCAATTTGAAATTCAAGCAATATTTAGCACAGATTTTTATTACTAGAAATGGGAATAGGATACCCATTTCTTCGACCCGTGTATTACATTAATCATGGAGTGTGCCCTTTGTGTCTATGAAAATCAGTCAATCAACTGGCAGGCGACAATCAGCTCTTGTTAGTTAACCTTCCCGCAGTTGGCCCTGATCTGGCCGGCGGTTCCGGTGAGCGGGCTGATGTTCCCCATCTTGATCATAGCGGTGACGAAGTCCGAGGCAAAGAGCGTCGGGTTGGTGCTGTACTGCTGCACCAGCGCGTCCTGCGACCCGCCGTTGAAGAGCTCCTGGTCCGAGTGCAGCAGGCCCTTCTTCTTGACCAGGCTCCCGAAGTAGGCGTTGTCGAAGACGAGCTGCGTCGCCGCGTCGAGCGGCGCGAGGTTGGTGTCGGTTGCGCCCGGCGTGGCCGAGCAGTTCCTCTTGAGCATATTGGCGAACTGCTTGTTGATGTTGGCGTCGTTGTAGATGTGGCTGCGGTAGTTCTTGCACTGCGCGAAGCCGATGCTGTGCGCGCCGGAGAGCGCCGTCATGTCCGTCACGCTCAGGCCCTTGTTCGCGAACGCCGTGATGAGCGCGCCGACGCTGGACGCCGGCGAGGGGAGGTCGCTGTTCGCTTGGCTCTGGCTCGCCGTCGTCGAGTCGCGCCGGCCGAGAGACACGTTCCAGGTCGGTCCACCGAGCTGCACGCAATCAACAGCCGATCGATAATTAAGGAAGCTAGGTTTACTACATGGCTTGACACCACAATGGCACTGGTCTGCCCCCTTGCCACTCCGCCTCGGGTCCGCATCCACAACGGAGCTGCCTTGGCCCGACAGCGTTGCTCTGGCCCCAAAGACGCCTCCGCCTCACGCTCCTGCTGCTCGTGCGCATGGAGGAAGTGCATTTTCACCCGAACCCACAAGCACGAAGGATGCAGCCGATCGAATCTATTTTTTTCAGCTCCTCCTCCCATCTAACACTCCTGTCAGCTTGAAACTCGGAGCTCCACATGGGGAGCAGGTACTCCCTCACCAGTTTGGTTGGCGTGTCGAGAAACAGCTTCAGGAGCGAGTTCAGAATTAGTACCAAACAGGCCCTAATTCTGTGTTTTTGCCCACAACTAGACGCATGCGTTCTCTTTTGGAAAAAGTCCACATTACCTCCCTCAACTTTTGCGAAAGTCCGTTTTTCCTCCCTGAACTCTAAAACAGGGCAAAACGCCTCCCTCAACTTTTAAAACCATTCATCTTACCTCCCTAACCCTGTTATAAGCAGTTTTAAAGGTGGTTTTATTTTTTTTATTTTTTTATTTATTTCGGCTGAATCTTTGAAAAATCATAGTAAATCACAGAAACATCATAAAATGAAAACTCTAATTTTGTCGGACTCCACATGAGTAGATCTACACAATGAACATAAAATATGGTATGCTTTAGTACAAAGTTTTTGGTGTGACTTTAGATCTATGTTTTTCTGTAATTAATTGGAATCATTCATAGCTACAGTTTCTATAGTCCAATTGTGATAAAATTTTTATGGTTGGCTAATTATTGTATGATTGAAATACATTTATGGCTTAGTTATAGATTGATTTATATTTAACAAGCATAAACCTAAATAAAATCTATAACTAAGTTATACATGATCCAATAAGTATGAAATTTTTACTACAGTTTAAGCATACAATAATTAACACACTATAAAAATTTCACCACAATTGAATCATAGAAACTGCAGCTATGAGTTATTCCATTTAATTATAGAAATGCATAGATCTAAAGCTACAATACAAACTTTGTACAAAAGCATATCATATTGTATGTTCACTGTGTAGATCTACTCACGTGGAGTCCAACAAAATTGTATTTTCTATTTTATGATTTTTCTATGATTTACTATGATTTTTTAAAGATTCAGCTGAAATAAATAAAAACGAAAAAGACAAAACCGCCTTCAAAACCGCTTATAACATGGCCAGGGAGGTAAGATGAACGGTTTTAAAAATTAAGAGATGTGTTTTGCCTGATTTTGGAGTTCAGGAAGGAGAAGTGGACTTTCGCTAAAGTTGTTTTGATACGAAGACCGAATCCACGTATCTATGTTTGATACAAAATCCTCGAAGCTCATACGTTTGTATCCGCGTTCGATTGCTGAGCTCAGTAAAAAACTCCGTAGTCCCGGTGCAGTGCACGGGTATTTATCTAGTTGTATATATGATTTTCCATTGTTTTTTACAAGAAAAATCCAAGAGTGAAGTCAAATTCATATTTTGTGAAAGTAAATCCGGTCTAGACTGATTTGGAAACCAAGACAGGACGTCAGTTTTCTCTAAATTTGTCTGAGTTTATCAATTTGAAATTCAAACAATATTTAGTACAGATTTTTATTACTAGAAATGGGAATGGGATACCCATTTCTTCGACCCGTGTATTACATTAATCATGGAGTGTGCCCTTTGTGTCTATGAAAATCAGTCAATCAACTGGCAGGCGGCAACAATCAGCTCTTGTTAGTTAACCTTCCCGCAGTTGGCCCTGATCTGGCCGGCGGTTCCAGTGAGCGGGCTGATGTTCCCCATCTTGATCATAGCGGTGACGAAGTCCGAGGCAAAGAGCGTCGGGTTGGTGCTGTACTGCTGCACCAGCGCGTCCTGCGACCCGCCGTTGAAGAGCTCCTGGTCCGAGTGCAGCAGGCCCTTCTTCATGACCAGGTTCCCGAAGTAGGCGTTGTCGAAGACGAGCTGCGTCGCCGCGTCGAGCGGCGCGAGGTTGGTGTCGGTTGCGCCCGGCGTGGCCGAGCAGTTGCTCTTGAGCATGTCGGCGAACTGCATGTTGATGTTGGCGTCGTTGTAGATGTGGCTGCGGTAGTTCTTGCACTGCGCGAAGCCGATGCTGTGCGCGCCGGAGAGCGCCGTCATGTCCGTCGCGCTCAGGCCCTTGTTCGCGAACGCCGTGATGAGCGCGCCGACGCTGGACGCCGGCGAGGGGAGGGTCGCTGTTCGCTTGGCTCTGGCTCGCCGTCGTCGAGTCGCGCCGGCCGAGAGACACGTTCCAGGTCGGTCCACCGAGCTGCACGCAATCAACAGCCGATCGATAAGGAAGCTAGGTTTACTATATGGCTATGCTGCGTGTATAGCTATAAATCTTTCGTGGAAATGTGGCTCGCCCGGCGTGTATACCAGGTTGACGCCGTCCCGCGCGGCGAGGGCGACGATGTCGGCGCAGGAGACGACGCCGGGGGCAGTTGGCCTCGACGGCCGTCTTTATATTGTTGATGACGTCGTAGCCGAGGACGGGAGTTGGCGTTGGGGCCAGCGTTTTTCTCGCCGACGAAGGTGCCCGGCACGTCGTCCAGAAGAATCGAGGCGTCGCAGCCCTGATGCATTAAGTGTCAACATACGTAATAAGGACATTATGGGATTTCAGCAATACCACCGTCGTTTCGTTTGTACCTGACCGAAACAGTCGTGGAAGAAGAGGCGGAGGAGGGAGGTTGTTGATCTCCCCTGCACCTGGCCCTTGCCCGGACCCCGAGAGGTGTCTGGTGAATGTGGCCCAGGGTGGGCCTTGATGCGTCTGATCGGGGCCCAGCCCAATGAAGTGGCTGATGGGCCCCGTCGTGCAGTGCCATAAATAGGAGGTGGGGGCTACTGGTTAGGGGACGAGGTTCACTGTAGCCGCCAGCAACCCCACCGAGAAACCCTACCGATCAGGGAGGCGCTGCCAGCGATCCTGTGACGGGAGGGCTGGTTCCTCTCCGTCAAGCCCGACAGTCAGTACCTCCCGCTCTCTCTCTCTTTTACTCTCTCTCCCTCTCTGGAATTGTGAACTGTCACTTGTTCATACCAAATACCAAAGAACCTACCCACTCGATCTACACCTAGAACGATCCACTGTTTCTAACATTGGTACCGGAGCGAGGGTCTATGGTGTAGATCTAATCGGGAAAAGAAATCAGAATAGACGACCGATTCGAATGGATCGGGACAGAACAAGAATCTACAACACTCTTTGAAACCCTAACCCTAAAGAAATTGGACGGTCAGAAAGGGGAGTACAAACCTTTTTTCCCCGCCGTCGCTACTGCTGTCGAGCAGGAAGGAAGACCACGCTGCCGGGTCATCTCCATGGCCGGCGCGCAGGAAAAAGAACCCTAATCCCCAACCCTAGAAAGGGAAGAAAAGCAAAATCAGACAATTAGAAACAGGCTGCTAGCCGCCATCGCCGGTCGTTGCACGGTGCCGCGCGGGAACGACAACCCGAGCCATCGTTCTGGCAGGCGCTCGGGAAGACCTTGCATCGGGCCCGGCGGTCAAAGGCACCGCCGCGAGACCGCTGGACGGCGGCGCGCCCATCCTCGGGTGGACGCGCGCACCGGCCAGGGGCCCAACGACGGCACTGCCACACCATCCACCATCTTCGGTCGGGTCACCGTGGTCGGCCACCGGTTGCTGCCGCCGCCACTGGCTAAGGCAAGAGAAAAGGAAGGGTAACAGAAAGAAAAAAGGGGGAGCAGCCGGGGGGGAGCAGCCGGACATGGCCCGGCAACCTCTGCCCTCGCCGGGCGGCCACCATGGCCGCCGCCGCTGCAGCCGCCGTGTGCGGTGAGAGAAAAGAAGAACAAAGGAAGAAGAAAATGAACTCTAGGGTTACAGGATCGGCCGGCTCTGGTTTTTGCTCTGCGAGAACGACGGGGAGCCGTCCGATCGTGACTGATGGCCGAGATCAACTAGTGGCCAACTGGGCTGCCTTTCGGCCCAAGAGGGAATGAGAAATCCCGGCCCAGGCCCAGGTTGCGGCCTGGGCGCGGGGGAGCAGGCGGCGCACGGTGCTGGGCCGCTGCCGGGCCGCGTTTTGCTGCAGCGCGCGAGTGGGCTGCGACGTTTTTGCTGGCCTGCGCACTGCTGCAGCACTTTGGGCCGCTAGGCTACAGAGGGCCTCGGGCCAAATTGATTTTTGCAAGCTGCTGTTGCTGGGCCACATCAAGAATTGTGCGCGGTCTCGGGCCACAGAGAGCAAATGGGCCGCGGGCTATTTTAGTTGTCTCTAGTTTTATTATTTTCAGAAGCATTTATTTGAAGAATTGAATTATGTTTGATGAATAAATCTCTGTTAATTTTTGAACCAACGGGATAAAACTTTCAGAGACAAGATATGTACAGAAAAATGCTTCTGAAAAGGAGATGAATTTTATTTCAAGAATTTTGTCACGTTTTCCGCTGCAAGAAAAGAATATTGTCTTCTCATTAATCCGAACCAACGGGAGGATTTAATTTGAAGAGCAATTATAGTTGTTCAGAAAATGATGAAAGGTTTATCCTCTAATTAAAATTGGAACCAACGAGAAAATTTTAATTAGAGGGATATTCACATTATGATTTAAGTGAAATTATGATATTGTTATATTCTGACCAACGTTGATGATAACAATATTATAAGCTTATCTATGAGTTTTAAGGTTGAAATTTAAATCTCTGATAAATTATGCATCAAAGTGATCAATTTCAGAGATAGATAAAGATCAAGAAATGCTCATGAAATAGAAAGATGATAATGTATAAGATTTTCCGTTGCAATGATGATGATGATGATCTTCTAATTAAATTCGAACCAACGGGAGAATTTAGTTTGAAGAGGGTTAATGATAATTGAGTTGTTCCATATGTTAACGGTGATGTGGAATTAATGTACAAGAATATTGTGTTCATGATGTTGCTAATTTAGCAAAAGTTATTGATAGAGAATTTTATGAATTTATCTATGAGTTTTATGCATTTAATTCTATTTCTGCCCAACGGTGATATAGAATTAATGTAGAAGAAAGTTGTTTTTGTTCTATATCTGCCCAACGGTGATATAGAATAGAACATAAAGAAATCAGAGTTTAATGTTGATAACTATTGTTGAATAATTTCAGACAAAGATCTTCATGCTTTCGTTCTGGAAGACAGAAAAGAAAAGAAAGAAAAGCACTGGGTACTTGTGACTCAGATGATGAAAAGCCTAAGAACAAATTGTGTATATGAAAGGAGGCCATTGCATGAGAGACCGTGTCCTCTTTAAGAGTGGCTTGAAAGAAATGTTTTCAAAGTTTCAGGGATATTGATCCAAGAAAGAAATAGAACAATAAGAGTTTAGTTTGAGAAATGTCTTTTATGTACTCTTTATGAAAATATTTTAATTTTCAGTTTTTTATCATCATGATATGAATTGTAATGAATGACATGCATGTTCATTTGACCAACGTCGGATTAAGCATGTGTGTTAAAGAATATCGAATTTATTCCTGAATTGACGATTGAATATGAGCCAATCCTGGCATTTATGTCTCTACAGAGAATTGTCTCGCATGGCGGCATAAATTTTAAGAAAATACCTGCATTGCGGGATAAAGTTGGCATAACACTTGTCCTGCATGGCAAGAGAAAGTGAGATGACCATGTGTATCCCGCACAGAGAGAAAAGTTTAGGGTAGCTCTTATGCTATCCTAGTATGAGTTTATTTAGGGTAGCTCTTATGCTATCCTAGTATGAGTTTAAGAACAAAAAGAAGTTGAAAACGAACCTCATGATAAGAATGACATGCAAGCATGAATTGCAGAAGTATTGATGAAAGGACTCTGTTGAGTTTCTGAAGTGAAATGAGGAAAAAGTACTCCCATACAAATTAAGAAATAATTTCATTTTGAATGATGTATTCATGTGGATGAAGTAAGAAATCAAAGTTTCCTCATTCACAAGAGTTATGAATGTTTCGAAATTGTGGCAGAAAAGTTTGTGCCACATAGAAAGACAAGAAAGAAACTCAGAAAGATAATTGAAAGAAATTCCCCATTATATGCTTTGCATTTAGAGAAAAGTGATCTATAAAAGATGAAGGTGATCGTTGAGGGAGTACAACGGTCATAATATAAGATACCCCTATGTATAGAAATGGCTAAATTCCTGAACCTTTTACAGTCAACAGGAAGATAGCAATGAGACTAAGAAATACGAAGACGGTGCTCAAGCACCAAATGAGATAGATTTTAATAGAATAAACCCAAAAATAAGAATGATTGAAGATACGCTATCCTTACACGAGATGGATTAATCTGGGGAGCATGGTATGAAAAGATTCTACGACTTGAGAGAAGTGGGACCAGTGCCTACTCCATTGACTCAAGATTGACAAATGCGCAACACAATGTTGATGTTGTATGACTCATACAACACATGTTGTTAGCCCTTTAAGAAGATGAATAAGAAAACAATGATCTAGTTATCCGATAGAATTGATTGACGATGAAAGAGCAACAACAACCCCATGTGAAAGAAGTGTCATTAGTTAAAGACCTGAAGGTCTCAAAGAATAAGAGAATCAGATATTATTGATAACTATAAGTTATATATATTAATGAAGAAATTCAAATGGAGCGTGATCCCACCTCATTTGAAGAAACCATGAGGGACATTAACACGTCTAAATGGCAAGAAGCTAAGGAAATTGAAATGAAATCGTTGAATATCAACGAAGTTTGAGAAACAGAAGCAGTTCCTAATGGAGCCAAAACAGTAGGCTGTAAAGGGTCTACAAGACGAAATGTGACTCCAAAGGGAACATAAGATATAAAGCATGACTTGAATCGAAAGATTTTACACAAAGAGAATGAATAGATTACAATGAGTGCTAGTGGCACATCATGATCTGAAATGAAAGTAAAGACAGCATTTCCTAATGGGATTTGTATGAAAATAATTACATGGCACAACCTAAAGGTTTTGTCATGGAAAGAAAGAACGAACGAATGAGATGCCACATGTTAAAATCTTTTATGAACTAGAGCAAGTATCTAAACAGTGCATTTCAAGTTGAAAGGTCAACTAGAAATTTTGGGTTAAAGAGAATGAGAGGACAATTGCATCTGTACAAAGTTACAGAATGGGAGATTCAATTCTAATCCTGCATATGTGGATGACACCTTACTTGCTAGTAGTGATGTCAATCTACTATATGTGAAGAAGCTCTTGTCCTCGAGACTCAATAAGAATGTTCTCGGTGAAATGACTCTCGTTATAAGAATTGAAATTCACCGAGACAGATGAAAGGGGTATTAGGGAATTGAAATTCACCGAGACAGATGAAAGGGGTATTAGGATTATCACGAAGGCATGCTTAGAAAAGATTGTAAAGAAACAAAGTATGCATGCAAGTGAACTTACGCCTGTTCATATAGTCAAGGGTAATAATTTTGAGAATTTTAGCGTTACAAGAACCGAAATGAGATTGATCAAATGAATATGGATCCATATGCTTCAGCTGTTGGAAGCTTAATGAGTGCACAACTATGACATTACAGTTAATGAGTGCACAAGTATGATATTACCCTAACATAGTTCATTTATCCGGGATGTTTTGGCAGAAAGTCCAGTCTAGATATAGATCACTGGAATGGAGTTGAGAATGTCTTGCAATTGTGCAAAGATTTAATAAGCCTCATGATGACTAAGAAAGAACAAGTACTCTCAAATGGTTGTGAGTACAAGAATGTTGAATTTCGGCGAGATGTTTAGTAAAACCCACATAGTAGCTAACTCTCGCAGTTGGAGTTTTATTGTGGAAAAGCTCCAAAGAAACAGTTGTGGTGTCATCAATGATGCATACCTATAGTACAACTTATTATTATGAGGCTTATAGGACAGGCGAAATGGTTAACTTATACCCGGAATTGGTAATGGTATACAACAGCAACTACCATTTAAAGTGATTGACTCCTATGACAACGGGTCAAGTGTGCTGCCAAACACATTGACATGAAGTTAGACGTTGTGAAGGAGAAAGTCCGAAATCTTTTAAAGCTTTCGAATGCATAAGTAAACGCAAGTACTTGCAGATCAGCTTATAAAGGCTTGCCACCCAGTGTGTTCAGAAAACGCACAGTCGACATGGGTTTATGGTATAGCCTATGATTTCCGGACAACAAAGGGCCCAAAGAAAGTATCATTTCAAAATGGAGAAGTGTATTGTGGCTGTTAGTCTAGCGGCACAAATTGCTGTGACGATGGGACAGTTCTATGCACTAATCTGTGAAGGAATAGGAAAGAAGGAAGAAAATGTGAATTAAAATTTTGAGTAAGAAATTAAAGAACGAAGAAAGTGATGAGAGATCAAGGGGGAGAATGTTGGTTTGATCTCCACCATGCTTGGCCCAACGGCCAGGTGTGGGCCCTTGATGCGTCCTGATCGGGGACGCCCAGCCCAATGAAGTGGCTGATGGGCCCCCGTCGCGCAGTGCCATAAATAGGAGATGGGGGCTACTGGTTAGGGGACGAGGTTCACTGTAGCCGCCAGCAACCCCACCGAGAAACCCTACCGATCAGGGAGGCGCTGCCAGCGACGGGAAGCTCCATCAGCGTCGCCACTGCTCCACCGCTTCACCGTCCGTCGCTGCCCTAGCGCAGAACTTCACCAGCAATCCTGTGATGGCTGGTTCCTCTCCGTCAAGCCCGACAGTCAGTACCTCCCGCTCTCTCTCTCTCTTTTACTCTCTCTCCCTCTCTGGAATTGTGAACTGTCACTTGTTCATACCAAATACCAAAGAACCTACCCACTCGATCTACACCTAGAACGATCCACTATTTCTAACAGGAGGCGCCCATCCGGGGGGTGCTGTTGATGGCACTAGACACGACGGAGCGCACTGTGGACTGCAGCGTCGGGCAGCTGGTGTCGTAGAACGACGTCGAGAGCTGGCCATAGGCCGCGGAAGAGAGAAGCAGCAGAAGGGCAAGGAACATGCAATGGCCGGTCGTGGACGAAGCCATGGTCACCTCAGCTTGCACAATTACTTAGCGCAAGATCGAGCTCTCCCTGTTAGCTGGTTAGCCTTGCTATTGCTAGCTAGGGTTTCCTTGCGACTGGACTGGCTCTCGAGTCTCGAGCTGAGATAGAGCGTCTGTATACGTGACGTCCTATTTATAGTGCTCTCGATCGAATCTTGGGGTATATAGCTTCGTCTTTGCTCCTCCCCCCACGTGACATATCTTGGGAAGCTTATACGATACCGTCCATGTTGCTGCTAATCTGTGTACGTTTTAGTAGTAGTATATACGGTATAATATTATTGTCCTGATGAATTCCTATATATATATATATATATATATATATCGCGGCCAGTCGCTGGGTTGTAACGTGCAACTGCAACCATCTACCACCGACGTCTGTAAAGAAAGACTGATAATAGTTCTTCTCTCCCAGCTTCAAATAACGTATGTACGTCGTTGCCAACAGAGAGTTTATAGTGCCCAGCAAGCTAGCTGGCCTCTCGTGTGATCGAGAGGAAGGGTAACGTCGTCCGTACTCCGTAGAGCGGTGCAAATAAACTGACCAACGACGACACACTACTGATCCATGTACGTCGTGCATTAGGCCACGTGTGAGTGTAGTTAATTGGGTTTCCATTGTAGTTAATTGAGTACTCTATTGACATTTTTTTTAGCACTATACTATATAATAACTAGTTAACTACAGGTACGTACGTACTCCTACATGAGCTGGGGCTGACAGAGGTGAATTGTATTTAGACCTGTTTATAAGGGTCCGCTGACCCAATAACGTTTATAACTCCTTTAGTAAAATACCAACAAATCAAGAAAAATCATTGATTGTAAGTGAGATATATGCAGCCCGGACGCTAGCTAGTAGCTGGATCTCCCGCTACGCTAAAGCCATCACAGCTAAACATGATGACCATTATTATGGACGCTACGGGCCGGGGGCGTTGACCTTGATTAGGATAGGATACCCATGCAATACGTATGATGAGGCATCTCACCTCATATATAGGAACGAACATGCACATGCAAACTGAGCGTTGTTGTACCAGCAAGCCAGCAACGCACTCACCTCATATATAGGAACGAACATGCACATGCAAACTGAGCGTTGTTGTACCAGCAAGCCAGCACGCACTAAGGCTATCTGCACTTGTCGTACTCTAAATTCATCCGCCAAATTTGACGTTCTAGAGGACGTCCGGTACTTAGCGTACCATTTACAGGGCACCGCTGCGGCACTTCGCTCCGGTAAAAACGTTTAGCGGAGGCTTTACAGTGCCCTAGTGCGGATAGTCTAACGCGCCAGCCGTGATTATTCCCGTCCCGCCGCCTTGGGAAAATATAATAATAGGACAACTGACTGAGTTATATACTGTATATAATTAAATAAGTACCTTGTGTTGAAGTTAAAATGTAAATTCATTGATTGAATGTATATTGCGATTACACATACCTATGCTTGGGAAAGAGATCACTACCACAGACCTGAATATCCTTGAGGGTCGAAAACCCTCAAGGAAAGCCCCGAAACCGCCAAGGAAATAAATACTGACGGCTGGCACTCAAGGAATGGACGCCAAGGGTAGAGAGACAGGGAAATAGCTATTTCCTTGAGTGCCGGCCGCCACAAATTATTTCCTTGAGAGTTCAACCGCCAAGGAAACACATAAGCGGTCAGATTTTTAACACCGCCAAGGAAAAGTAACAACACTCAAGGATATGTATTTTCTTGAGGGTTGATGACCCCCAAGGAATATAGCTGGCCCCCAAGGATATATATTTTCTTGAGGGTTTGTTACCGCCAAGTTATTTGTTGGCCCCCAAGGATATATATTTTCATGAGAGTTAGCACCGTCAAGGTAAAACAAATGAACCGCCAAAACAATAGTTTTTTCTGAGGGCTCGCACCCTCAAGGAAATAGCTCCAGATGCATGGTGAAAGGCAATGTCATGGCAGAGCATGCAAATAGATGCTGGAATACAGATTTTATTGTCATGAAGTGATTTCCTGGCTCATTATCAGAGGAAATCGGAAGTTGTTGCCTGAATAAACTATAGTTGGTACTGATATAGCATGGTTCATTGATTGAGCTAGTTTATCAACTTTCTCCTCACATGACAGAGACATACATCATTATATATTGATCAACTTTCAATTTATCTCAAATCACTGATTATATTTGGTCAAAACTGTTATTTGCAGTAACAACACTTGTTGTACATGCAGCTAACTTCTGCTAGTACTTGTAGATGCTCAGAACTGCACTACTAGTATGTTAATGAATACATGTTAAAGAATACAGACATGTTGCTAAAAAGATTTTCATCGTTAATCCCTTAGCTAATAGCCATTACTTTGGTAATCATGTGATATTCTGTTTGAGTTAATAATATTCTAACCTGCTTTTTCTAACATATAAGCAGGGCATTCAACAACACCTAGGGTCTAGCGTACCCTATCATGTGCTGCCCGGATCAGTTCCATTATCAAATGGATTGGAGGTAGTGCGAGCAAACTTGAGATACTTTTTATTTCGAAAATTGGGCCAAATGTTAGAAGAGTGTCTTCCAGAAAATCACATCAGGAGGGGAAAAAAAGGGACAATACAGTGTAAGGTCTGAGATCCAGAACTACCAAACATATGCATCGCATCTAAAAACATCATCCTACATACCAACAGATCACTTGTGAATCATTTTTATTAGCTTCATTTTCATTACAGATTGTACAAGGTTTGATACAAAGAACTACAAAACATATGCAATGGATCTGAGGAGATGGTCTTACATATCAATACATCACTTGCATATCATTCTTATTAGCTTCATGGAACCTAGAGATTTATAGACGAATCCAGCAATGCAACTACTTTTGAACCAAAACTGAAATCAAAACAATACCATGTCCCCATCGCCAGGACTGAAGTTGGAATCTGTAGGTTTCAAGTCCTACTATAAAATCTGATAAAAAAAAGTAGGAACCTATAGCAACTAAAAGATCGAACTTGAGGGCGCCGTCAAGCCGGAGGGTAGTCTGCGCTGCGCAGACCGGCAGCCCTCGCAGGAGGATGGGGATGGCCGTATACAGGGTAGGTCGGCGCTGGGGCTCACCTCGTCGACAGTGGCGGCGTGGTCCAGGTCAGCACCGAGCGCTCCACGACTTGAGCGCAGCTGAGCAGGAACCGCTGCCCGCCTCCCACCCGCCGCAGGAGCCGCCGCTGACCGCGCAGGAGCCGCCGCTGCCCGCCAGCGCAGGAGACACCGCCCCGCCCGCCCGCCGACCGCGCAGGAGCCGCCGCTGCCCGCCAGCGCAAGAGACACCGCCCACCCGCCCGCCGACCGCGCAGGAGCCGAGATTTGGGAGGGAGACGGGGAGGGGGCGCGATTCGGGACGAGATGGGGAGGGCCGCGCTCCTGGAGGGAGATGGGGAGGAGGCGAGTGGATAGATAGGGTTGGTCGTGTGTGTGTGGTGGTGGTTAAGCAGGCCAGTGTTGGGCTTTTGTTTAGGTAGGCTAAAATTCAACGCGGGAAGTCTGGCGCCTTCGTTTCCGAGCGCGGCAAAGCGAAAAGAAATTATTTGACGGTTGGCACTCAAGGAAACCAGCGTTTCCTTAAGTGTTTCCAAATACACTCAAGAAAATACATATTTTCCTTGAGTGTGTGAAATAACACTCAAGAAATATACATTTCTTTGGGTGTTTTTAGCAACCGCCAAGGTAATATATATTTCTTGAGTGTTTAATCCCGCCCCTCAAGGAAATTGGTGACCCTCAAGGGTATTCCATTTTGTGGTAGTGGATCGACAGAGATCTCGATCGAAAACTCTAATCCCCTTTCACAATAAAATTTCAACTACTGGTTGGAATGATGATGCCCCCAGCTAATTATAAAACAGAGAGTTGAAGTCATAATTACTCTAGGTTCATATCACCAACCGTGCGGCTCTGATACTCCCGCCTGACATTATTTCTTTTTAACATGTATGGTGCATTGGTGCTACGAACTGAGAGTGCCGCCTCTACGGCCCATGTTCTGCAAGCGCCTTTACGCACTCCCGCGCAACATTTCCTAACAAGTTAACATGTATGGTGCTTCCCTAGCCAAAACAACAAGTACTCATGTATCCATTGAATTTCTTTATTAGGATTACTCTCTCCGTCCCTAAATAACTGTCGTTTTCACTTCTTGGGAAGCAACTTTGACTATATATATATATATATATATATATATATATATATATATATATATATATATATATATATATATATATATATAAAGTTATTAATAGTTATGGTACAAAATTAATATCATTAGATAGATTGTTGAATCTATTTTCATAATAAATTTATTTGAAGATACAAATGCACGTATTTTCTAAATAAATTTACTCGATATAGGATACCCATTTCCTCGAGCCATATATATTACGATAATTATGGTTCCTTTCATTCTAAATTATAATTCATTTTGGCTTTTCTAAATAAATAGTTGTTGCTATGCACATAGACATACGCTATTTCTAGATACATAGCAAAATCTATGTACCTAGAAAAGATAAATTGACTTATTGTGAGGAAAATGTAGTCCATAGAGATAAGCATGGATGTCAATCCACATGCGACATCAGCCTGCAATTTGGTATCAATTTATTCAATTGGTATAATTGTTTCAATTCAAATATGCTCTCTCCATGCATTATATATAGATTAACTCCCTATTTGTGCTTTACCAATGGAGTTATGTATAAGCTTTTCCTTCTACCTATGTATTGTGAGTGTCAAGTGTAGCATGATTTATTCCATTCCAATCCAAGGGATCACAATAATTGACCCTCCCTTGTGCTACTAATGTTTTTCTTTTCGATGCTTTTGATTCCAGAGGGGAGGGGGAATTTATGGACCAAAGCAAGCCCATCCATTTATAAATACTACATTCACATAAAACAATTTGTTATATTTGTGGTGATTACAAGTATGATGGGGGAGATTGGTTGAAAGGGAGAAGTGGATTATGGAGTAAGGGGTTGGCTTATGTCCATAATATCACATAAAGGGAACATAGCATATTTGATAAGAACAAAGTAAGGTATTTACTTAGTTTTATGCATTCTACAAGTGGGATCTCTTAGCATCACATTATCTTGCTCTTGCATTCATCCAAGCAAGTAGATAAGTTTTAATTTTACTATATATTAGTATTAGTATATATTATTTGCTTGCTTTGGTTGTGTTGTCATCAATCACCAAAAAGGGTGAGAATATAAGAAAGATGGCAACTAGCTAGGGCCATCTATGATTTTGGTAATTGTGTGACAACATGATTAATTGGACAAATGTAGTTTGCTAGTAACAAGGTATTTAGATCTAATGGATGCAAGGATGGACTTGGACAAAGACGACATGAAGATCAAGTGATCAGTACCTTAACTGAGGAAAGGAGCTACTGTGCATACCTTATTAGAAGACATGCAAGAAGTCCAACACACCTAGAGGCAGAGCCAGAGAAAAATCTAAGGTGGGTGGGGGGGGGGGGGCAAGATGAAGGAAATGCATAGATAGTAGCTTCAAGAACTCATTTTCTTTGAAATATACCTACTATTACTATGGAGTATATAAAGAAATTTCAGACCATAGGGGAGGACCTTGGCCCCTGCTAGTGCCCCCCCCCCCCCCCCCCCCCCGCGCAATAGTAGGTGAAGCCTGGATGAGAAGATACAAAGAAACAAAGGCAATCGTGCATCCGAACAACCAGAAAACTACTCTAGTGGTGAGGGAGCTCCAGACAAACATTAGTGGTATCCAGGTGGGATTAACCCAAAATCACTTTCCAACATTGTCTACTGGATGTAAAAATTATGAAGTGTATACTTACTAATACAACGTTAATATGGTGCTAATAAGGGTGGTGTGCTCAAGGAACGCCAAAAAACGCAGTTTTCAGCTACTATGTATGTATATATATTGATCACTGAGGAAAACGAAAGAATGTTGTAGACAGCATCCACATACACACTTATATAAGAAAGAAAAACACACATGTCACTTTGGAGACATTCGATAAAATTGAAACGATACAGAGTAAGAAAAAACACATGACAATTGTCTTCGAGAGCTAGAACGAATGCCCACCGAGACTAAAAACATTGATGCGCACACAATGCACCGAACACATGAATGAAACAAATTAAATTGGAGCACACCCGGCCGATCACTGTACTCGACGTATCATCAGTCGGTCCAGTTCACGGCAAAATAAAATAAAAAGGAAGTTATTAGTCGACCCTACTGCAGTTGCGCCTGATCTCGCCATTAGCTCCGGTGAGCACGCCTCAAGATGGCAACGGAGACCCGTGACCCGATACCCGATGGGTATTTATTCCATTAGGGTACCAATATAGAGTAAAACTCGTACCCATGGGTACGTAAACGGAGCAAAACCTTCACCCATCGGGTACGTGGGTACGGGGACGGTGTAGCAGGCCCCAAACCTGTTTACCCGTGGGTAAAAAATACCTGGCCCAAAATTAAAGAAGCCCAAAATTAAAGAATTATTATGGTGCTATGTGACTTGTGGTTGCAATAGAAATTATTATGCTACTATTTTGTCTATTTTTTTTGTTCTAGGAGTGATGGTTGCTTGTGATTTGTGAATCGTTGATTTTCTATGTGGCAATAAAAAGGACTTTTGGTGGGTATGGGTGACCTGCCGAGTATAATTTACCCTGACGGGTATGGGTCTGGGGAAATTCCCCCACCCACAACTAGATATGGGGATACCCGCGGTGTCATATTGTTATCATAGGAATGGGTCTGGGGAGTCCATACCCGATGGGGATTTACCCATTGCCATCCTGGAGCACGCCCATCTCTGACATCTTTTTCATCGCGTTGGCGAAGTCCTGGAAGAAAAGGTTGTTGTTCTTATTGGATGCGTACTGCACCACGAGGACCTTGAGATCGGGGCGGTCCACGAGCACGCAGTCGGAGTGCAGCAATCCTCCATTATTGGGCAGCAGCAGGTTCTCGTAGTACAAGTTGTCGAACTTCTCAGGCGTCTGCTCGTCGAGCCGGAGGAGGACATTATTATTGTTGGCGTCGCTGCATCCATATCTCTGCTGCTGAGTTTCGTCGACGTTGCCGCACTGCCCCAGGCCGATGGTGAGCGCGCTGGACAGCGCTACCAGCTCTCTGTCGGTGAAACTCTTGTTCTTGAATGCCTCAATGAGCGTGGGGAGCTCTGAGTTCGACGACGGGAGAACGGTGTTTGCTTCCGCCTTGTTCGCCGTCATGGAGTCGCGCCGGCCGAGTAACAACGGCCATCCTAGTCCACCGAGCTGCATATGTAAGGTGATCGATCGTGTTGCGGGTAAGCATCATCGATAGATACATGAAGCACTACGTAGCATAGAAAACCCAACAGGTAGTACTCGTTAATTTATTATGGTATATATTATCAATATATCCATGCAGCATCGTCGCGGGTTACGTACGGTGATGACGGCTTGCTTGGTAGCGAGGGCGAGGATGTCGGCGCAGGAGACGACGCGGGGGCCGCAGGCTTTCTCGACTTTATCCTTGATCCGGTCGATCACGTCGAAGCCGCGTAGGGAGTTGACGTTCGGGCCGGCCGTCTTCTCGCTTGTGATTGACTTTGTCGCGTCGTCGTCCAGAAGAACCGAGCCGTCGCAGCCCTGCACGACCAGAATGAATGGCATCGATCGTCATGCATGCTGCATGCATGATACCGTATAGATAGATAGATCGGTAGATTGCATGCATAAGTAGATAGTAGATAATCAATATGTTTATTTCAATTATATCTATATTTTTTCCTTTGCAAGATAGCTCTATTTTGAATATACATTTAGTTATAATAGACGTTAGCCTAACTATGATGGCTTATTGTCACAGTCCGGGTCAAGGGCCCAGAGCAAAGCATCAAGAGCAAGTGTTTCAGGAGGCCCAACCTGCGAGTCACTGGGCCGGACTGGAAGAAGTAACAAGACCCAAGCCTAGCTGCGTCTGGAGAATTGCTACCAGACAGTTGTATCGTCTATAAGAGGGGGAGGAGAATTTCTGTTTGGTTTTTGTCTTGGTTGGCGACGGCATAGGCGGTGAGCTGCGGCTCGAGATCGCCGGCGTCTACTGATTCCACTTTACTTGTATCCAGATTTACTCGTGGTTCTAATCGAACTCGTCCTAGATTTACTCGTAGTGCATGAGTGCGGATAGCCTTAGGCCGCTGGAGGCTGGAGACTGGCAGCTGGCTGTGGAAAATTGGGAGGGAGTTCTTCGGCCTTTCTCTCGTGGTCGACAAAAGTGGGAGGCTTGTAGTGTCGTCTGTACATTCCTTTCTCCTCGATCAGTGTGCTCGCGAACAAAGAACATGTCATGCTTGCACATAATTTAGTTGAAGTGTAGCTTGTCGTTACGGGTAGAGATCGCACTCGGACAGCTGTTTTGAATTAGTTTGACGCGCGTCTCGTCACTAGCTAGCTGCGTAGCTGCATGCACAGAGGGGGAAAGGTATGCCTTGTGCGTGTGACCTACTCCCTCCGTAAAAAAAAAATACAATTATGTGTTGCGTGTCAGCAGAAGTAGTTCATATTTTACTAAATTTTTAGTAAATATTATTCATATTTACGGCTCTAAAATAATTTATTATAAAAATACATTTCGTAATAAATTTAATGATATTTATTTGACATCATAAATATTAATATATTTTTATTTATAATTGATCAAACTTAAAATATAAAATCATAATACTGTGCTAGAATTGCGTTCTTTCCTGGACGGAGGAAGTAATTTTTAATGTTAGTTTACCAGTGAGCATGCATGGAGCTTTCGTGTTTGTTCCACTACTTAATTTGATGGTGAGTTGGTGACACACGAGATGGATACATATATAAAGGATGTGTAATGTGTAGCATTTATATATATGCGTACTTATATTAGGTGTGTAATCAAGTCATGATACAATCGAATTGAAGCGAAGCGAGTGAACTGATTAATTAATCACTGATTTGAAGTACATAACTGAAATTTGGCTCTCCATGCATACTGATTATTATCAGCCGACAGTTTTTGAGGCAGTGACACCGTCGGAAGGGGATCGCATATATAACACCAAGTGGAAAATCTGATGATATCCGAGAATGATTTTTTGTCCAATCTTGTGGTCGTTGCCAGGTTATATCCTTGTATTGAATGTTGGAGCAAGGAGATAATGTAATTAATATATCTGTCGAATATCGGATATCTATGAGTAAAATCAGATATATCTAGCATTTGCATATACTAATAATGAAGCATATTGATATCGTGCCGTAGCTCATGACCTTGACGTGATTGCCGGCCACTTCAATTCACACCCGAAATATATCAGTACAATCGCAGCCAAATCGATCAGCCAAACCCTGGTAGAGATTTCAGACGACGCTCTGGGGAAGGACGACGAGATGGATGCATGATGAACGATGGATTGACAAAGGGACCTACATACATGCATGCGTGAAATCAAGACTGCCGGGAAATGTGCAAGAACAATGGACGCATGAGCCAAGCCCATGGCCCATGGCCCATGGGTACCTTGCGTACTCTGAACCCTGAATACGATTGAGAGGCGTAAGACTGGCTGCACTCACATACTCTATCCCATCCGGCAAACCCATGTAGCGTAAAAAACACTCGCAGCGGTGTACTCTATCCCATCCGCTAGCATCATCCATCCGCTATTCTCAGCGCAACAGCATCCATCCGCTACCCTGCTACATGTACGAGCCCCTGCTGCTGCTCTCGGTGTGACAGCGTGAGAGATGAGAGTGAGAGAGTACATGCACGGGCTCCGCTGTTGTTACTATTTCAACTAATAGCTAAATAATGCTGTAACTCACAAACCAAAAATCCAAATTAAATTCCGATTGCATCATTAAATTCGTCTCAATAAATTCTTCAAAACTAGATCACACATGGATATATTTAGATAAAGTGACAAGTGGGTCCCACAGTAGATAGAGGATGATATAGAGGATGGATGTGTGCGGAAAAATTGAGTATAGAGGAGAGAATTTTGCTGACTAAAACGTATAGAGGATGAATATAGAGGTCCATGAGTGCGAATAGCCTAACAACGGAACTGAATAACGTACAGGAGTCAACGTGCCGCGTCACGGTCAGGCCGGTACAACAGTAGCCCAAGCACTCCACTTGGCATGGCACGAACCTAGGCGCTTTTTAGATCCCAAATTTTCTCTCAAATTTCACTATGCAAAAAAAAGATTCTCCATCACATTAAAATGTCGGCACATACATAGAGTACTAAATGTAGATAAAATTAAAAACTAATTGCACAGTTTTATTATACTTTGCGAGACGAACATTTTAAACCTAATTAATCAATGTTTGGACAATTATTACCAAATAAAAACAAATTGCTACGATAACCAAGGCACTGTTCATGCCCGAATTCAGGCCCGAATTGGAACATCTAAACACGCCCCTACTGTACTAGCTGCGGAGTCAGATGCAGCTGCTGTACACACGTAGACGTACTTGCAGTGTGGGAGGTCCCACGTACTCCCAGCTGTTTGCATGTGCAGGGGTCAGAGATGCAGCTGCTGTTTGCATGTGCAGGGGTCGACGTCTGTCCTGCGAGCACTATTCTGCGTTTTTCCAACCCCGGTCGTAATCTCGTAACGAACGACGGGATATAACGCGGCTAGGCAGGCAGTCGTGTTTCGTTTGATGTAGCTTCGCCTCTTTCCGGGCTACGAGCACTGAGTGCACTGTAGTTGGCTGCTGCGTCCACGGAGGTGGCTCTCGTTTCAGCTTGAGCCTTGAGAACATGTCCGATAGGTGATAGTTAGCGCTGAAAGTTGATGCTCAGTTATCTGTTTTGTCTGAATTTATATCTGATCAAAACTTGAATGTAAATATAGGTATTTGTGTCTTTTTTATATGGACACTAAACCCGATGTGCCCAAATCTATTTTTTCACAACTTTTTTTTTTCTGTCCATCCGTATTTAAAATGGTCTTGGAATATCATATTGTTATCCGCATATGTGAGAATATGGACACAGTAAAATTATTTAAAAGTTATTTTATGATGAGTGATGATATTAGCTAGTTTTAGAGTTTCTAGTGATGTATCCATTCAAACTATTTAAAAGCTATCCATATGGCAAATGATTAATAATGGTGGGTAATATAAAAAATATTATTCAAAAGGAAATATTAAGTTAAATTTAGCATTGTTGTGATTTAGTTTAAATCTTATATATTTGTTGCTATAAGTGAGTTTTTATATATGATTGTATTAATTTACTTATAGATTTTTTACTTCCTGAATATGATATTGCAAATTGTTCGACTATTACCACTAACTAGGGATGAAAACGGATCGGATACGGACGGATATCACTAATATCGTATTTTTTTTTCATATTTATGTCCGGATTCGGATTCGAATACGGATAGTATAAAAAATGTCGGATAGGATATGATTGGATATTGACATCATAAATATGTGATTTAAATATTCGGATACGAATACGGTATCGGATGTTAAATATCCGAACTCGGATACGAACGGATTAAAACCCCTCTAAACGGATTCGGTCTCGAATACGGTCGGAAAATATCCGTACCGTTTTCATCCCTGCCACTAACGACGCTTTAGTTCCGCTCATACCACTATTTGGCTTAGGCGCGAAATATTTTTGGCACCGCTAATCTTGACCGATGTAGATATTCGTTCTTAGTCTAAAAGACTATAATCTATGTCACTCAGTTAGATTATTTACTTAATAAATGATGTAATAAACCAATGGATAATTATTAAGCCATTGGTCATTGAATATTTTATAATGAATAGTAATGTTGATTGTAGCCGTGAATATGTTGATTGATATGGTGAATGTCAAGTAATGGATGTGGAGGCATGTTCTACTAGAGCATGTACATGTATTTGAGTATTTGTATGCATATAGTTTTGCTTATTTAAATGTTTCCATGCATAATCAATTAAGGATTTTCATATTTTCTATGAAGCCGTTAAATGAAATAGCTTCTACTATATCCTAGTATAGTTTTCTATAACTTTTGAAGGAAGCTACTACTAAATGTCTTATCCCACGATTTAAAACATTGGGTACATGTGTTATATGCTCTTACTTTAATATCTAATTACATAATGATATTGTTCTTCGAAAACCATCCATAAAAGGATATATACTTCACATTAACTAAATCAAGTAGATATCTGAATTCTATCCTTATCTGTTCTATTTCCACCCCTGCCAATAAAGCCTCAAGAAACATTTTTTTGCATCCAATGTCAAAGCAAGTATTATATTCTATGAACGACTTGCATGTGCTACT
The DNA here is from genome assembly GCA_022457205.1 of Saccharum spontaneum. Taxonomy (NCBI): domain Eukaryota; kingdom Viridiplantae; phylum Streptophyta; class Magnoliopsida; order Poales; family Poaceae; genus Saccharum; species Saccharum spontaneum. The sequence continues at coordinate 18,519,561 of CM039592.1, read as the reverse complement.
TGCTAGATTGATTGGAATATGTTGCTTCCCTGCTCAAGAAGCCTCATAATCTTACAACTCAAAATCCGAAGCATCTTAAACCAATCATCATCAAACTAATAATCGACAATTCAAAATCTGATGAACCTAACTTGGATGGCATCTAAACTTGACCAAGAAGGCAGGTATAGCTAACTCATAACTCGAAATCCTAGAGTCATCAAACTTGACCAATGTAGCTAGTATAGTGAAGTACACAATAATTTCACATTTAGCAAAAGATTCAATGAAAAAGATTGCTCATACTCATATATTGATCCAACGTATCAAATAGTTAATATATTAATCTATTAAGCTTGTTATTTTGCCTTTGAATTCCATCACCTTTTAGAACTTCCATTCTCTCGAAATGTTCCATGCATTTTCTCTGAAGTTGAAACATTATGGAGGTCCTCGACCACATCCTCTTCCTCCTTGGCCTCTATGTGACCTCGTCCGTGAGAGGCATTATCTTTGATTTTTTGTTCTTGGCTTTGTTCCAATTGTCCCTCGATCGGTAACTTGCTTTCTAAGTTTGTGACATACTCTGTCCAATTGGGCTTCATCTTTGACAACTTTGGCCTACTCTATCTGTATTGGGCCTTTTTCCGGGCAATGAGGTACCCTGGATCCATAACACAACAACCACAGGAGAAATGGTTACGAAGATCCAACGGTCCAAATTAGAGTTTATAATAGCATATTATTGATAATTAAAGGCACAATTGTTCAAGTCTAAGATATCCATGAAACAAATAATAAAAAGAAATTACAAAATACTTGAAAGAACCACAATTTTACTTCAACTTTGCTGTCCTTCTTGCAGGGCGGAGCTACGATGATGCCTGGTTATTCAAACTAATACCTAACTTATTTTTTTTGCTAGAATATAAGTATATTTGTAAGTATACTCATATGTGTAGTAATATATATGTCAACTTGGTGCTTATAAATAGTTGCTTGGTCGGTTTTGGCAGTTCTCTCTTGACTCTTTGAACACTTGAGACATACTTTGAGCTAGAGAACTTCCCCTCCACTCTTCTCCTTGCTTGGTTGCATACTTTAGTGAGATTGAGTGAGATTCAAGTGCATTGCTTAGTGATTTGCATCTAGTGGCACTTGATCCTTGAGTTGGCTGCGGATTTCTTGTTACTCTTGGGTGTTTCCCGACATTCTAGATGGCTTAGAGCAGCGGTGGTGTTGAGCTCGTGATTGGAGATTGTTTCGAGCCTCACCAAGTGATTGTGAGGGGTTCTTAAGCCTTCCCCGTGGAAGTTCACGAATTGGCTACTCTAGTGGAGCTCGTGGCTTGGAGGATCCCCATCTTGTGAGTGGATATGCGGCACCCGCTGAGGGTTTGACTCTTGATAGTCAATTAGCTTGTGATCCATCAAGTGGGTGCACCGCCACAACGAGGAGTAGCTTGCCGGGAAGCAAGTGAACCTTGGTAAAAAATCTTGTGTCATCTCTTGCCGAGGATTCTCTTTGTGATTATGTGTGATTGATTCTTTGGATACATCTCATCTCTACACTGTCGGTATAAGAATGAATTCACTCCCCCTTACATTCTTGCACTATATCTTGTCTAGTGTGCTAAGAGTAGTGTGTATCACATAGGAGCAAGTAGCTTAGTGACTTAGCTTTGTTGGTGCAAATTAGAGATCATAGTCTTGTTCACTAGAATTGTATAGATGGCTTGCTTAGTATAGTTGAGCTAGTGCTAGAATTGGCGTCGCCATCTTTTATACTAACGATTGTTGTTTAGTGAAGTTTGTAGAATTTTAAATAGGCTATTCACCCCCTCTAGCCATTTGGACCTTTCACTAGTGAAGCAGCTTTTGTTGACTTCAGCTCCACGAGCAGCTTCACTGATGAAGATAAAATTGTTCTGGTGAAAAGTTTGGTAAAACTTCTTGTGATAGATAAAAAGGATAAAATGTCTAGAACACCCTTATTTCTCTTTCTTTTTTCATCCCCTTTTCTCTTTCTTTTCCTACTCCTCTCATTATCTACTCGATTATCTATGTGGACTCGACGACCCACCCGGCGCCTTGGATCTGCCGCACACGTGCCCTGATAACCTCAGGGCCCCGAAGCACCGGCGACTTTGAAAGGATCAAGATACCCAAGAGGGGGGGGTGAATTGGGCTTCTCTAAAATTTAATTGCCAGAATTAAGCCCTACTAACCCATGATTCACTCCTAGTGCCTAAAGATGTTCCTAGTGATTCTACCGATAAAAAGTTTTGCACCCTAGATTCCAATTCCTATTCTAGCATGGCAATTATAGGAATGTAAACAAGCAACGAAAGTAATGCTAGAAAGTAATTGCTTCAAAGTAAAGGGGCAAGGAACACGACGATATTTTCCTGAGGTATCGGAGAGTCGTCACTCCCCACTAGTCCTCGTTGGAGCACCCGCGCAAGGGTATAGCTCCCCCTTGATTTGCGTAAGGATCAAGTGCTCTCTACAGGCTGATTCTTTGACACTCCGTCGTGGTGAATCGCCCACAACCACTCACAAGATGAGTTAGGTCATCCACAAGCTCCGCCGAATGATCACCGAACTCCCAATCACCACCGAGCCGTCTAGGTGATGGCGATCACCAAGAGTAACAAGCAAGAACTCTCACTTGACCATGGAAAGCCTAATGAGAAAGGTGGATGCACACTTGCTACTCCCTATGCACTAATGAGGTCCTTAATCTTGGATTCTCAAATCATAATCTCCTCACTAGGCTCTTGCACTCCCTTGCACATGAAAGGTGTTTCTCAACTGAACAAATGAGCAAGAGACCTCAAGTGGAGGGGTAGGGGTTGAATTTATACCTCCCCTCAACTCCCCAACCGTTATCTTCAAAATCAGCTACTTTTGGAGCCGATGTTGACACCTCTAACGCCACCTAAGCTAGGTTGTCATCCCCAGCATGACACTAAAGGTGCTGGTACTTAAATATGCAAATGCTCCTCTAAAATAAATATGAAATCCGCAAGCGCACAGATAATACCAATGTAGCATTTTAACCGGGAGTAATCCAGGTATCGTTATTTATATTTTTACCACTAGGAAGGGTTGTTAAGGATATTGAGCAATGAGCATCACTGCATGTGATAATGGAGAGCATAACCATGTCTTTATCTATCTTCTCATACAGGATAAGTGTCACAAGATAAATAATATATGTATGAATAAAGAATAATAAGAGATAACTGATAAGCACATAGCCACATATAATGATAAACATCTCAATAGATTACTCTAAGCATATAGCACTTGCATGGATTAGGACGAACTATAAGGATAAATCCTAAGTTATTCTAACTATACAGTCAAAGCATACGATAATTAGTGCAATTACACTTGGCAGTCATGGCAAAAAAGGTTATATCTACGCATAGTGATATTACTAAGGAAGATATAGAACATAGCCGTCACTTCCCCGTAATAGTTGTGCTCTGCCTACCCTATACTCGGGAGGTGGACTACAAAGGACTCAACAGGACTGTCACTCCCACGATCTACCACACGGTCCGGAATATAGGGTACAATCACAGGTAAATACGGTATAAGCACCACGCCTACACAATGTTTACCACTCACCCATGATATCAATGAGCAAGCGCTATATGATCCTATACTCAAAGCATATAATCAAAGTAGACTAAGAATAGTATAATTAAGAACATAATCAAATAGAGCAAAGTCATATCTAATATGATAGAATAGACTAAAGTCATATTCATACAAATGATGAACTAGATGAATAATATAAGAGCAAATACAAAAGTAGGAGAGAATTACCAAGTATTCTCTTGACAGATCCGGAAATCAAGCAATGCTTGGCTCCTTCTAGTTCTAATCCTATATAGCTATGCTAAACTAGAGATCTAATTGAGATGGTGGCTTTAGGGCTTGATCAGAGGCTTCTCTCTTGATGAATTGAATGAAATCTAGGATTTCTCCTAGGGCCGGGGGCCTTGCTTATATAGCCCTCTAGGAAACACCACAGCCCTTGGATCAAACCGACCTTCATCAATGACTTTTTATTAATCCTCAAAGGCTCTGTGGCCTGGGCGGCTGCCCATGAGGTGGGGGCGGGCGCCCCACCTGTCAGCCCAAATGGCCCTCCCCTTCGAGGGGGTGCCTTCTCGAGTCTTCTAGAGTATACTTTTTCATAGTATGCTCGGTTTCTCTCTATGTAAATCTAACATGTGGACCTCCTTTGGTTCTTCCCTGATAACCCTCTGCAGAAATAGATATTCACCAAAACTCGTGGAATTTTGTCAGTGTAACCCCTATATCTAGATAGTATTTATGTTTAGGTCCTTTCTCATGCTATGTTGATGGTTAAAAATGATATTTATCTACCGTCAACAAACTCCCCCAAGCTTACCTTTTGCTCGTCCCCGAGCAAAGATAGACTTAGTGATGGATCAGGAGTTGCTACAATACTTTCACGCCTTACAGGTACACATGTGTTCAAACAAGAACTCTCCTCCGGATTAGAGTGAACTATTCTGATGAAAAACTCACTCATATTACCTTCCACCATGGGGCTTGTAGCCATCACTTGGGTCTTGAGTAGTTGAAAGACAGAACGGTCAGGTCAGGCGCCATGTTTCAAGCTCTTTGATCAACTATTATTCTAGAGTTTTGCTATATTTTCAAAATAAAACTCAGAGATTCCTATGTATGACCCTTCGAAGTCTCTCCTTTGTGGTATTTTTGGATCCTCTCCAAGACAATTATGGTGTATGCCTTTTCACTCCTCTCAAAATATGTGGTATTTTTGGTAGCATAGTAACATTATGCCTTCTCTCTCTCACCCTACTTTGGCATCTCCAAGAGTTTGCCAAAATTCACTTGGCAAATATCATGATTTGGCAACTTGCTAAAATATATGACAAGTGAAAAAATAGACTCTCTCCAAGAGTTTGCCATTTGGACTTGGTAAAATAAGAAGAGGCCCGCTAAGCGAACGAAGAGCCCTGCTAAGAAACGAAGAGCCCCGCTAAGCGAACGAAGAGCCCCACTAAGAAACGAAGAGCCCCGCACACGAAGCCGGATGCGCGCTCGCGCTCAGCGCGCAAATATGCGCGTGGAGGGGGGAGATTTGCCAAGTTGTTAAAATTTACCAAGTTGGATGCCAAACTGTTGGAGCACATTTTTTCCTGTTTTGCCAAAAATAGATGGATGCCAAGTTGATTTGGCAAACTCTTGGAGATGCTAGGCTTATGTGGAGTTCATAGGTGGGGAGACAGCAAAACATACATTGCATAATCAAAACTGTGGATCCAAAGGAACAAGTCATAAAGTCAAATCAAGATATGCATGTGTATGGCTGTATGGTAGGTGGTGGTAAATGGATAAATAGAGAATAGGGTAGAAGTGGTTATAAAGGGTAAAGGGATGACGATGGTGAATACTTAGCTCCTTTGAGAAATTTCATATACCTCTCTTAGAAACTTGAAGATTTTGAGAAAAACTTGGGCTGCTAAATCTCTCTTTATTTTGAGTGGGACATTTGTCCTCTTTCTTTTGTTTTTCTTTCTCTCTTTCTTTTCTTTTTTCTCTTTTTCATAGAATACCCAAGCCTCTTTTGGAACATAATAACATGAGGTAGCATCACTGGATGTTTGGAGCTTTATTGGCTAGCAAGGGATAAAATGGATAATAGGGATATTTTTGGACAATTCACTCCCAGTATAAGAGTGTAACTATTTTCTGGGTGGATCTGAATGGAATATATGTTGATTCGTACTTCCAGGGTAGAAGCAGAATATATAGGTAGAGTGTATAGGTGGATCTCGATTTTAACCGCATGACCAGTTCCTAAGGATCGACACAGTCTGACCATACTCAATGCTCACAAATAGTAAATATGAATGTAAGGCTTCCTAATCTATAAACATGTATATGGCTGTGGTAGAAATTCAAACTCTCGTCATACAGGAACTCATCATGTAGCAAGTTAATTTTTAAAAGATAAATTCTCTAGAACTCTAGTATCTCTAGGAACATGATAGACAGCAGCTCAAAACCTTCCCATATCATATCCGTCAACTACCTAGACTTAGATCAAGCATTTGCTACCCACAAGTTCAGGTTTAGAGCAAATCTTAAATCAAAACCATTGTGTCCAAAACTCAGGAGAGCTCGAGGTTGAAAACTAGGTACTTAAAAAGAATTACGGTAGAGCAACTATTCATCATTTCCATATAAGAGTTTATTCTAGGGGTTCACTTAGCAAGATGAAACTTAGCACACTCTCCTATATTTATTTATCAAACTTAAAGATTATACAGAAAGCATATATATATAAGAAAACATTTATTTGGGTTTCTATAGTTTATGCATCTTTTTATTTGTTTCATATATCAAAGCAAAAATAAGTAGGTAAGAAAATACTTAGCTGGATACATGGGGGATGCTCTCCCCCAAGCTAGATGTTGACATAGTCTTGTTTGATGAAGCAGGCAGATAGTGAAGTTGTACTTCCCTCATCAGAGTGCTCATGATGATGATTGTTGAGACAGCACTCCGACCGGAGACAGTTTGTTCTTCTGTCTGTTGATCCTTCAAATTCTGTGAATCTCAAATAGACAACAAAGCTTGTGGAACTTGATTAAGTGTTAGTGATAAACCTCTAAGTCTTGAGCATCTAGAACCTCTTAACTCATGTATTTTTCTAGCAGGATCTCGTGTTGCCATATTTTTATGCTTTTATATTTATACTATGCAAGGAATTATAAAGGATGATGAATGCTTCTTTATGTTATTTTTTATGCCACCACAACAAGTAGACTTATGAGTTTTATGCCACAAATTTATTTGCATGGGGCTTAGTAATTTTATGATGCAATGCAAGACATATTTGTTTTCTTTTCTATGCAGAAATAAAGTGTAACTAAACATGTGATGAAGGAAAGTAAATATGGTGTGAAAAATTAAATGCAGAACTAGAATGTTGATAACTACCAAGTTACCTCTTGGCATGGCGTTCGGTGATTTGGGTCCTCCGAACAGAACCTCTTGTTCGCTCTAATCATTCTGGGGCACCTCGGATGGATCGAGTGGTTCCTCTAATTGTGCTGAGTTTGACATTGAATTTATTTTTACTTTCCATACCTGTTTTGTTGGTGAGGTTAACTTTGAGGAGGAAGCTTACTCTTCTGTCTTATCTTTTTTGTTCTCCATGGTGACTGAGTCACTCTGTTGGTGGTATAGCTTCTCTCTCAAGAGATGTATTGTCTTGAGGAAATCGATCTTCGTATCTTGATACTTCTCCTTCATAGTCAGCCTATCCATCCTTGGGGATCTAATTCTTCTGGGTGCGGTTACGACGCCTTCTTCTGGTTCTGTTCTTCTTGGGTTCTTCATCAACTATATAGTTACTGTTGAAATAGCGACGTACCTTCTCTAAGGGGAATTGAAAATGTACTTCTCCGGTTGCAATGTAGATGATGGCTTTGGTGGTGCTCAGGAATGGTCTCCCTAGGATGATCGGTGGATCATACTCATCTTCTCCCATGTCGATGACTAAGAAGTCAGTCGGGATGAAGTGGTCATCAATTTGTACGGGGACATTCTTAGCTATTCCGTCCACGAAGCGAAATGATTGGTCTGCCATCTGCAGCTGTGCATAGGTTGGGTCTAAAGGCATAGTACCATATAGATATTCATAAGTTACCTTGGCCATTATGTTGACGCCCGATCCAGTGTCACAAACAGCTTTCTGAAAGGAGCTCCTATTGATTGTACATTCAATGGTTGGGACACCTGGGTCGTCTCTCTTGAGCAAATATGGGGACTTGAGCTAATGATCATGCTCTCTATGGATTGCAGTGATCACTCTCGCTGATTCCATTTGTTGTGGCTTCTTGTTCTTGTTCCTTCGATTGTTCTTCTTCTTTGGCTCATAAGGATGTTGAGGGTGTGCAGGGAACTGCAACACTCTGTCCTTGAAGAAGAAGGTCTCTCTTTTTTCTTTGATGTTAAAACATATCTTGGCAGCGTTGGCATACATGATAGCTCCAGCAGTGTTCAAGAATGGTCGTCCCAAAATGATGGGTGACTTATCATCACCACCTGTCTCTATTACCACGAAGTCTACAGGAACATACGAGCTGCCTACTCGTACACATATGTCTTCTAAGATTCCCTTGGTGTAGCAAAGTGACTGGTCTGTAAGCTGCAAGCACATAGTTGTATACAATAAAGGATAATTAAACATTTTATCATAGATCACCTTAGGCATGATGTTAACGCTTGCACCAAAGTCACAGATAGCTTCATTGAAGTTCACGCTTCCAATGGAAATCGGGATGACAGGTCTTCCTGGATCACCTTTCTTGATTGGCAGAGTCTCGTCGTTCCATCGTTTGGAGATAGGGTCACTCCAATAATTTTCTGCATTAAATATGTCTATAAGATTTGCAGTTTCTAGATCTTTTGGTTGTCTCAGAATTTTACCTTGGTTAGCAGGAACAATATTGGCAAGCTGTTGCAACTGAAACTCTAGCATCTTATTAAAGCTGAGCTGATTCTTAATAGCAGTAGAAAAGCTTCCATTCTGTTATTAATTGTTTCTAATGTTTTATCATTGGATGCTAATTTCTTAGACAGGCTATCCATTAACTTTCCTTGATTAAGCACTAACTCTCTCAGAGGGGGTTGATTAAAATAATTATTACCTTGATAATTACCTGAGTCATTACCTGAGTAGTTAGGCCTTTGCTATTGATTCCAGCCTTGATTCTGTTGAGGACGGTAGTAGTTGTTGTTGTTATTGAGGTAGTTCACATCCTCTTGTAGTTCTAGGCAATTGCTTCATCAATGCCCAGTGTCTCCACACTCTTCACAAGTCATGCGGAAATCATGAATGTGCATGACTTCTTTCTTCTCGCCGGCTCTCTCATCGAGCCTCTTCATAAGTAGGTCCATTTTGGCAGACACCATGTCTACCTCCTTTAACTGGTGCATACCTCCACTTCTCTTACGGGTTTGAGTTCTTTCTTCATTTCAACCTTGGTTGGATGCTATTTTCTCTACAAGAGCTGTGGCTTGATTGATTGTAAGTGATAAGAATGCTCCTCCAGCAGCAACATCTATAATCTCACGGGTACTATTAGTGAGCCTGTGATAGAAGGTCTACATAAGTAGCCAATTCTCCATTCCATGATGAGGACATTCTAGAATGTAGTCTTGAAAGCGCTCCCATGCTTCTGGGACTAACTCATCATGTTGCTGCTGAAAACTTGATATCTTCCCACGAAGAGCATTTGTCTTGCCCATGGGAAAGAACTTTGCCAGGAAATTGGTGGAATAGAGTGCCCACGTATTATTCTTCTCCTTATTCGCATAGAACCATTGCTTCACTCTCCCCAATAGTAAGAATGGAAAGAGACGAAGTAGTATGACATCTCTGGGGACATCCTTGATGGTGAAAGTGCTGCAAATCTCCAAGAACTGTTGGAGATGAGCACTAGCATGTTCATGTGCCTTCCCACAAAATTGACTACCTTGCACCATGTTGATCAACACCGGCTTTAGCTCAAAGTTTTGCTCGATCTCTGCCGCAGGTCCAGTCCGGATGTTAGCTGTAGTTGGAGCTGAGAACTCACGGAGTGACTTGTTTGCCATGGCGTCAAACTTTGGTGTTAAGTTTCGAACTATGCTTGGTTGGCTGTCACACCCATTTAAAGACCAAATGGAATGCATACTCTTATGTGTGCCCAGAGATCAATCACACATAAGTTAACAAATTATAATGGAAGTATCATCACAAATGTTATTACATCACGATTATTAACACATAGTCTTTACACAAATAAAGCGAAAGTAAAAATATAAATCTCTCGTGGTAGCTCCAATCACAAGCACATTGACTGGTTGACTGCAAGTCTAGTAATCTTTAGGGAAGTAGGAATAGTAGTCACTATTTGCACCATCTGTTACCCATCCAGGATTTTTATCCAAGTAAGAAAAATAAACAAGCGTAAGTACATCTTGTACTCAACAAGTGTAACATGGGGTTCATGAGGCTCAAAAAGGATAGACACTGGTTTACTACATGTAAGAAACTATAATTAGAACAGTACACCAACAGTAAGAAAATATGATAAAAAGTCTTTAAAATGAATCTACAACTCGCTAGGATCACACAGACGCAAAGATCACGAAAAACGGAGCTAAAACGACAAAGTTACGAATTTACGAAGATTTCCTATAGAAAAATAATTACTTTAATTCAAACTCAAAAATAAATTATCACAAACCTACTGTACAGTACTACCAACATGTAGAACTCATAAATACGAACCTAACGTAATTTGAACGGGTCAAATCGGAGTTAAAACGGAGATTCTACGCACAATTTAACATAATGGCAGATCTGTAAATAAGTGAAAACATATTTTCTGAAGTTACGCGATCAAAATACGCTTTACGAAAAAGAAAACATAAATCGGTAATACGCCTTGGACTGTGGGTTATAAATATGAAAAGTACAGGGACTCTTTAGCAAAATTCATAGGTGAAACGGTGTCTTCTATTTACAGCCGTTTGATCTAAAATGAACGGCCTAGAGCAGATCGGGGGAGAGCCAGGCGGCGCTCCGGCCAGAACAGGGCCGCGGCGGTGGTTTCCGCGGCGGTGCCATGGCCGGAGATGGCTTCCTCGCGCTACAGAGCATTACCTCGTGAAAGAAATACACCAGCGGGTAGAGCGCATCAACACGAACTCACCACGAGCGAAAACGAAGCCGATGATGAGACAAAGAGGACGTGCGGCTAGGGCTGCGCCTCGAGCGTGGCCACCTCGGGATGTTGGAGACTACAATATGCAAGGCAATGTGGAGCGGAGGGGTGCGGCATCCCGTTTTTATAGCCCGGAGGCTGCTCTAAGTAAGGAAAGGGAGGATATGACAGACAGATTCGATCGGTGAAGCAAGGGAAGGGAATCCGGCCGGCGTGGGGAGGAAGAAGGTAACCCTGACATGCGGGCTAGCGTTGTCAGCGACGGAAAGAGGAGGGGAAGGCACGTGCGCACGGTACTGGGCCAGCGGCCGGCTGGGCTCGGCCCAAGAAAGCGAAGCGGGGGGGGGGGGGAAGCGGGGAAAGGAAGACGGGCCACGCGCGGGAGGTGTAACACCCCAGGTGTTTGTCACTCACTAAGCAGTGGGTTTGAGCTCAAACATGACAGATTAAGTGGAGATGACAATGTCAAGATCAACCTATGGAGTTGAGCCTAAACTAAAGTTGGAGGTTGCACCATTGCTTTACATATAGGCCCCTTTTCAAGATATATTCTTGGGTGGTGTTATTGCAATATCTTCAGGTGTCTCACCTTAGTACCTATCCATATTGATCCCTGGAAAAGTTTCATGAAATTTGGAATAAAAAAGTCACATGAAATGATAAGTTCCATTCCTATTGGAATTTGCCCCATTAAGTTAATGGAACTATAGATCATCAACCAAGCTTTGAAACTTTACCCAAACGACTCTAGATGAACTCTACAACAAAAGTCATGAAGGGTTCATGTTGAGCAAATGTCAAGAAATTGCCCCGATTGGCCTAAAACCCTAGTTTTGGCTTTATCGAGTTGTTACTTTGACCAAAGTGAAAGTTTGACTTCTGTACCAGTTATGAGGTTTGACCTTAAACAAAAGTTGTAGTTCATCTTGTGTAGAACAAACTTTGTTTAATGGTCAAGAGCTAGTTTGTCCTCTAACCTAGTCAAATAGAGATCATAAGATTGAATCAGCTGCTGTTTTTCAAAGTCCAGAAAATATTCTAAGTCCTGAGTTGACAGCAATAAGTTGACATGTTTGGTAACCTTTATCTCCCTAACCATGATAAACTAGTTCAAGGTCCTTTAATAAAAGTTGTAGATTGAGTTGTGTACAACAAACTTTGTTTTTGGATCACACCATGATTCAACTTGGAAATAAGTCAAACTGTGGACCAAAGTTTGAATCAACAACTGTTTTCAGACTTAGAAAAGAATTAAGGCCGAGTTTAGTAAACTTGATTGGCATTCCGCGTTCTCCAAATTGGTTGAGCAACTTGAGTTGGTCCTTTTATAGAAATTGGAGTTTATATCGTAGAGAAGGGCATACAATAAGATGGCATCAGTGGGACTTTATTTTGACCATCAAATTTGAAGTTTGTTATTTGCCATCAATGCTTTGACAATGCCATTTTGGAAGTTAATTCTCTCCTAATCCAGAGCCCTAATGGCCGAGCACCCTTAACCAAAGTTGTAGAGTTTGTTGTGGGCTTCAACTTTGCTTTAAAGCCCATGGCCAAATTTCCACCCGAGCTGGCCCAAAACGGCCTCCAAGATGCGCTGGATCGCGCTCGCCACCTGCTCGTCAAAATGCCGACGCGTGTTGGGAACGTGGCAGCCATGCGAGCCGAGCGCCCCACCTCCTTGCCGCGTGCCCTGCCTCCTCTTCACGTGTTGTGGATGCCGAGCTGCTGCAGGACGCTCCCCACTCCATCCTCACTCGCTCCCTCGTCTCCTCGTCGCCCTTGAGCTCACGTATGTCGAGCATAGGCACCATGGCTATGGCCGCCCTTGGAGCTCTGCGTTCCCGCCATTCCAAGCCACCATGTCCGCAGCCGCGTACGCCACTGACTTCGCCTAGTCGTGTTTCACCTTGTGTGCACGCTCTTCCAAGCCCTCGGCCACCGGAATGCCACGGCCGGTGAGCCACCGCCTCTGCTTGCCGCTGTTGTGCATGGCGAGGTCACCCGGTCCACCTCCAGGACAGCCATGACTACCAGCGGGTGTGCGGTGACCCCCTGATACTTCCCCACTGCTTCCCCATCGCCGGCGTTGCGCCTACCGGCCGGAATGGCGAAGCCCCGACGACCCCCCTGCCGAAATTCTCGTCAGGGGCCTCGCGCAGCAATTTGACTAAAGGTAGGGGTCCAGATGCGAAGCCAAGACTCATATGAATAGTGTCGTAAGGACTGATTGGTAATTATTTTGCAGGAAAATTGCTGAACTTTGGAAATTCATAGTAATTCATAGGAAATTCGTAAAATAGCAAATATGGACTTTTTGGAATCCTTGTGAATTTTTCTATGCAGTGGATCTATAATATTTCATGTTTTAGTTTAATGTTTTTGCTGTAAAAATAGATTTTTCAGATTAGGTTTTCAATGCTAGTTGTATTTGTCATTTTCATAACTGCAAATGTAGGGCTCCAAATGAAGTGAAATCTTTGTGGCATGCTACTCATGTGATGTTTGATGTGTGGTAAAAATTTCATAAATTTTAGTTGTAGTATGAGTGAGTTATTGATTCATCTTGCTCTCACATGAATTCTTGCAATAGCCATTTGTCTTTTTCATAGAGGTTGATATATATCTCCAAATGGGTTGAAATTTGTACAGTAAACTATTGGGAGCATATGTAGGCCACTGTAATTTTGGTAGAATTTATTGTGCACTTTTGATAGGTGTTCATAATTCCACCTAATTATCTAAATAAATTAAGAAAATGCATTAAAAGAATTTATTTAGGAATGGAAACTATGTTTTCTGGTGTTCATTAGTCATGTGTGACATGTTGGTAAAGTTGGTTTTATCCAATTATATGTTTGCAACATAAGTTAATAATTATTTCTTGCAAATGAGGTTTCTGGACAGATCTAGAAACTTAGCAAAGTTCTTTATGATAATTTGCTTTTTTGTAAAACTTGTTTATACAAAAGTTGTAGATAATTTATTTATCTAGCCTCTGTTAAAATTTGGTGGCATTTGGCCATATGGTTTAGAAACTACAGCTGTTCTAAGTTGGGTTCAGATTTATGTTGCTCTCTGTCCTTCCAGGACAGATTCTGTACCTTCTGTATTTCGACCTGGTAAATATTAGGATCAGGTTTAGATGTTTATAAATGAAATGTGGACAATTTCATAAGCTTTCTATGATGTCTTCTTTCAAGTCATTTGGATTTGTAGAACTTCAGATATGATTGATTTACTCAGCTATATGTATGTCCAGAATTGTTGAAAATACATGATTGCTTGGTTACTTTGCTTGCGTATTGCTAAGTGTGATTCATGTCTTTGGTGATTAAGCTATTACACCTGAGACTTTGTAAATCTTATGTCATGCTTGGTATTGCTTTCTTTGCTATTTTAGCATGTTTGTTTGTGTAAGGTTACTTAAGTAATGTGATGTGCTTACGTGTCTTTACTATAACCTTATACTTGCCTTGATTAACGTGTGATGCATCATCTATTGTATTTCCTTGTATTCATGTACTTGCATCTTGCATTTCATTTAGGTACGCTAGATAAAACGCGTGAAAGATGTGGTGTTGGAGCCAAACCCGAAGACGGTGTTTGGTGGAACTATCCCGAAGATGGAAGTACTCAGCGAGTTTCATCTGACCAACACTAACTTGAGTCGGATCCCAGGCAAGCCCCGGAGCATTATAAGCCTCCTACATTCAAAAGAAATTAATTATATATATGTTATAAGTATTGTTGCATTAAGTGGTAGGAGTTGGTTGAAAACCTTGCTGCATTATATCATTCCTTGTCCAGATATATAAATCCCTGAATCCTACATAGACTAGGATCGAATAGATGCTTAGCCCTGCTTTAAGCGGTAGAAGTCAGGTGATTTCCTGTCACCTGCGAGATATAGGGATATCCATATATGGCACGGTTGGCTATATTGCTATCGTGGAATGGAACCATGTGTTAATAAAATGAAATGAGACCGGGCGGGATGACGATAGTGAAGCAACAAGGCATGGAGGTCTTAGGTATGGATCTATCCCCGTCTAAGTCGTTTAAGGACCGATTCGCTGTACGTCCTTGAGTCATGTTGAACGCAGTCTAACACTTAGTTGGCCGGATAAGTCGTTCCGACCGCGAAGCCGAGTAATATGGTTCAGGCCGGGAATCGAATGGTAGGTTGCTTCTTGGAGGAGAGAAAGGATGTGCTTGGGGACATTGGCGTGAGACCAAGGGGGGGTTAGAGTCCCTATCACCTGGCAGAGTGTCGCCCTTGGGGTTGCGACATCATTCGGACCCGTGATTCCTGAATCGTACGAAAGGTGGCTTGTGCGACCCTGGCAGGGGCCTGCGCGGTGAGTGTTAGAAATACCCCTCTAGCTGGATAGGAATTCGATTCGAATCGTCGTCGCTCCCGGTTAGTGAGCACTTGACTTGAGCAGCGGCAACGTAGATTCCATTAAATTGAACGGATGGTTAATTGGATAACGATGGAAAGGTTGCCTCAATTTATACCTGCTATGGTTAATATTGTTTGCTCCTAATAAAGTGAGTGCTCTAGTACAAGTTCTAATATAGATGACAGGTTAATGATAATTAACTTGATGCTTAAGCATTAATGATTACTTATCCATATTAAGCTTTTATGCAAAATGATGTCAAGCTAGCCCACTTCATATCAGCCTTGCATGATCCTTGGTGTCACTTATTTCTGGTTTCTGACAGTAGCTGAGTACCTTCTCGTACTCAGGGTTTTATCCCCACTTGTTGCAGGTTGTGAAGTATCATGGCGACTGCAAGAGTTAGTTGGCTCCTGCCGTAGAGGCGGAGTGTGATCACGGGCATGATCCTTCTGAGTTATCTTCTCTCTAATGCTTTTGTTGGAGATCGACCTTCATACTGGCATGTATTTGAAATAAGAGTGTTGTTAGTTTCAAATTACTTTGCTTCCGCTACTTTTGAACTTAAGTTGTAACAACTATGTTAACTCCGATGTATATTTTGAATTACTTGTGAAATGGTTGTAACATGTGACTTGTTATGTTGAATCACTACGATCTTGGCTTGTAAGAGTTGGTTGGTTTGAAATCCCACGTGATTTCATTGGACTACCGGAGTTATATGGGCTCAAGTGCGAGAATTTGATCACTTCGGTGGTTGTTTTTGTACTTGTGCTCTTATAATTTGGACGGTTCCGTTACAGCTGGCATCGGAGCAAGATTCAACATTAAACTTGTCATATGTGTATTTAAAACAAAGGTTTTGTTTTATAAAATCAGTTTTATCAACTTATAGCTATATATAGGTTTGTGAAAACTGAATTCTAAATCTAAGTATGCCAGTGGTCAATTTCCTTATGCCCATCTAAGGATTATTAGGTGGCTTATATAAGTGCTAACTTGGGGGTTTCTCATTTATGCATCTACGCCCAGGCCAAGGTATGTATGTGTGATGACTCTCCCACACCATGCTACCCGGTGTGTTAGATGGGTGGTAGCCTTCATATATGAAATAGCCATATATGTTGCTAGTTTACTTTTATGCAACCTCGCACCTACGCTCAGGTAAGTGTGAGTTGTGAGAGCATGACCGTACAACCTGCGGTCTAGGGGAGAGCTAGTTTTGGTTACTGGATTATTTACATGTTACACACATGTATATATGAAGGTACTTAATTGTGGGTGATCGAATGATTCGGGTAGTTTTGGTGCTACATGTACATATACAGGGGTATATGTATATAGGAGTACTTAGAATTTTACTTTTCTGCTTTCATTGTGTGCCATATATTGGGGAATTGTTGGGCTGCAATGCAACTTTTCTACAGGTACGCTAACCACGAATGCGTAAGTCAAATGTAGCTGGCGACTAGTTATATATCGAAAGAGCGCATGTTATGCCACCGACATAGAACATGATCGCCACGTTAGGTTGGCAATCTTGTGAGGACAAATAGGACGAAGCATGCATCCTCATGATTGTTGCTTTATGCATAACTATGCTCCTCTCATCCTTGTTCAAATGGTAAGTAACTTGTGATCAATGTGTTACACTATCTTTCTTGTGTGAAGCTAAACAAGAATGCCTTGTTCCATGTTGCTTGAGAAAAATGTGTACTTAGCCTTGCTAGAAATAAGTGTGGGTATCTGCTTGAACCTATAGAGGCCCTCTAGTTAGCTAAGTAGTGGATATGTTGGTCATACCAATAATTGCAAATGCTTTAGACCTCCCTTAAGTAATTATGGATTCTCATGAATGAATTAAATTGGTTGGTCTAAGGTAACAATATTTAGAGCTACTAGAATAATATGTTTGTGTGCTCTCTTGTTAAGTAGAACAAAGGCAAGCTTTGTTTTGCTTGTTGAATGTTGGCTGCTAGAATATTTTCTGTTGTAGTGATGCTTTTGTGGTCATAATGGTGTTTTCTGTAGTTATGGAGAATACCAAAATTGTAGCTAACTTACTCATCTAGCTTGTCCTGAAATTTCATGACACTAGGCCCTATGGTTTGGGAGTTATGAATTTTAGAAGTTTACTGTCAGGTTTTGCTTATGCTCTGAATAGATTTAAATGTTTGGTTTGTTTGACCTATGTGTATAGGGAATCATGTCTTGGAGATAATAGAAGAAGTGTAGTACTTTTTCTAAGCTTTCCAAAATGTCCTATAGCACTAATTGTGGTGGTCTAAATCTCTAATTATGAGCATGCAAAGTGCAATGACAGAATCTGTCTAAATCTGGGCAGAGATGTCTTCTTTGTCTTATTTGGCCTTGTTAGCTATAGAATCATCTTATGATGATAATAAGAAAGTTATAGATAACTTAATAAGCTTTACATAAAGTTAATGATCACTTTTGTTATGTCTCTAGAACTCTAGTTATGCACTTTTGAAGTTCTTATCAGTTTTCTGTCCATATTGGTACAGATCTGAAACATTAGTATTTTTGGTCATGTTAATCTATGAATTAGCTTTTGGTATGAATAACTAAAGTGTAGTCATCTTCTTGAGCTTTCTAGAAAGTCTAGGATCACCTTTATGGGATGTCTAGAACCTCAGTTATGGTTGAAACAAGTAACTACTGTGCTACTGTCCAGATTCTGTGCACATGCTAAGTTGGCTACCTTAACTAGCATTTGTCTTAGGCTAAACTCGTAGTTAGTTCTTGCTTTAGATAAATGCTTATTTTGGGTGAGCCTTGTGCCTTGTATTGGTTGCTTAAGCCATTCGTTTGAATTTTCTCAAATGACTGCTTGATTGTGATGTTGTATGTGTGTTTGTTATCTAGGTAGTGCCCTAGTTGTCATCTCGTTTGTCCTCGGTGAGCATACGAGGGTCACATAGCTTTAGCCTAGAACAAAGTTCATGTACGTAATTGTATGGTAGTTGTCTTCAAGTAGGTTCCCTCTTAGGAGTCTGAGCCTGTAGACTTGGTGGTTAGCCCTTGAATGTTTGTATCCATGCCTTTGCTTGACCGAAAGCCTAAAGTTTAGTTCTCCTATATGTTTGCATAAGCCGTGGGTGTTTTGCAACTATTTTTGTGAAGACCTTTATCGACTGACCAACCAAGTTAACTTTTATTAACGCTAGTCTTTGACCATGGTTCGTACGTTGCCAATTGTGGAGACCGTACCCAAATCCATGTTGGACCTTCCGGTTACCTCTCCCAAAGGTTAGCTAGTATGACGCAATGTATCTTTGCTATGGCCTCTAAATCGTGTGCTTGCAAATTCATGCATATACCTTATCAACTCAATCTATGACTACATATCGGTTTTCGCCTTGAAAACTTCTTAATTCGTCTCCAACCTTCCCAAGTCTCAGGATGTTTATCAGTCTTGATCTCATGTTGTTGCCCAACATGAATGAATCTCCTATTAATCTTTTATCTGGAACTCACCTTGATGGACGCAAGTCGTGCATAGAATTTAAGCAAGAGTCCATCGCTCAGTTGTCTATAGGAATTGAGCTATGTTCCCTTGTGGTGTGTGTTAATTTTTGGATCGTCTCCTCGTTGATTCTAAACCTTGTGACTACCTTTACTTGCTATCCCTCCTTGGTATGGTGCTTGTTCGGACAACCCAATCTGTGCCATTTGAAATTCCTCATCGGGTGTATGTTCAGTAATGGTGTTATGAGTAGCAACTAATGGTGCCGCGACGAAACCGAGAGCCTCCTGTGGGTGCACACACAAGGTTGTGCTGCTCGGCACGCGCTGGTATCATGGTTTCCAATCATAATCCATTGCAGAACAACACTTATGTGATTTTCATGTGACCTTCTTCCTTGGTTGTATTCCCATATCTTATCGTAAGACCCATATCTCAGACCGAAAGTAGTAGAACTTCCATTTGAAGTTATATAAAGGATAACCTTTGAAGAATAGGTCACCGACATAAACATTAACAGACTACAACATGTGGTAGTCCAATGACTCTATTTAGTTGTCCCCGTATTGACGAACGTCATCTAGTAAGCAAGTATCTCATCTCTATTGGATAAAAAGGACACCCAACACTTAAAAATTGGATAAGTCATTCGTTGGATAAGAATCAATCATCACAATATGCAAATTTTAACTTTTGTATGCATAATGACCACACCATCGAAATCAACCATCTCTAGTGTAACCCCTTATCTGTGACTTCGATGGCAACCATCTGTTCTGCACCAACCACAGTTGTTGTGGTCAAAAGTGAAGATTTGGAACTTTTAGTGTTGAGAGACAACTGATTAGTTACCAATAGGAAGGTTAATCTCCAGCTAGGTAATGACTCTTTGGTAGCTACGAAGGCTATGTCTTACCGAGCAATAACCAACAAGAAGTTAATCAACTAGCCAACAAATGGAATGATATTCTATCTTCTAGAGCCATTGTGATCAAGTCAATTCCGTCTTGGACAATCACACAAATAGTGCAAAGTGTTCTATCAATTAAAGTGAAGAATTAGAGAAAGCATACCCTAGTTTGATCATCATCCTTGTGCCCATAGGTGCTACAAACGGTTTGTTCATAACTTTATTGGACAAAGTGTTGAGGAATATTCGAAAGCAATTTGAGAAGTGTCAAACAATAGATTTCCTATCTTAGAGCTGCTGTTTGACCCTAAAGAGGAAGTATCACGGTGAAAAGTTAGCCTGACAAAGCTAGTTTCGCTACATTGCAAGTCAACTCAACTTATAGTGCAACTAAGTCACAAAGGAAATTGTTACTCAACCGCTCGGTGGTAGACTACTCCCCACGGTTTAGTGAATATTTACAACTTTTGTTGTCCTTAAGGCCTCGCTACATCTTTCTTTGGGAATTATTTTTCCAATGATGACATACTTTGGTACCTTATAAATGTTTTTACCCAAGAGGTTGCATCTGATTCAACCCAGATAACTGTTGTCTTTGGATAAAAGAATCTTCTTAGGTAACATTTGGCAGAAATACGAAGCCGACAGAGTCAGCTATCCCATTCACTAATCCCTCGACCGACTCAGATAATACAGTGTTGTCATCAAAGAAAGAGAACTGCACACATGAAACCTTAAGTAGTGTTCCATTAGTTGATATCTGAAGGATTGAACCTTTACGACCAACATAGACCCTGTCTATTGGTTAGTCAGTATCCTATAACCTCAGAGAATGTTTGTCGTCTATGATCTCACCCTTTTGGAAGATTGTACTCAAGCCATTTTGGTAGAGAACTGCTTTTCAAAACTGTGTGAACATAGAGCCATTTCAACGAGTATACTTCTAAATATTTCGGTCTAGTGTCAAGTTCATATGGCCTATGTTGTGCTCATTAGAAAGTCAGATACTTGTGAGTGGTTCACTCATGGACCAAATGATCTCCGTACACTGAGAATGCAGTACGTGCTATCTTGGATTCCTCCCAAAGTAACAATGCTTCATGGAAGTCAATGAAGGAAATTCTTCAGACAAATTTTACCATAAAGAGTAAGTATCATAAAGTGCCTTTGACCAAATTGTTCACCGATGTTGAAGCTTTGTTGCTGAATGCTATAGCAGATGTTGAGAACTAGATAACGTGCCTCTCTTCCTTAAAAGGTCTTCCATTCCGAATCTCGGGACGTGATTCTTTTAAGGGGGGAGGGCTGTAACACCCCAGGTGTTTGTCACTCACTAAGCAGTGGGTTTGAGCTCAAACATGACAGATTAAGTGGAGATGACAATGTCAAGATCAACCTATGGAGATGAGCCTAAACTAAAGTTGGAGGTTGCACCATTGCTTTACATATAGGCCCCTTTTCAAGATATATTCTTGGGTGGTGTTATTGCAATATCTTTAGGTGTCTCACCTTAGTACCTATCCATATTGATCCCTAGAAAAGTTTCATGAAATTTGGAATCAAAAAGTCACATGAAATGATAAGTTCCATTCCTATTGGAATTTGCCAAATTAAGTTAATGGAACTATAGATCATCAACCAAGCTTTGAAACTTTACCCAAAAGACTCTAGATGAACTCTACAACAAAAGTCATGAAGGGTTCATGTTGAGCAAATGTCAAGAAATTGCCCCGATTGGCCTAAAACCCTAGTTTTGGCTTTATCGAGTTGTTACTTTGACCAAAGTGAAAGTTTGACTTCTGTACCAGTTATGAGGTTTGACCTTAAACAAAAGTAGTAGTTCATCTTGTTTAGAACAAACTTTGTTTAATGGTCAAGAGCTAGTTTGGCCTCTAACCTAGTCAAATAGAGATCATAAGATTGAATCAGCTGCTGTTTTTCAAAGTCCAGAAAATATTCTAAGTCCTGAGTTGACAGCAATAAGTTGACATGTTTGGTAACCTTTATCTCCCTAACCATGATAAACTAGTTCAAGGTCCTTTAATAAAAGTTGTAGATTGAGTTGTGTACAACAAACTTTGTTTTTGGATCATACCATGATTCAGCTTGGAAATAAGTCAAACTGTGGACCAAAGTTTGAATCAACAACTGTTTTCAGACTTAGAAAAGAATTAAGGCCGAGTTTAGTTAACTTGATTGGCATTCCGCCTTCTCCAAATTGGTTGAGCAACTTGAGTTGGTCCTTTTATAGAAATTGGAGTTTATAACGTAGAGAAGGGCATACAATAAGATGGCATCAGTGGGACTTTATTTTGACCATCAAAATTTGAAGTTTGTTATTTGCCATCAATGCTTTGACAATGTCATTTTGGAAGTTAATTCTCTCCTAATCCAGAGCCCTAATGGCCGAGCACCCTTAACCAAAGTTGTAGAGTTTGTTGTGGGCTTCAACTTTGCTTTAAAGCCCATGGCCAAATTTCCACCCGAGCTGGCCCAAAACGGCCTCCAAGATGCGCTGGATCGCGCTCGCCACCTGCTCGTCAAAATGCCGACGCGTGTTGGGAACGTGGCAGCCATGCGAGCCGAGAGCCCCACCTCCTTGCCGCGTGCCCCGCCTCCTCTTCACGTGTTGTGGATGCCGAGCTGCTGCAGGACGCTCCCCACTCCATCCTCACTCGCTCCCTCGTCTCCTCGTCGCCCTTGAGCTCACGTATGTCGAGCATAGGCACCATGGCTATGGCCGCCCTTGGAGCTCTGCGTTCCCGCCATTCCAAGCCACAATGTCCGCAGCCGCGTACGCCACTGACTTCGCCTAGTCGTGTTTCACCTTGTGCGCACGCTCTTCCAAGCCCTCGGCCACCGGAATGCCACGGCCGGTGAGCCACCGCCTCTGCTTGCCGCTGCTGTGCATGGCGAGGTCACCCGGTCCACCTCCAGGCTAGCAATGACTACCAGCGGGTGTGCGGTGACCCCCTGATACTTCCCCACTGCTTCCCCATCGCCGGCGTTGCTCCTACCGGCCGGAATGGCGAAGCCCCGATGACCCCCCTGCCGAAATTCTCGTCAGGGGCCTCGCGCAGCAATTTGACTAAAGGTAGGGGTCCAGATGCGAAGCCAAGACTCATATGAATAGTGTCGTAAGGACTGATTGGTAATTATTTTGCAGGAAAATTGCTGAACTTTGGAAATTCATAGTAATTCATAGGAAATTCGTAAAATAGCAAATGTGGACTTTTTGGAATCCTTGTGAATTTTTCTATGCAGTAGATCTATAATATTTCATGTTTTAGTTTAATGTTTTTGCTGTAAAAATAAATTTTTCAGATTAGGTTTTCAATGCTAGTTGTATTTGTCATTTTCATAACTACAAATGTATGGCTCCAAATGAAGTGAAATTTTTGTGGCAGCTACTCATGTGATGTTTGATGTGTGGTAAAAATTTCATAAATTTTAGTTGTAGTATGAGTGAGTTATTGATTCATCTTGCTCTCACATGAATTCTTGCAATAGCCATTTGTCTTTTTCATAGAGGTTGATATATATCTCCAAATGGGTTGAAATTTGTACAGTAAACTATTGGGAGCATATGTAGGCCACTGTAATTTTGGTAGAATTTATTGTGCACTTTTGATAGGTGTTCATAATTCCACCTAATTATCTAAATAAATTAAGAAAATGCATTAAAAGAATTTATTTAGGAATGGAAACTATGTTTTCTGGTGTTCATTAGTCATGTGTGACATGTTGGTAAAGTTGGTTTTATCCAATTATATGTTTGCAACATAAGTTAATAATTATTTCTTGCAAATGAGGTTTCTGGACAGATCTGGAAACTTAGCAAAGTTCTTTATGATAATGTGCTTTGTTGTAAAACTTGTTTATACAAAAGTTGTAGATAATTTATTTATCTAGCCTCTGTTAAAATTTGGTGGCATTTGGCCATATGGTTTAGAAACTACAGCTGTTCTAAGTTGGGTTCAGATTTATGTTGCTCTCTGTCCTTCCAGGACAGATTCTGTACCTTCTGTATTTCGACCTGGTAAATGTTAGGATCAGGTTTAGATGTTTATAAATGAAATGTGGGCAATTTCATAAGCTTTCTATGATGTCTTCTTTCAAGTCATTTGGATTTGTAGAACTTCAGATATGATTGATTTACTCAGCTATATGTATGTCCAGAATTGTTGAAAATACATGATTGCTTGGTTACTTTGCTTGCGTATTGCTAAGTGTGATTCATGTCTTTGGTGATTAAGCTATTACACCTGAGACTTTGTAAATCTTATGTCATGCTTGGTATTGCTTTCTTTGCTATTTTAGCATGTTTGTTTGTGTAAGGTTACTTAAGTAATGTGATGTGCTTACGTGTCTTTACTATAACCTTATACATGCCTTGATTAACGTGTGATGTGTAACACCTCAAGTGTTTAGTCCTTAATTGCATTGCATTTGCATAAGCATAAGCATGCATAATCCATGTTTACTATTTTATGTAATGCAACTCATGTGATTGTTTAGGTTTTGTTTTGTTTATGTCATGAGTAATTGATAGTTGGTGTAACAAAAAGGTAAGGTAGCCAATCATGACCTACAACACCTTAATTATACTTAGGGTAACATTTGGAGCAAGGTTTATGTTGACCAAAATTTCAAAATTGCCCTCCAAGAGAGGTTTGACCACCATTTGACCCTAGGAGGTTCTAGTTTGACCAATTAAAAGGTCTAACTTAGAGACCTTGCATGGAAGAGCACCCTTAAGCAAAGTTGTAAAGAAATTTATGGGGAACAAAAGTCTCAATATGACCATCTCATGAAATTGACCATAACATGCTCAAAAGTGGCCCACAAGTCAGCTAGAGGGGTGACCTCAACACTTAGAATTTTTCTAAGTCTGGAATCTGACCCTCCAGTTTTACTGATGCCTACTTTAGGAGCTTGTAGTTTGCAAACCAGACCAAATCAGCCTTCACTCTTATTGACAAACTTGTAGTCCTCATGTAGCCCTACAACTTTGTCAACATCACCCAAGTCTGGTTCTCTATGGTTTATGAGTTATGATGTCATGAAGTTAGGGTTTCAGTCGGTTTAACCACTGAAATCACATGTCAGTTTCACTGAGCACCACTTGATGTCCTTGTATCTCCCTAAATAAACCGAACCAGCTCGAGCTCTAGTTGACAATTTTGTAGACACCATGTCCCTCTACAACTTTACTAACTACGGATCATACTGGATCGGCCTAGATTAGGAGTTATGGGTTGTCAAAGTCGCGCTGTCAGGCTCGGCTTAACTGAAACTTCGTTTCAGAAGTTCAGAAACTGAACTCGACGACCGCGTCGTGGCGCTCGGGCAGAGCCCGGTGGCCGCGTGGCGCGCGTGTTCTGCCGACGCCCCACGTCGCCTGCTAGCTCATCGTGAAGACCTGGACGCCTCGCTTCCCCCTCCATTTCCATCGCCCTCCTTCCCCACCTCACTGAGAAGGCGACCGAGCGTCCTCCGCCCCCACAGCCGGCTCCGCCGCCTTCGGTTGCGCCAACCACCGTGCCACCACACCCAGAGCTCACGAACAACGCCGCCTGCCCCTACTCTACAACCTCCGCACCTCGGGTCAGCCGTTGGGTCAAGGTAGAGGACGAATCGCCCAACCAAACCTCGGCGGTGCGGAGCTCCGCCATGGCCGCTGCCATTGCGAGCTCACCGCCGACTTCCTCTTTCACCCTCCTCTCTCTGTGGTCAGTGTTCGGGATAGTGTAGGCCTTCCTCTAGCCCTAGACATGACCTTACCGTGGGAGGCGACCTCACCGGAGCGGAACACGACGACCACCATCGTCGCGCTCACCGCACCGCATCACGGCGCTCCGTGGCCAGGGTAGTGAGGACCCCTTCCAAACCTCCTTTCTACCTCAATAGATTCGCCCGGGCATAGTGTAGCTCGTACCGAGCTTAGCCGGGACCGTGCGCCCTCACCGGCGACGGTACACCGCCACCGAACCTCACCGGCCGCCGCTCACAGTGGCAAGTCCCTTCCGCCCCATCCCCATCCCTTCTGCGGGCACCAATTGATGCACCGTGTGACGGAGAGCGCGAGGCTGTGCTTGATTGGCCGAGCGAGCCCTTCTCCGGCGAGCTCGAGCTCGTCGGAGCTCACGGGTCGCCGCTCCCCTGCTCCCGGTCGCTGACCGCGGGGGCCCGCGCGTCAGTGTCGCGCGCGGGCGGGAGGCTGAGCGGGCCGCGCGCGCGAGTGTTGTGGGCCGCGTTTTCCGGGCCGGCCCAGTTCATCCGAGATATATTTCATTTTTATTATTTTGTCACAGATTTTTGTAGTGGTTTGAAAAATGTAGATCTAGGGTTTTATTGACCCAAAAAATCATGAGATAAATTTTGTTAGGATCTACATGATGTGTGGTATTTTAGAAAAATATAAATCTAGTATGAGATGTTTAAATTCTGTAAGAATTTAATAGATCCTTTAAATGTGTTTTGGAATGCATGCAAATTTGTTAAATTTATAACTTGAGCTGTATTATTCCATAAATCATGAAATTTGGTGGGTAGGTTACCCTATGCTTGCCCTAGCTCTGGTAAAAATTTGGGCATCAGTGCTTAAGTAATTTTCAAGTTATAAGGCCATCATGTTATTCTAGGAAATAATTGAATGAATTTTTGTAATTTTTCTACAAGTGCAATGTTCTTGTAACTTTTTGGAGAATGTCTTGGTACACTAGAGTGTCTAAGAAAAATATGAAATCTGTTGTTTGATACTTTTCAATGTGATGTATTAATTATACAAAAATCAGCCTTTTGGACTTGTGAATTTTGTTTAGGGAGTTTCTGTGAATAAAATTTGTTCAAATTTTTACAGTCGTCTCTTTTTGGGTCAGAGAGCCCCCTGTAATTTTTGTAGAATTTTAGAAGCAGTTTAAATATATGTTTAAAATTCCACCTAATTAATTAAGTAAAATAAGAATTGAGTATAAATAAATGTTCTAGGTAGTCACACCCTACCTTCTGGTGTTTTTGTACCTCATGTGAACTTTTGGTAACATTAGTTTAGTTTTAAGGCACTTTGGTCACATCAACAAATATTTAACCTTTGCAATTTTAGGTTTTCTGGACAGCTGGTAGTATTTCTAAGT
The DNA here is from genome assembly GCA_022457205.1 of Saccharum spontaneum. NCBI lineage: Eukaryota > Viridiplantae > Streptophyta > Magnoliopsida > Poales > Poaceae > Saccharum > Saccharum spontaneum. The sequence goes on along the minus strand of CM039592.1, from coordinate 18,492,851 downwards.
TTAACCTTTGATAAATATGGTTGCTGGAAAACTTGTAAATACCAAAGTTGTAGTAAACTTGATAAACTAGCTTGTGTCAAAATTTGGGAGCATTTGGCTTAGTAGTTTGAGAGTTATTGTTGTTTAATGTGGCAGTTCAGAATCTGCTACTCTCTGTTTTGAGAGGACAGATTCTGGAACTTGTGAAATTTGACATGGAAAACTTAGGAGTTTGGGGTTGAGGTCTGAAAATGAATTGTAGCGCATTTCTTAGGCTTTCCAGATTGTCTTAGATCATATCTTTTGGAATTGGAAATCTCCAGTTATGATAAAAACAAGTAGCTGCTGTCCAGAATGCTTTACTGTGGTATTTTACTGATTTTTGTGATGTGGTATCTTAAGAAATGCTACTTTTGTAATTGTTAGGTGTTAGGGCCTTAACTGAGGAAGAGCAGCTTTATCTTAGGTTAAGTAGATTAGGTGAGTACTTCTCTACCGGAGAGGAAATTTGCACCTACTCTTTTGAAGTGATTTGAATAGAGCTTTAAAATTGTTGTAATGCATCCATTCCGAGCATACTGCATCTTTCACTATGCATTCATGAGATTTATTATGCACTCATGCAATAGGTGTTCCGGAGGGGGTGACACTCCTCGAATTCGAACAAGCGACACCGGAGGAGATTCAGAATCCGCCGGAACCAACGGAGGAACCCACCATCGGAGAAGCTTCCAAAGAAGATCTACCCGAGTGTCCGGACCACAGACCCGCAACGTTTCTCAAAGGCAAGCCCCGGTGCATGCTGAACCCATTGTTTTATAAATATATCTTGAGTACTTTTAATTGTTTACTGCATTAAGTAGTAGGAGTTGTATGAAAACAATTGTTGCATTATACCTGTCCTTGTCCAGATATTGTACTTAAATCCTATATTAGGTTTAGGCACGTGTCAATGCTTAGCCCTGCTTAGTACGGTAGAAGTCGGGTGATTTCCGGTCATCCACGAGAGCTAGGATTGGGTCGCGAGTGGCTTATGGCTATCGTGATGGAACCATGCTTTAAAATGAAATTGAGACCGGGCGGGAGTTCGATGGTACAGCTGCAAGACACTTCACGTCTTGGGTGTGGAGCCATGCCCGTCTGAGTCGTTTAAGGACCGATTCGCTGTACGTCCTTGAGTCATGTTGAACGCAGTCTAACACTTAGTTGGCCGGATAAGTCGTTTCGACCGCGAAGCCGAGTAATGTGATTCAGGCCGGGAATCGAATGGTAGGTTGCTTCTTAGAGGAGAGAAAGGATGTGCTTGGGGACATTGGCGTGAGACCAAGGGGGGGGTTAGAGTCCCTATCACCTGGCAGAGTGTCGCCCTTGGCGTTGCGACATCATTCGGACCCGCGATTCCTGAATCATATGAAAAGGTGGCCTGTGCGACCCTGGCAGGGGTCTGCGCGGTGAGTGTTAGAAATACCCCTCCAGCTGGATAGGAATTCGATTCGAATCGCCGTCGCTCCCGGTTAGTGAGCACTTGACTTGAGCAGCGGCAACGTAGATCTCATTAATTGAACAGATGGTTAAGTGAATGATACAATGTTGCCACAATTTATACCTGCTATGGAAATAATATGAATAATTGTTTGATGATAATCAAGTGCATGTTTAGTACAGGTGCTAAGATAGATAACAGGTAAATGCTAAAAATAAATGCTAGTACAGGTTATAAGAGTTTCAACTACTTATGCCTTTATGCAAAATGTAGTGTCAGCTAGCCTCTTGTGTAAGCCTTGCATAATCCTTGGTGTCTTATTATTTCTGGTTTATGACGGGTAAGTCTAGCTGAGTACATTCCAGTACTCAGGGTTTATTCCCTCCTGTTGCAGATGACATGCTTTATCAGGGATTCTGCAAGACGTGTCTCCACCCTGCGGGTGATGATGACTAGATCACAAGGGCGTGATCGTCTTTATGTACTTTCCTCATGCTTTTGCGGGAGGTCGATCATCCAGACTGGCAGTAATTAAGTAACTAATGTGTGCGTTATGCTTCCGCTACTTTCAAAACTTGGTTTGTAATATTTGCTACTCCGTGGTGTAAACTTATTTTGGGACTACTTGTGAAATGTAACGTACGATGTGTATGTTGAATGATGCGATCCTGGTTGTAAGCAGTTTGGTTTGAAATCCTTCGTGATTTCGATTGACTACCGGGATTATATGGGCTCAAGTTTGAAAATTTGAGCGCTTCGGTGCTTGTTTTCGTACTTGTGCTCTTATAATTTGGTCGGTTCTGTTACAGCTGGTATCGGAGCATAATTCAACGTTAAACACATCTTACGAGTAATTTAAAACAAAAGTATTTGTTTGCAAAAAGGGTTAAACTCTAAAAAAATTATTTTTATAGGTATGCTAGTGATCACATCCCTTAGCCCAAATAAGGACTCTTAGGTGGCTTATTATAAAGACTAACTTGGGGGCCTTGTTTGTTTTGTTTCGTCGTCCATACGACGTGATATTGTATGGATGCCATCCACTTGGGTGGTAATGTATGGATCAATTACCTCGACGCTCTGGTAAGTGTGAGTTGTGAGAGCATGATCGTCCAACCGGCGGTCTAGGGGAGAGTAGTTTGGTGACTTACATACTTACATGTTTAAACCATGTAACTATGTAAAAGCACTTAATGGTGGGCATCTATCAATCGGGTAGCTTTGATACTGAAATATATACATCCGGGGATGTGTATATGGAAAGTATTTAGCTTACTGTTTTCTTGTATGTTATTTTGGGAATTGTTGGGCTACAATGGAATTTTCTGCAGGTACACTAACAGCGTAACGTGTAGACCGATAGTTTCGTTTATATGAGAGAACGTATGTATGCCACCGCTTAGCGTTAGCACTTTAGTTTTCTACTAAGGTGAGAGGACGTACGGAACGTGCATGCATCATGTTTAATTATATCATACATGTCATTCACTCCCTCCTTAAAAATTTCAATAGTCCCGACTAAATTAAATTTCGTATCCCCTAAATGATTCTCACTTTAAGTCACATCTTGTTGATACAGATGGCACGTACCAGGATGACAGCCCGTAAGTCAACTGGTGGAAGGGTCCCTCGCCACTAGTTAGCTCCACGCGAGCCCCGTCCTGAGCCCACTGAGGTGGAACGGTTACGGGCTGAGCTGGCAGAGGTGACTGCTGCTAGGGATGCAGCACGGCAACAACTGGAGCAAGTGATTCATGATCGGGATCAAGAAACGCTTGCAGTCCAGAGGTTGACAGTGGCAAATCGCAACTGTCAGCGTATGTTGGTCTGTGTGATGGATCAGAGGGATGAAGCCTGGCACGAGGAGAACGTTCTGAGGGCTCGTCAGTTTGAGCTCGAACAGCAGTTAGAGAATGCTGAAGAATACAATGACAACCTTCATGAAGAAGTGCACCGCCTGAACAACCAGCTTAATCCCCTACTACCTAGAAACAACAATGTAGATGAGGACATGGGTTCAGGAATCTTCATGGCTGAGGATGATGATGAAGTGGAGGTCGATGGACCACAGGATGCCCCACCTACAGAAGCACTAGAGGAAGAGCCAGAAGAAGAAGAAGACGAGGAGTTAGAGCCGGCCAGTGATGAGGACGGCGGGGAGATCCTTGACACTGACTCGGAGGATGATGCTTAGAGTAGTCATCACGTACCTATGATGTTAGGATCGTCTTTTGCGCCTCCCTGTGTAAAAGTGAGGCCTTGTAATAACTTGATGTTGGGATGTAAGGTTGAACCGGATGTTTCCTGAATGTAGTTTAAACCTGTTAATTTCGATTGCAATGGGATGTCTTATTGTGTTGTGTTCGATGATGGTGTCACGATTAGCACCCTTCGGTGCCGCGACGAAACCGAGGGCCTCCTATGGCGCGCGACATAAGGTTGTGCTGCTTGGCACGCGTAGGTATCGAGGTGGCTAGTCATGATCCACCATGGAACTCTCCATTGAGAAGTCTCCTTGTGGTCAGTTCGAAGTAGTCTTTCTCAGTCAACTAAAAATCTTGAGATCGAACCCAAGTACCGTGCGAAAGGTCAAAAATCACATAGATAGCAACGTAAACGGTCCGGTAACCGTTGTGCTCCCTGTGAGTGAGCCTTTATCAAAAAGAACATCTCGTTGGATTCCCTAGTATGATTTCGCCAATCAATGCGCTTGAATGGATTGTGCGGTTGTGATGAATTATTGTGCCTTAATTATTATGAGAAATCTGTTCATGAAGTCAGTTTGACATTTCGCAATAATTCATCTACAAATTTCCCACATCGTCAATGCTCATTGGCTATGCATTTTGCAGATGTCGTACAATCTACGTCGGGGTCGTGGAAATGAGGAGGAGGAACAGCCGCCCCCTCCGCCACCACCTACTCCGGCCGAGTTGATGCAATCAGTGGTTGAAGGGCAGCGTATGTTGGCTGACGCCATGCGCTAACTGGCTAATCGAGAGGCTCGTCACGGCTGCCAGGGCCCCGAGCCAAATCAGTACAGCGATTTCAAGGACTTTCTGGATACCAAGCCCCCGCTCTTTAAGGAAGCGGAAGAACCACTGCAGGCTGACGAGTGGTTAAATACTATTGAACAAAAGTTTCGTCTACTGCGCCTGACTCATGAACTGAAAACTGAGTATGCTTCCCATCAGTTGCATGGTCCAGCGGGCATCTGGTGGAGCCATTATCGTTCCACACTGCCTGCCAATGTTCCAATTGCTTGGGACCAGTTCAAGGCGGCATTCTGGGGGAACTACATCCCTCCCGGTCTTATGGCAATCAAGCACACGGAGTTTATGAGGCTGTCGCAGGGAAACAAAAGCTTGACTGAATACTTGCAGTCCTTCAACAACCTGGCGAGGTATGCCACAGAGTTTGTGGATACCGATGCCAAAAAGATTGCTAGCTTCAAAAGGGGCCTCGGCCCAAAGCTGATGAAAACTATGGGCACTAGCAAATGTACTACTTTCAATGATTTCATCAGCAATGCTTTGACCCAGGAGAATAACAATGCTATTTATTCCGCCTCTAAGAGCCGTAAGAGGGCCCTTGAGGCAAGTGCTTCTCAGTCACGGGCCTCAGCTGCACCAAGGTCTTCCCCGCGCCCACCTGCTCAAAATACAAAGTTCCGTCCGCCACAGAAAAAGCCTGCTGCAAAAACTGGATTCCGTAAGGCTTATACAGTCGCTCTGCCAAAGGGGACTTCTGGACAGAGCAGCTCTAGTGTTCCTCCTAGCAATATGCCTTGCTGGAATTGCAACAAGCTAGGCCATTGGGCCCGGAACTGTCCGTACCCTAAGAAAAATGTCAGCCAAGGGGGTCATCAGGGACACGCTCATTATAACAGCATTGAAGAAATTCCATCTGGTGAGGTGGTCACTGCTGGTAAGTTCCTAGTTGACCAACACCCCGCAGTGGTACTTTTTGATTCAGGTGCTTCGCATTCCTTTATCAGTCCTAAGTTTGCATCCAAATTTGCACACAAGTTGCATACTGTTGAAGGTGTGGGTTATTGCATTAGTGATGCAAGTGGGAATATTTCCACAAACAAAGTAGTGGGGAACCTTAAGTTTGAGATAAAAGGGCAAAATTATTCGCTTGCCCTATTGGTTTTACCTGGTTTAGACATAGATGTTATCTTGGGCATGAATTGGATGAGTCAGAATGGGGTACTCATTGACACATCCGCTCGGGTAGTTATGCTCAGAGATCCTACAGATCAAAAGGGTTTTCTAGTACAACTTCCCAGAAAAGTTGAATTGTCAGGGGAAATTCATGCTGTGCAAGCAAAGGCGTTGGCTGAAATTCCCGTAGTAAATGAATTTCCGGACGTTTTTCCCGATGATTTGCCGGGACTCCCTCCGGATCGGGATGTGGAGTTTAAAATCGAGTTGTTGCCTGGCACCGCACCCATCTCTAGGAGACCCTATAGGATGCCTCCAAATGAGTTAGCTGAACTTAAGGTGCAATTGAATGAACTTTTGAAGAAGGGGTTGATCCGTCCTAGCTCGTCTCCGTGGGGTTGCCCGGCTATCTTTGTAAAGAAGAAGGATCAGACCTTGCGGATGTGCGTGGACTATAGACCTCTGAATGCAGTCACTGTTAAGAATAAGTATCCTCTACCGCGTATCGACATCTTGTTCGATCAATTATCCAAAGCTAAAGTATTTTCAAAGATTGATCTAAGGTCTGGGTACCATCAGATTAAAATCCGTCCTGAAGATGTTCCAAAAACAGCCTTCTCGACAAGATACGGCCTTTATGAGTATCTTGTTATGTCCTTCGGCCTAACCAATGCCCCAGCACACTTCATGTGCTTGATGAATTCGGTGTTTATGCCCGAATTGGACAAGTTTGTGGTGGTGTTCATCGATGACATCTTGGTGTATTCTGAAAATGAGGAAGAACACGCTGAACACCTGCGTATTGTCCTCAGCAGACTTCGTGAGCATCAACTGTACGCGAAGTTCAGTAAGTGTGAATTCTGGCTTCGTGAAGTACCTTTCCTTGGGCATGTGTTGTCCGATGGAGGAATTATGGTGGATCCCACAAAGGTACAAGAAGTATTGAATTGGAAGGCTCCTACTTCGGTTCATGAGGTCCGGAGTTTTCTTGGGTTGGCTGGCTATTATCGTCGCTTCATCCCGGATTTCTCAAAAATAGCCAAACCCATGACTCGGTTGCTGCAAAAAGACACCAGGTTTGTCTGGACTCCTGAGTGTGATGCGGCTTTTCACCAACTGCGAACCCTCCTAACCTCGGCTCCGGTTTTGGCACAACCGGATATCGAGAAACCTTTTGATGTTTACTGTGATGCCTCAGGCATAGGTTTGGGAGGTGTTTTGATGCAGGAAGGCCGAGTAATTGCATATACTTCACGGCAACTTCGGAAGCATGAGGTGAACTATCCAACACATGACTTAGAACTGGCCGCAGTTGTTCATGCTTTGAAGGTATGGCGGCATTATCTGCTGGGCAATGTCTGCAATATCTATACAGACCACAAAAGCCTCAAATACATCTTCACCCAACCCGAGCTAAATATGCGTCAGAGAAGATGGCTCGAGTTGATTAAAGATTATAATCTTCAAGTGCACTACCACCCAGGCAAGGCAAACGTGGTTGCGGACGCTTTGAGTCGTAAGTCTCACTGCCATTCCTTAGTTGAAACTGATTTTCACCGATCCCGCCTGTTACATCCGGCAGTTTTGTACAACATCACTATCAGTGGTACTCTCAGAAATAGAATCATTGAGCTCCAAAAGACTGATCCGGGCATCTTTCACATAAAACGGAAGATGAATGAGGGAGAGACTAAGCATTTTAGGGTAGATGACGAAGGTGTGCTGTGGTTTAAGGATAGGTTAGTGGTACCTAAGGACCGAGAGCTTAGAGATCAGATCCTGTTCGAAGCACATTCGTCCAAGTTGTCCATCCATCCGGGTAGCAATAAGATGTATTATGATTTGAAGCCACTGTATTGGTGGACTAAGATGCGGAAGGAGATAGCTGCATATGTTGCTAGGTGTGACACCTGTTGCAGAGTTAAAGCTGTGCACATGAAAGCTGGGCTACTTCAGCCACTTTCCATTTCAGGCTGGAAATGGGAAGAGATAAGTATGGATTTCATTGTCGGACTTCCTCCCACAGTCAAAAATCATAACTCTATCTGGGTAATTGTTGATCGTTTGACCAAATCAGCTCACTTCATCCCAGTGAGAGTGGACTATCGTCTCACTGACTATGCTGAGTTGTACTTCAATCAGATAGTCCGGCTTCATGGGATACCTCGTACTATCGTTTCTGACCGTGGTCCCCAGTTCACTGCTCGCTTTTGGGAGCATTTGCATCACCTTCTGGGAACCAAGTTAGTGAGAAGCTCTGCTTATCACCCCCAGACATCTGGTCAGACGGAACGAGTTAACCAAATCTTGGAAGATCTGTTGCGGGCATGCGTCATTTCATCCAAGGGTTCGTGGGAAAAATGGTTACCTTTAGCCGAATTCTCATACAATAACAGTTACCAAGAGAGTATTAAGATGGCCCCATTCGAAGCTTTGTATGGTCGTAAGTGCCGAACTCCACTAAACTGGGTAGAAGCTGGTGAAAGAAGGTATTATGGCATTGATTTTGTCCAGAAAGCCGAGGAACAAGTCCGTACTATCCAGAAACACATGGCTGCAGCCCAAGCTAGACAGAAAAGCTATGCTGATCGTCGTAGAAAACCACTCGAGTTTGAAGTTGGAGACTTCATTTATTTGAAAGTTTCTCCAATGAAGAGTGTCCAATGTTTTGGTGTTAAGCGGAAACTTGCACCAAGATACGTGGGTCCTTTCCAGATCATAGGCAAGAGTGGAGCTGTTGCGTACAGAATCCAGTTGCCTCCTGAAATGAGAGCCATATTCAACGTTTTCCATGTATCTCAGCTTAAAAAGTGTCTTCGAGTTCCTGAGGAACAAGTTCCTTTAGGTGATATCAGGCTGGAATCCGACCTAACCTATGAAGAAAAGCCAGTCCGAGTGATCGATACTCAGGAACGAGTAACTAGAAGTAAAGTGGTTAAGTGGTACAAAGTGATGTGGAGTAATCAGGGTAGCGAAAGTGATGCTACGTGGGAACGGGAAGATTATTTACGGGATGGTTATAAGGAATTTTATGAAAAATGGTACGCTTTCCAAATCTCGGGACGAGATTTTTATAAGGGGGGAGGGCTGTAACACCTCAAGTGTTTAGTCCTTAATTGCATTGCATTTGCATAAGCATAAGCATGCATAATCCATGTTTACTATTTTATGTAATGCACCTCATGTGATTGTTTAGGTTTTGTTTGGTTTATGTCATGAGTAATTGATAGTTGGTGTAACAAAAAGGTAAGGTAGCCAATCATGACCTACAACACCTTAATTATACTTAGGGTAACATTTGGAGCAAGGTTTATGTTGACCAAAATTTCAAAATTACCCTCCAAGAGAGGTTTGACCACCATTTGACCCTAGGAGGTTCTAGTTTGACCAATTAAAAGGTCTAACTTAGAGACCTTGCATGGAAGAGCACCCTTAAGCAAAGTTGTAAAGAAATTTATGGGGAACAAAAGTCTCAATATGACCATCTCATGAAATTGACCATAACATGCTCAAAAGTGGCCCACAAGTCAGCTAGAGGGGTGACCTCAACACTTAGAATTTTTCTAAGTCTGGAATCTGACCCTCCAGTTTTACTGATGCCTACTTTAGGAGCTTGTAGTTTGCAAACCAGACCAAATCAGCCTTCACTCTTATTGACAAACTTGTAGTCCTCATGTAGCCCTACAACTTTGTCAACATCACCCAAGTCTGGTTCTCCATGGTTTATGAGTTATGATGTCATGAAGTTAGGGTTTCAGTCGGTTTAACCACTGAAATCACATGTCAGTTTCACTGAGCACCACTTGATGTCCATGTATCTCCCTAAATAAACCGAACCCGCTCGAGCTCTAGTTGACAATTTTGTAGACACCATGTCCCTCTACAACTTTACTAACTACGGATCATACTAGATCGGCCTAGATTAGGAGTTATGGGTTGTCAAAGTCGCGCTGTCAGGCTCGGCTTAACTGAAACTTCGTTTCAGAAGTTCAGAAACCGAACTCGACGACCGCGTCGTGGCGCTCGGGCAGATAGCATCATCTATTGTATTTCCTTGTATTCATGTACTTGCATCTTGCATTTCATTTAGGTACGCTAGCTAAAACGCGTGAAAGATGTGGTGTTGGAGCCAAACCCCAAGACGGTGTTTGGTGGAACTATCCCGAAGATGGAAGTACTCAGCGAGTTTCATCTGACTAACACTAACTTGAGTCGGATCCCAGGTAAGCCCCGGAGCATTATAAGCCTCCTACATTCAAAAGAAATTAATTATATATATGTTATAAGTATTGTTGCATTAAGTGGTAGGAGTTGGTTGAAAACTTTGCTGCATTATATCATTCCTTGTCCAGATATATAAATCCCTGAATCCTACATAGACTAGGATCGAATAGATGCTTAGCCCTGCTTTAAGCGGTAGAAGTCAGGTGATTTCCTGTCACCTGCGAGATATAGGGATATCCATATATGGCACGGTTGGCTATATTGCTATCGTGGAATGGAACCATGTGTTAATAAAATGAAATGAGATCGGGCGGGATGACGATAGTGAAGCAACAAGGCATGGAGGTCTTGGGTGTGGATCTATCCCCGTCTGAGTCGTTTAAGGACCGATTCGCTGTACGTCCTTGAGTCATGTTGAACGCAGTCTAACACTTAGTTGGCCGGATAAGTCGTTCCAACCGCGAAGCCGAGTAATATGGTTCAGGCCGGGAATCGAATGGTAGGTTGCTTCTTGGAGGAGAGAAAGGATGTGCTTGGGGACATTGGCGTGAGACCAAGGGGGGTTAGAGTCCCTATCACCTGGCAGAGTGTCGCCCTTGGGGTTGCGACATCATTCGGACCCGTGATTCCTGAATCGTACGAAAGGTGGCTTGTGCGACCCTGGCAGGGGCCTGCGCGGTGAGTGTTAGAAATACCCCTCCAGCTGGATAGGAATTCGATTCGAATCGTCGTCGCTCCCGGTTAGTGAGCACTTGACTTGAGCAGCGGCAACGTAGATTCCATTAAATTGAATGGATGGTTAATTGGATAACGATGGAAAGGTTGCCTCAATTTATACCTGCTATGGTTAATATTGTTTGCTCCTAATAAAGTGAGTGCTCTTGTACAGGTTCTAATATAGATGACAGGTTAATGATAATTAACTTGATGCTTAAGCATTAATGATTACTTATCCATATTAAGCTTTTATGCAAAATGATGTCAAGCTAGCCCACTTCATATCAGCCTTGCATGATCCTTGGTGTCACTTATTTCTGGTTTCTGACGGGTAAGTCTAGCTGAGTACCTTCTCATACTCAGGGTTTTATCCCCACTTGTTGCAGGTTGTGAAGTATCATGGCGACTGCAAGAGTTAGTTGGCTTCTGCCGTAGAGGCGGAGTGTGATCACGGGCATGATCCTTCTGAGTTATCTTCTCTCTAATACTTTCGTTGGAGATCGACCTTCATACTGGCATGTATTTGAAATAAGAGTGTTGTTAGTTTCAAATTACATTGCTTCCGCTACTTTTGAACTTAAGTTGTAACAACTATGTTAACTCCGATGTATATTTTGAATTACTTGTGAAATGGTTGTAACATGTGACTTGTTATGTTGAATCACTACGATCTTGGCTTGTAAGAGTTGGTTGGTTTGAAATCCCACATGATTTCATTGGACTACCGGAGTTATATGGGCTCAAGTGCGAGAATTTGATCACTTCGGTGGTTGTTTTTGTACTTGTGCTCTTATAATTTGGATGGTTCCGTTACAGGAGGCAGGCCGAGGCGGCGCGCTGCCGGGCTGAGCTGGGCCAAACCAAAAAGAAGATGGTTTTCCTTTTCTTTTTCTTTTTCTAATTTTTCAAAGAATTTTTCCAAAAAGATTTTGAATCCTCTTTTGAATTTGATTCAAACCATTCAACACAAAAATTCAAATGCAGCAACATGAATGCTCAATCATGTTTCTACCCTTATATTTGATTTTAAATAAATAAAAATTATTACTCTTCTAGATTTGCATGCTCACAAATTGTATAAAAAGCATATTTACCTATTTTTAATTCTTTCAAAATTTTAGGGTGTTACAATTCTACCCCCCTTAAGATGAATCTCGTCCCAAGATTCGACTGGTGCTTACTCAAACAGTTGCGGGTAGGTTTTCCTCAGATCCTCTTCTCTTTCCCAAGTTGCCTCTTCTGCAATGTAACGATTCCACTAAACCTTACACATTTTGATAGTTCGACTCCTCGTGACTCTTTCAGCGGTCTCTAAAATTTTAACCGGAAACTCTTCATATGTGAGATCCTCCTTAACCGTGAGCTCCTCTAATGGGATCTGTTCCTCTGGTACTCGCAAACATTTCTTAAGTTAAGACACGTGGAACACATCATGTACACCTGCCAAACTCTTCGGTAATTCCAACTGATATGCCACTTCACCACGTCTCTCTACGATCTTGAAAGGTCGATATACCTTGGTGCCAATTTACCTTTCATGTTGAACCTTTTCACACTCCTCATTGGTGATACTTTCAAGTAAACATAATCCCCTACTTCAAAAGTCAACTCTCTTCTACGAGTATTAGCATAACTTTTCTGTCGGGACTGTGCTATTTTTAGATTATCTCTAATCATCCTTACTTTCTTTTCAACATCCTTAAGTACATCAGGCCCAAACACTTGACTTTCCCCTGTCTGATTCCAGAACAACAGGGTCCTACACTTTTGTCCATACAGAGCCTCAAATGGTGCCATCTGAAGACTCTTTTGATAACTATTGTTATAAGAGAACTCTGCGTAAGGCAAGCTCTTATCCCAACTAGTACCATATTGTAAAGCACAAGCTCTCAACATATCTTCTAATATCTGATTAATTCTCTCCGTCTGTCCATCTGTCTATGGATGGTAGGTTGTACTAAAGTTTAGCTTGGTTCCCAGTGATTCATGTATCTTTTGCCAATAATAAGATGTAAACTGAGTACCCCGATCAGACACAATTTTCTTAGGAACTCCATGTAGACTCACTATTCTTTTCATATACAATTCAGCTAATTTTTCACTGCTATATGTAGTCTCAAGTTCAGATCTGATTGAGTGAAGATATACTTCAGACTCTTATGATCAGTGCATATATCATTCTTGTGTCCAATCAAATAATGTCTCCATATCTTTAGTGCATGAACGACTGCAGGTAATTCTAGGTCATGAGTAGGATAATTCATTTCATGCTTCCTCAACTGTCTCGATGCATATGCCACAACTCTACCCTCTTGCATAAGAACACATCCCAAACCCAAACGAGATGCATCACAGTAGATAGAGAAGGGTTTACTCAGATCTGGCAAGACTAAGACTGGTGCAGTAGTCAATCTTTTCTTCAATTCCTCAAAATTAGCCTGGCACTTCTCAGACCACATAAACTTGGCATTCTTCTCCAATAGTGCAGTCATTGGCTTCGCAAGCTTAGAAAATCCCTCTATAAATCTCCTGTAATAGCCAGCTAATCCTAAGAAACTACAGATCTCACTTACATTGGTTGGTGGCTTCCAGTTCAATACATCTTTCACTTTACTAGGATCTACTGATATTCCCCCATTTGAGACAATATAACCCAGAAAAGAAACATCCTTCAACCAAAACTCACATTTACTCCGCTTGGCATATAGCTGGTGTTCTCTGAGCTTTTGCAAGACCAACCTCAAATGTTCAGCATGTTCTTCCTCAGTCTTGGAGAATACCAAAATATCATCAATGAATACCACTACAAACTTGTCCAGATATTCCATGAACACCTTATTCATCAAACACATGAAGTATGCAGGGGCATTAGTCAGACCAAATGACATCACTGTATACTCATATAAACCATACCGTGTGGTAAAAGCTGTCTTTGGTATATCACTAGCACGAATCTTCAATTGATGATATCCAGAACGAATATCAATCTTGGAGAATACACAAGCTCCTCTCAACTGATCAAACAAGTCATCAATTCTAGGCAATGGGTACTTATTTTTTATAGTAACCTCATTGAGAGACCTATAATCTACACACATCCTCTGAGTACCATCTTTCTTGTCCACAAAAATTACTGGTGCTCCCCAAGGTGAAGAACTAGGACGAATAAAACCCTTATCCTGCAACTTCTTAATTTGTTTCTTAAGTTCTTCTAATTCATTTACTCCCATTCTATATGGACGCTTAGCTATGGGTGCAGTTCCAGGTAATAATTCAATAATAAATTCAATGTCACGGTCTGGTGGCATACCTGGCAATTCCTCAGGAAACACATCGGGGAACTCCTCCACAACCGGGTCCTCCTGGTTGGTACCATCATTAAGCTGGTTCACTGTAGCGGTCTCCTGTTTCTGCACTTTCACCTCAACCCTGATTCTATCTCCCTTTGGCGTTGTCAGCACTACTGATTTATCCTTGCACTAAATCTCTGCTTGTTGTTGCATCATCCAATCCATCCCCAATATGAGATCAATCCTAGCTGTTCTCAATACTATAGGACTCACTGTAAACTCTACCCATCTTAAATTGAGACTAATCGGAAGACAACGATAGGATGTTGGCATGCTTCCACCAGGTGAGTTTACTAATATGGGGTTCTTCATGGCACACAAATGAATTCTATGTATTCTAACAAATGATTGTGATATAAAAGAATGTGATGCTCCAGAATAAAAAAGAATAGTAGCAGGAGTGGAATGGACATCGAACGTACCAAGCATAACTTCCGGCTCCTCCACTGCGGTCTCTTGGGACAAGTGGTTCACCGTTCCAATGTTAGGTGCTGGCTTCTGGTGACTGCTCTGCCTCTGGGGAGTCTGCTGGTTGGGCTTCTCAGGACAATTGTAAGACAAGTGACCTTCTTTCCCACATCGAAAACACCTGTTGGGAGTATTGGGAGCACTAGTCTTCATGAGAGTATTATTGGAAGGGCCCTAACACTGTGCTTGATTCCCACTCTGCTGTGGAGGACGTTGGTTGCCATTCTGTGGCTGGAATGGGGGACGTTGCGGGAACTGACTGCGGAAAGGGACCTGACTACAATTCCACTGACAAGAAGGAGGCCTCTATTGATTACCCTGCTGAAAACCAGTACGCGGGCGAGTGTTGCTACCGGAAGCCTGTCCCTGAAGCCTTTTCCTCTTGGCATCCATCTCCTTGCGCTTGTTATCCACCACGATAGCGCGGTTCACAAGCGTCTAAAAATTGGGATAGGTATTGGACATCAACTGTAATTGTAGCCCATCATACAATCCCTTCAGGAAGCGGCGCTGCTTATCACTGTCATTAGCCACCTCATGTGGAGCATATCGTGACAATTGAGCAAACTTGTCACGGTACTCAGCTACAGACATTGACCCTTGGGTCAAGTTCCTGAATTCCTCTGCCTTTAGTTCTATCATCCCTTCTGGTATATGATAAGCCCTGAAGTTCTCTCTAAACTCCTGCCAAGTGACTGCGGGAGCATTGGCGGGGCGACCATACTCATACGATTCCCACCGATCCTGAGCTTCTCCCTGGAGCTGTCCAGAAGCAAACAACACATTCTGCCGGTCATCACATTATGCAATATTGAGCTGCTTTTCCACAGCATGAAGCCAATCATCAGCTTCCAATGGATCAGCAGCATGCGTGAACACTGGGGGACGACCCTTCAAAAATTCACCACGCTCATCACGTGGTTGTGCCCCAGCAACTGGCTAATTCTGTTGGTTCTGCACCAGTTGTTGCATAAGCTGCGTCTGCACTGCCAATAGTTGCTCAATAGTTGGTGGCGGTGGTGGTGGTGGATTTAGGGGAACACTTCCATGACCCCTGCCTCTTCCTCTTCAGCCATCTGCCATCCATAAAAATACAAACTTTGAGATTTCCATGTTATCAACCACTTATAAGATCAAGAATGATATCTCAAATTTTTCTGGACGAGTATCAATATTGATAGTTTAGTAAATCAATCATATCTTGAGCTACCGAAGTCCAAAAGAGGCGTGCTTTATATGGTTGGAAAGATTATGAAATTATCCACATCTTTTATTCAGACTCCAAGATCTAACTCTATCGTTAAGTTTATGAAAAATAAGGCGCAACAGAAACTTTTTCAGATTCCAGACTGTGCAGAAACTTTAACTTGTGACAATTATATCTATCGAACCAGATCAGATAAAAAGGTGGTTCCAGTGGCATTTGAAAGGTGCTTAAGTCTAGTTTCTCTCAAAAATATTTTATAAATATTGCACGAACCGTTTTTGAACCATGGCAGAAACATTACAGACTGCTCCAGAAAACAGCAAGGACAGAAACGTGACAATACCAAACCCAACTATTATTCCCTTGACTATTAAACTTATTATTCTTAAAAATGGAACTTGTAGACATGCCTACAAGCCCCAACACTCATAACAAAAATCCAACTCACACATAAGCATAATAATAAAGCAACTAACACACCAAAGTTCAAACCACACGACAGACTCGAAGACTCAACTGACGTTACTAAGAACGTTCTTATTACATAAAGGACTCCTATTTTCTAAGGATGTGGCTCATGCTCCAATGTCTCATAAATCTTGTCCATGCCTTGGTTTGCTTGGAGTTCATCAATTGTTTCCTGGCACCTCTTGATGGTCTTCCCCTGTGCCTTCACCATCTCCTCTAACTGCAGCTTCCTCTCCATCATATCATAGACAAGGTTCACCATCACCCGAGGTAGTGGTTCTAGCTGCACTGGATCCATCATAGCCCATCCAAGGTCGGGGTGTGCACGAGGGAAGTAGCGATGAATATCATGCTTCATGCTGTCAAAGCGAAGGTAGCGGAGACCCATACATGCTTCAAAGGCGTCATCTTCAATGCTATCCTCCATGGTAGCTCGACGACCCATGTGAGAATACATTATGTCCAGCTGGTATGCCCCTTTTTCCTCATCCTTGGGAAAAATACTCACCCTTGCCTTCCAGTAAGTGTCCTCCTACGGATGTGTATACTCCTAGCAGACGTACTCCACAGCTGGGTGCCAATCAGCGAAGTAGATAGAGAGCATTCCCATAAGTCGATGATGAGAGACAGCATTCCCTCCATCCTTGTGGTAGATCTTCACAGTCCATCCCATTGGAGGAGGTGGCACATCTCCAGCAGCCTCATCATGTGGTGGAGACGAGGGTTGCTCTCCTCCACTAGCTTCCTCCTCTTCATCATCTTCAATCTCAATGATCTCCGGATCTTCTTTAGGCTTAGGCTCTTCCTGGGGAGGTGCTGGTGCTTGGATTGGTGCTTCAGGGGCCTGCTCCTGTTCCTGGGGTGCTTCCTCTTGTGGCTCTTCAGGTGCAAGCAAAGCACGAGGTGGGTAGTGTCCTCCAGTGGTGATGTGGGCAGTCTTACGGCCACGAACCATCTACTGAATTTTTAGATGTAGTTAGAATAGAGGCAAAATTTCGTAATAGAATGAGACATAAGAAGCATAAAAAATTTATCAAATAACAAGAGCAAGATAATAAGCATAAAAATAATGTAAAGAAGATACTAAATCGACCATTTCTAGCTAGGCTTGCATCCTACAGTCAACAAAAGCTCTCATACCAATTTGTCACACCCATTTAAAGACCAAATGGAATGCATACTCTTATGTGTGCCCAGAGATCAATCACACATAAGTTAACAAATTATAACGGAAGTATCATCACAAATGTTATTACATCACGATTATTAACACATAGTCTTTACATAAATAAAGCGGAAGTAAAATTATAAATCTCTCGTGGTAGCTCCAATCACAGGCACATTGACTGGTTGACTGCAAGTCTAGTAATCTTCAGGGAAGTAGGAATAGTAGTCACTATTTGCACCATCTCTTACCCATCCGGGATTTTTATCCAAGTAAGAAAAATAAACAAGCGTAAGTACATCTCGTACTCAACAAGTGTAACATGGGGTTCATGAGGCTCAAAAAGGATAGACACTGGTTTACTACATGTAGCTTTTATTTATCAAAATTTTAGCATATCAATAGCATCAAAATGTCTCAATGTAAACAATAAACATATGATCCATGTGAAATGATTAACGAATAGCAAAAACATATTTATTATTAATGATCAACTATTCCATAAGGGTCCAAGGCCACTCATGACCGTGAGCACGGCTGTTATAACATTTTTACACTCTCCAGAGGTTGTACACTTTCACTGTGAGTCGTGTTGCCCATATGCCCGGGTTAATTACTCCCAAAACACTCCCAAGGTGAGCAGGCAGGGAAACACTATGAAGTCTTTCGAAGGTTCGTCTAACAAGTTAGGGCCATTAGATTCACTCGGCAAACAGATATAGAGCCCCCCTTCCAAATGGCACAATGACACACAACCTATACTCATAAGGACAGAGGCCGCACTATACCCGATTCGTCAAGCCATTCTTACGCTAAAAAGGTTACCACTAACAAGCTAGAAAAGGTCCTTCTATATGACTAAAGACAAAGCCATATAGCCCTCACAGTTATACTGTAAATCCCGGATGTTCACTTACAGATAAGTTCTTAAGGAGAGTAACTAGAGCATCAAAAATAACCCCATGCTCTAGTCCCCTTTAAACATTAATCAAAATCATCTTTTAATGTTTGTTGCATATTCCATTAGTCAATTTACATGATCATAGTTCATGTTTAAGCACTAGCCATACTACTCAATGTAATATAATGGGTATCAAGGTATAAGATCAACACTAAGTCACCCTTAACAAGGGAATAAATGCATAATGATATTATTTGCGTATTATGAATAGGACAACAAGGTAATCCCATGCTATACTTGCCTTGCTCAAACTGGTCTTGAAGATCTTGCTCGTAGAATGACTCTTGATCCCCAACGAATTGCTCATCGTCTATACTCGATCAACAACAGCAACAACATACATCCAGAGACAATCATGCATAGACAAACAAACTATAATTAGAACAGTATACCAATAGTAAGAAAATAAGATAAAAAGTCTTTAAAACGAATCTACAACTCGCTAGGATCACACAGACGCAAAGATCACGAAAAACGGAGCTAAAACGACAAAGTTACGAATTTACGAAGATTTCCTATAGAAAAATAATTACTTTAATTCAAACTCGAAAATAAATTATCACAAACCTACTGTACAGTCCTACCAACATTGAGAGCTCGCAAATACGAATCTAACGCAATTTGAACGGGTCAAATCGGAGTTAAAACGGAGATTCTACACACAATTTAACATAATGGCAGATCTGTAAATAAGTGAAAACGTATTTTCTGAAGTTACGCGATCAAAATACGCTTTACGAAAAAGAAAACGTAAATCGGTAATATGCCTAGGACTGCGGGTTATAAATATGAAAAGTACAGGGACCCTTTAGCAAAATTCATAGGCGAAACGGTATCTTCTATTTACAGCCGTTAAATCTAAAATGAACGGCCCAGAGCAGATCGGGGGAGAGCTGGGCGGCGCTCCGGCCGGAACAGGGCCGCGGCGGTGCCATGGCCGGAGATGGCTTCCTCGCGCTATACATCATTACCTCGCAAAAGAAATACACCAGCGGGTAGAGCGCATCAACGCGAATTCACCACGAGCGAAAACGAAGCCGATGACGAGACAAAGAGGACATGCGGCTCAGAGAGGCGGGCGGCTAGGGCTGCGCCTCAGGTGTGGCCACCTCGGGATGTTGGAGACTACAATATGTAGGGCAATGTGGAGCGGAGGGGTGCAGCATCCCGTTTTTATAGCCCGGAGGCTGCTCTAAGTAAGGAAAGGGAGGATATGGGAGACGGATTCGATCGGTGAAGCCAGGGAAGGGAATCCGGCCGGCGTAGAGAGGAAGAAGGTAACGCTGACATGCAGGCCAGCGTTGTCAGTGACGGAAAGAGGAGGGGAAGGCGCGCGCGCGGTACTGGGCCAGCGGCCGGCTGGGCTCGGCCCAAGAAAGCGAAGCGGGGGGGGGGGGGGGGGAAGCGGGGAAAGGAAGACGGGCCGCGCGCGGGAGGTAGGCCGAGGCGGCGCGCTGCCGGGCTGAGCTGGGCCAAACCGAAAAGAAGATGGTTTTCCTTTTCTTTTTCTTTTTCTTTTTCTAATTTTTCAAAGAATTTTTCCAAAAAGATTTTGAATCCTCTTTTGAATTTGATTCAAACCATTCAACACAAAAATTCAAATGCAGCAGCATGAATGCTCAATCATGTTTCTACCCTTATATTTGATTTTAAATAAATAAAAATTATTACTCTTCTAGATTTGCATGCTCACAAATTGTATAAAAAGCATATTTACCTATTTTTAATTCTTTCAAATTTTTAAGGTGTTACAATTCTACCCCCCTTAAGATGAATCTCGTCCCGAGATTCGACTGGTGCTTACTCAAACAGTTGCGGGTAGGTTTTCCTCAGATCCTCTTCTCTTTCCCAAGTTGCCTCTTCTGCAATGTACCGATTCCACTGAACCTTACACATTTTGATAGTTCGACTCCTCGTGACTTTCAGCGGTCTCTAAAATTTTAACCGGAAACTCTTCATATGTGAGATCCTCCTTAATCGTGAGCTCCTCTAACGGGATCTGTTCCTCTGGTACTCGCAAACATTTCTTAAGTTAAGACACGTGGAACACATCATGTACACCAGCCAAACTCTCAGGTAATTCCAACTAATATGCCACTTCACCACGTCTCTCTATGATCTTGAAAGGTCCAATATACCTTGGTGCCAATTTACCTTTCATGTTGAACCTTTTCACACTCCTCATTGGTGATACTTTCAAGTAAACATAATCCCCTACTTCAAAAGTCAACTCTCTTCTACGAGTATCAGCATAACTTTTCTGTTGGGACTGTGCTATTTTCAGATTATCTCTAATCATCCTTACTTTCTTTTCAGCATCCTTAAGTACATCAGGCCCAAACACTTGACTTTCCCCTGTCTGATTACAGAACAACGGGGTCCTACACTTTCGTCCATACAGAGCCTCAAACGGTGCCATCTGAAGACTCTTTTGATAACTATTGTTATAAGGGAACTCTGCGTAAGGCAAGCTCTTATCCCAACTAGTACCATATTGTAAAGCACAAGCTCTCAACACATCCTCCAATATCTAATTAATTCTCTCCGTCTGTCCATCTGTCTGTGGATGGTAGGTTGTACTAAAGTTTAGCTTGGTTCCCAGTGATTCATGTATCTTTTGCCAATAATGAGATGTAAACTGAGTACCCCAATCAGACACAATTTTCTTAGGAACTCCATGTAGACTCACTATTCTTTTCATATACAATTCAGCTAATTTTGCACTGCTATATGTAGTCTTAACTGGCAGAAAATGAGCAACCTTTGTCAGACGATCTACTATCACCCAAATTGAATCATACCCTCTCTGGGTACGTGGCAACCCAACTATGAAATCCATACCAACTTCTTCCCATTTCCATTCGAGTATCTGCATAGGCTGTAACAATCCTGCAGGTCTCTGATGTTCAGCTTTCACCCTTTGACAAGTGTCACACAAAGCAACATATTCTGCAACATCTCTTTTTAAACCATACCACCAATATTTCTCTCTCAAGTCCAGATACATCTTAGTACTCCCAGGATGTATGGAATAAGCTAACTCGTGAGCTTCACGCAGAATTGCCCCTCTAATATTCTTATCCTCAGGCACACATAGCCTTTTCCCAAACCATAGCGTACCATTATCTTCCTTACGGAATCCTGGTGATTTGCCCTTTGCTATATTCTTCGCTATCTCTCTCAACTTTTCATCTTTCAACTGACCCTTGCGAATTTCTTGCTCCAGAGTATGCTCTAGTACTAATTCTACTGCATTGGTGGTAAACCCTAAGTTCAGATGCTCACATTCAACACACAAATCTCTTGGCATAGGCATTACTTGTATTTCATTAGCGTAGCTTTTCCTACTAAGAGCATCAGCAACGACGTTGGCCTTTCCTAGGTGATAATGCACCTCCAGATCATAGTCCTTTATCAACTCCAACCATCTACGCTGTCTCAAGTTCAGATCTAATTGAGTGAAGATATACTTCAGACTCTTATGATCAGTGTATATATCAATCTTATGTCCAATCAAATAATGTCCCCATATCTTTAGTGCATGAACCACTACAGGTAATTCCAGGTCATGAGTAGGATAATTCATTTCATGCTTCCTCAACTGTCTCGATGCATATGCCATAACTCTACCCTCTTGCATAAGAACACATCCCAAACCCAAACGAGATGCATCACAGTAGATAGAGAAGGGTTTACTCAGATCTGGCAAGACTAAGACTGGTGCAGTAGTCAATCTTTTCTTCAATTCCTCAAAATTAGCCTGGCACTTCTCAGACCACATAAACTTGGCATTCTTCTCCAATAGTGCAGTCATTGGCTTCGCAAGCTTAGAAAATCCCTCTATAAATCTCCTGTAATAGCCAGCTAATCCTAAGAAACTACAGATCTCACTTACATTGGTTGGTGGCTTCCAGTTCAATACATCTTTCACTTTACTAGGATCTACTGATATTCCCCCATTTGAGACAATATGACCCAGAAAAGAAACATCCTTCAACCAAAACTCACATTTACTCCGCTTGGCATATAGCTGGTGTTCTCTGAGCTTTTGCAAGACCAACCTCAAATGTTCAGCATGTTCTTCCTCAGTCTTGGAGAATACCAAAATATCATCAATGAATACCACTACAAACTTGTCCAGATATTCCATGAACACCTTATTCATCAAACACATGAAGTATGCAGGGGCATTAGTCAGACCAAAAGACATCACTGTATACTCATATAAACCATACCGTGTGGTAAAAGCTGTCTTTGGTATATCACTAGCACGAATCTTCAATTGATGATATCCAGAACGAATATCAATCTTGGAGAATACACAAGCTCCTCTCAACTGATCAAACAAGTCATCAATTCTAGGCAATGGGTACTTATTTTTTATAGTAACCTCATTGAGAGACCTATAATCTACACACATCCTCTGAGTACCATCTTTCTTGTCCACAAAAATTACTGGTGCTCCCCAAGGTGAAGAACTAGGATGAATAAAACCCTTATCCTGCAACTTCTTAATTTGTTTCTTAAGTTCTTCTAATTCATTTACTCCCATTCTATATGGACGCTTAGCTATGGGTGCAGTTCCAGGTAATAATTCAATAATAAATTCAATGTCACGGTCTGGTGGCATACCTGGCAATTCCTCAGGAAACACATCGGGGAACTCCTCCACAATCGGGTCCTCCTGGTTGGTACCATCATTAAGCTGGTTCACTGTAGCGGTCTCCTATTTCTACACTTTCACCTCAACCCTGATTCTATCTCCCTTTGGCGTTGTCAGCACTACTGATTTATCCTTGCACTGAATCTCTACTTGTTGTTGCATCATCCAATCCATCCCCAATATGAGATCAATCCCAGCTGTTCTCAATACTATAGGACTCACTGTAAACTCTACCCACCTTAAATTGAGACTAATCGGAAGACAACGATAGGATGCTGGCATGCTTCCACCAGGTGAGTTTACTAATATAGGGTTCTTCATAGCACACAAATGAATTCTATGTATTCTAACAAATGATTGTGATATGAAAGAATGTGATGCTCCAGAATAAAAAAGAACAGTGGCGGGAGTGGAATGGACATCGAACGTACCAAGCATTACTTCTGGCTCCTCCACTGCGGTCTCTTGGGACAAGTGGTTCACCCTTCCAATGTTAGGTGCTGGCTTTTGGTGACTGCTTTGCCTCTGGGGAGTCTACTGGTTGGGCTTCTCAGGACAATTGTAAGACAAGTGACCTTCTTTCCCACATCGAAAACACCTGTTGGGAGTATTGGGAGCACTAGTCTTCATGGGAGTATTATTGGAAGGGCCCTGACACTGTGCTTGATTCCCACTCTGCTGTGGAGGACGTTGGTTGCCATTCTGTGGCTAGAACGGGGGACGTTGCGGGAACTGACTGCGGAAAGGGACCTGACCACAATTCCACTGACCAGAAGGAGACCTCTGTTGATTATCCTGCTGAAAACCAGTACGCGGGCGAGTGTTGCTACCGGAAGCCTGTCCCTGAAGCCTTTTCCTCTTGGCATCCATCTCCTTGCGCTTGTTATCCACCACGATAGCGCGGTTCACAAGCTGAAAGCATCTAGGCCCCGAGGTTTGGTTTCGGCAATTGATGACAACGCTTTATTACCATGACTAACGTGTGTTTTGCAGAAACTTTGGTAAGTTAGGTCATGGAGGTAATAACTGCTTTGGGCACCATGGTATTCACGCCCCTTGATGGAAATCATTTCGGTTTTCAAAGGAGTGACGTTAAGATTAAGGACGGTTAGTTCCGGATGTCGAGGTGCTGAGATACATTTGGAATAGTCGTTAGGATCTTCGTTTTTCTCTTTTGGCCGTACTATAAAGGGGGGCATGAGCGGGTAGCTTGACCTAGGTGAGTCCTATGTTTAGGTGTGGTGCACACTTGTTAAACTTAGCACTAGGCAACTCTAGAATAGTTCAAAGTTCAGTTGGAAGCAACTTGGTTCAAGTTGCGACGCGTTTCGGAAAGTTTAGGGTGTTTTTCCCTTGACCGGATGCGGTCCTCGGCTTGACCGGACGCGTCCGGTCAGTTCAAATCCGCGACTGTGTTTCGGCACTGACGACCGGACGCGGCCCTTGCGAGGACCGGACGCGGTGGTCAGGGCCGACACGTGTCACTTAAGGGGAAACACCCGATCGGACGCGACCTGGGTGTGATCGGCGCGTCCGGTCACGTTCCAGTAAGGTCCAGCGACGACCGGACGCGTCCGGTCATCACCGATCGGACACAGTCGTGCGTCCGGTCTCGTTACAGCAAGCTCCCTGCACGATCAGACGCGTCCGGTCACCTCTGACCGGCGCGTCCGGTCACTCAGCCAGATTTTTAGAATTTCGACCGTTACGGCGACCGGCGCGTCCGGTCACTTCGACCGGCGCGTCCGGTCACCCCGTGTTTTGCTGAGTTGGCAGGTAACGGTTCATTTCGACTGTGGGGGTGTATAAATACATCCCCACCACCTCTTTTAGAGGTATCTTGCTCATTTCATCAGCTGAGAAACACCTTTGGAGTGCAAGAGAGTGCAAGAGCTCTAGTGAGGATTGTGTTTTGAAAATCAAAGCTTAAGAGTTCCTCACTAGCGATTAGAGAGTAGCAAGTGTGCATCCACCTTCTCATTAGGCTCGTTGTGGTCAAGTGAGAGTTCTAGCTTGTTACTCTTGGTGATCGCCATCACCTAGACGGCTTGGTGGTGATGGGGAGTTTGGTGATCATCGGCGGAGCTTGTGGATGACCCAACTCATCTTGTGAGTGGTTTTGGGCGATTCACCGTGATGGAGTGTCGAAGAATCAGCCCGTAGAGAGCACTTGATCCTTGCGCGGATCAAGGGGGAGCTACACCCTTGCGCAGGTGCTCCAACGAGGACTAGTGGGGAGTGGCGACTCTCCGATACCTCGGAAAAACATCGCCGTGTTCCTTGCCCTTACTTTCAAGCATTTACATTCGTTGCTTGATTTACTTTCCTAGAATTGCCATGCTAGACTAGGATTGGAAACTAGGGTGCAAAACTTTTATCGGTAGAATCTCTAGGAACACAAGTAGGCACTAGGGGTGAATTCCGGCTTATAGGATTTAATTCTTGCAATTAATTTTTAGAAAAGCCCAATTCACCCCCCTCTTGGGCATCTTGATCCTTTCAATTGGTATCGGAGCCGAGTTGCTCCTATTTTAGGCTTTACCACCTAGAGCAAGATGTCTAACGGGGAAGGACCACCTCCCACCTTTGAGGGGGATGATTTTCCATATTAGAAAATCCGTATGGAGGCGTATCTCGAAGCCATAGATGTTGGGTGTCTTAGAGCCACAACCCAAGGGCTTCCCGCTATCAAGGATCCCGCAAATCCCATTGGTGACGAGGAGAAGTACGACCGATGGAATGCAAAGGCCAAAAACGCACTCTACCGGGGCTTAGGAAAAGATATCTTCAATCATGTGCGTAATGCAAAGAACGCTCATGAATTGTGGGAAAATCTTTGTGCTCTCCATGAGGGAACTAAGAGTGAGCGTGAGGAACGCTATCACATTGTTGGGCATTCTTAACATCATTACCAAAAGTAGACTTAGTTTTCTAATTCTGATAACGGCGCCAAAAATGCCGAACCTATCCCTCATGCCACTTAAGCCAAGTTGTCATCCCCAGCATGACATGAGAGACGCGGTATTGAAATATGCAACTGCTCTTCTAAATAATAAATAAGATCTGCAAGCGCACAGATTAATACCGATGTAGCATTTTAACCGGGAAGTATTCCAGGTATCGTTATTTATATTTTTACCACTGGGAAGGGATTACTAACATCAATGTTGATTATGGAATGGAATATAGGAATGAGTATCAATCATTGCATGTATAAGTGAGAGCATTCATCTATCTCTTGCATACAGGGGTAAGTGTCACATAAAGTATAGATAAAGTATGAATGGTGACAAAGATAATTAATCTGATCAGCTAGCCACATATAATAATGATAAGCACCTCAATAGATATTCTAGCAAGTCATTAGCATGGTATTAGGATGAACTACAAGGATATTTCCTAAGTTATTCTTAACTATAAAGTCTAGCATATCATAGTTAGTGCAAGTACACTTGGCAATCATTGCGAGAAAGGACTACGCCCATGCATAGTGATATTATCAAGGAAGATGAGAAACATAGCAATCACTCCCCCGTAATAATGTTGCTCTGCCTGCCTTACACACGGGAGGGGGACTATATAAGAACCAACGAAGCTGTCACCATCGCGGACCACCCCACGATCCGGCATATAAGGTGCAATCGCAGATAAATATGGTCTAAGCACCACGCCTACACAATATTTATCATTTACCCATGGATCCGATGGATAAACGCTATACGATCCTAAACATGTATATAATTCCAATCTAACTAAGCCAAGCGTATAACTACGATAAACTAAGAACAATATAATTGCAAACATAAACAAGTAGAGCATAGTCATAATCAATATATTGAAATAGAACAAAGTTGTATTCATAATATTGAAGAACAAAGATGAACAATGAAGAACAGTAAAGGAATTACCAAGAATCCTCTTGACAGATCCGGAAACCAATCGAAGATTGACTCCTTCTAGTTCTAATCCTATGTAGCTATGCTATACTAGAGATCTAGTTGATGTGGTGGCTCTAGGGCTTGATCAGAGACTCTCCTCCTGAGATTAGGGTTTGAGGAATTGAGAATGAGGGAGTGCCTCCTCCAGGGGCCAGGGGTCCTGCTTATATAGCCCCCTCAAGTGAACGTGGGCCGTCGGATCAAACCGACATTAATCGCACGGTTTTCCTTGATCCCTTAGGTCGGTGGAGCATAATCCGCGAGACGGAGCCTGATTGGCTCTCAGGCCAGGGCGGGCGCCCTAGGGAGTAGGGCGGGCACCCTGCCTCGAGGCCCGTTCGGCCTCCCGTTCGATCTCGTGGTTTCTGGAGTCTTCTAGATGATAGAAAATCGGTGAACATGTTATTATCTCTATGTAAACCCGACGTGTGGGCCTTTCCTCCGTATTTTCTGATAACCCCCTGCAGAAATAGACAAACACCAAAACTCGTGGAATTCTGTCAGATAAAACCCTAAGTCTAGGTGTTGGTTGCATTTGGATCCTTTTCTTTATTTATTTGATAACTATATTTGGTACTTAAGGACCGTCAACAAACTCCCCCAAGCTTACCTCTTGCTCGTCCCTGAGCAAGGATAGACTCATTATGGATCAGAAGTTGCTGCAACGCCTTTGAACGTTGACGGTACATATGCTTTCAAATAAGGTCTCATCCCTGAGTTAGAGTAAACTGTCAAGACTTAAAACTTACTCATTTTACCTTTCACCATGGGGCTTGCAACCGTCACCTACATCTTGAGTGGTTAAAAGATAGAACGGTCTAGTCAAACCATGTCTCTTATTCTTGATCAGCTATAGCTCTGGAGTTTTTG
Source organism: Saccharum spontaneum (assembly GCA_022457205.1). Classification (NCBI taxonomy): domain Eukaryota; kingdom Viridiplantae; phylum Streptophyta; class Magnoliopsida; order Poales; family Poaceae; genus Saccharum; species Saccharum spontaneum. The sequence continues at coordinate 18,465,192 of CM039592.1, read as the reverse complement.
CAAATTTTTCAAATAAAACTCAGAGATTCCTTGTATGACTTTCTCGGGTCTCTCTTTTGTGGTATTTCTGGATCCTTACCAAGGCAGTAATGGTATATGCCTTCTCTCTCAAAGTATGTTGTATTTATGGTATAAGGCGTAGTGACATTGCCTTCTCTCTCACCCTACTCTAATAAGGCTTTGATATCTGGAGCTCATAGGTGCGAGATACAGTATACATACTCATAGAACATTTATTGCATAGTCAAACCATGGATCCAGAGAAACAAGTCAATAAGTCAAATCAAGATGTGCATGTGTGGTGAATGAGTGGTGTATGGTGATGATGGTGATAACAAAAGTCTAATGCTCTTTTTGAGGGAATACATACCTTTCTTGCTTTTTAAAACTTTTGAGGGGAATGAGATGCTCTATTTTTTTTCTCTTTTTTTTCTCTCAGGTGGGTATCTTGTACCCCTAATTCTACTGTCAGACACTTGTCCATTTTTACCTCTCGTCTCACTTTTTCTTTCTTCGAGGTTCCGAGCACTTGCTCCTTTTTATTTCCTCGTTTTTTTAGAGCAATCTCCCTCTTTTGAAAATATAGCAAGTGGTAGTAGAAATGACTTGAGCATTAACTTCACAGGGAATAACAGGAATGGGATAATGTTTTTGGCTATTCTCTCCCGGGTCAGGAGTAGAATAATTTTGGGTGAATCTGGAGATGGAAATGAGTGGATATATGTGGATGCGTACTTCCGGAGTAGAAGCAGCATGTATGAGTGAACGTGCAAGTGAATCTTGATTTTAACCACATGACAAGTTCCTAAGGGTCTACACAGCTTGACCACACTCAATGCCCATAAGTAGTAAGTAGTAAAAGTGCGGCTCTTAATCTAACAAGCATGTATATATGGCTGTGGTAGGAATTTAAACTCTCATCATACAGGAACTCATCATGCAATATTTTAAAGATTTTCAAAGATAAAATTCTCCAGAATTCTAGCATCTCTAGGAACAGATAAACAACAGCTCAACCTTCCCATATCATATCCGTTAACAACTTAGACTTCAGATCAAGTTCTCTTCCCACTAGTTCAGGTTTAGAGCCAGTTTTAAATTATAACAGTTATGTCTAAACTAGAGAGAGAACAAATTTGAAAATTAGGCAGAGCAACTATTCATCATATCCATGCTAGAGTTTTATTTTCAAGATTCAGTTTAGCATAGCTACTTTATTTATTTATTAAACTAAGCAAATATATATAAACACAAAATATTTATTTGGGTTTTCATGATTATGCATCTTTTTATTTTAATAAAGCATAGGTGTAGATAAAAATACTTATCGGGATAAATGGGGGTGCTCTCCCCCAAGCTGAATCTTGACGTAATTTCTTCTGATGTAGCTAGCAGGTGCAGAGGTGTATTTGAATGTCGGCTGCACCCTGACAGCGATTAGGATGTCCTCCATCTGCTAGTCTTCCTGAATTCTGTGGAGCTCAAATAGACAACAAAGCTTCGTGGAACTTGATTAAGCGTTAGCATAAATATCTAGCCTTTATCATGTTTGAGCTTCCTTGGTAAATGTCACTCTCTATTCTTATTTTCATTTTTATAGAACAAAAAAAATATATATTATTTTTTTATGCCACCACAGTGAATGTACTTATGGGTTTTATGCCACTCGCATACTCACATGGGGCTTACTGTTTTTAACTTTTTTTTAGACAGAATGAACATGATTAACTGAGCAATAATTAAAGGGAAAATGATAACTACCAAGTTTACCTCTTGGCACGGCGTTCGGTGTTTTTAAGTCCTCCGAACAGGACTTCTTTTCTTCTTAGTTGTCCTGGGATTTGGGTGGCGTAGACGGTGGTTCCGGCAGCGCCTCCTCTTCTTGTGTAACTGTCTTCGCTTTCCATACCCGACTTGGTGCTTCGGTCTCCTGTTGTGTATCCTCGGGCCTTATGACCTCTCCTTCATAGTCTGCCCATACGTCCTTGATGGTTTGCCTCCTTTGGTTACGGTTACGTCGCCTTCTTCTTGTCTTGACCTGCTTAGAATCTTCAACTATATAGTTAGGGTCATTAAAGTAGCGGCGTACCTTCTCAGAGGGGAAATGCATATGGACTTCTCCGGTTCCAATGTAGATGATTGCTTTGACGGTGCCTAGGAACGGTCTTCCTAGGATGATGGGTGGATCGTACTCGTCGTCTCCCATGTCAATGACCTAAAAGTCTGTATGGACAAAATGATCGTTAATTTTAACAGGGACATCAGTTACTATACCTTTGACCTTTCGGGATGTCTGATCTGCCATCTGGAGCTGAGTGTATGTTGGTTTTAAGGGCATGGTCCCGTACAAGAGCTGATAGGTGACTGTGGCCATTATGTTGACGCTTGATCCAGTGTCGCAGAGCGCCTTCTGAAAGGAGTATCCATTGATTGAGCACTCAATGCTTGGCATACCTGGGTCGTCCTTCTTGATTAGGAACGGCGACTTGGGTCGTCGGTCTTGACCTTCTTGAACTGCAGTGACCATCTTAGCTGATTCGGTCCATCCTTGGTTGTTCTTGTTCTGCTTGTTCCTCCTGTTGGTCCTCTTCCTTGGTTCATGTTGGGGTTGCTCTGGGATTTGTGTAATCTTGTTCTTGAAGGAAAACGTCTCCTTCCTCCCCTTGATGTTGAAGTTGATCTTCGCAGCGCTGGCGTAGATGACAGCTCTCGAGGTGTTCAGGAATGGCCTTCCCAGAATAACTGGTGACCTCTCATCGGACCCGGTCTCTATCACCACGAAGTCAGCTGGAGCGTACGAGGTACCAACTCGGACACACATGTTCTTTAATATTCCTTTAGGAAAGCTTAGTGTCCGATCTGCAAGCTGCAAACACATAGTTGTTTCTGATAAAGGATATGTAAAGAATTTTTCATAGAGTACCCTGGGCATAATGTTGACGCTGGAGCCAAAGTCGCAGAGTGCTTCTAGGAAGTCCACCATGCCGATGGAGATCGGGATGACGGGGCGTCCTGGATCGCCTCTCTTGACTGGCAGAAGGTCATTATGTACTCCGACAGCAGGATTACTCCAATAGTTACCTACATCAAACATGTCTACAAGATTTGTAGATTCTAATCCTTCCGGTTGTGATGGTATACCAGGGTTAGTAGCAGGAACAGCAGCAGCTATTTGATTTAACTGAGATTCAATCATTTTATTAAAGCTAATTTGGTTTTTGATGGCAGTAGAGAAATTATCCATTCTATTATTTATGTTTTCTAGTATTTTATCATTGGATGCCAATTTCTTAGACAAGTTATCTATTAGCTTTCCTTGATTAGATACTAACTCTCTCAGGGGTGGAAAATTATTATTGTTGTTGTAAGAGTTATTACCTTGATAATTACCTGAGTAGTTACCAGAGTAGTTAAGCCTCTGTTGATTCCAACCTTGATTTTGTTGAGGACGGTTGTAGTTGTTGTTGTTGTTGATGTACCTTGCATCCTCAAGCATCTCAGGGCAGTGATTGCCTGAGTGTCCAGTATCTCCACATTCCTCACAAGTCATGTGAGAGTCGTAGACGTTCATGACTTCTCTTTTGTCTCCAGCTTTGTCATCGAGCTTTTTCATGAGTAGGTCTAACTTTGCAGACAGCATGTCTACCTCCTTGAGCTGGTGCATACCTCCACCCTTCTTGCGTGTTTGAGTCCTCTCTTTGTTCCAACCTTGGTTGGACGCCATCTTCTCCACAAGGGCTGTAGCTTGTGGTATGGTGAGTGATAGAAATGCGCCTCTAGCTGCAGCATCCATGGTCTCACGAGCACTAGTGATGAGCCCATGATAGAAAGTCTACATAAGTAGCCAGCTTTCCATTCCATGATGGGGATATTCTAGGATGTAATCTTGAAAGCGCTCCCATGCTTCTGGAACGGATTCATCATGTTGTTGCTGAAAACTTGTAATCTTCCCACGGAGAGCATTGGTCTTGCCCATGGGAAAGAACTTAGCCAGAAAGTTCGTAGAGCAGAGTGCCCACGTAGTGTTCTTATCCTTCGTCGCGTAGAACCACTGCTTCGCTCTCCCCAATAGTGAGAATGGAAAAAGGCGAAGTAGTATGGCGTCTCTGGGAACATCTAATATAGTGAATGTGCTGCAAATCTCTAGGAAGTGTTAGAGATGAGCACTTGCATCTTCGTGCGGCTTCCCACAAAACTGGTTGGCTTGTACCATGTTGATGAGCCCTGGCTTGAGCTCAAAGTTCTTGTCGATGGCCGCGGTAGGTCCAGTGCGGATGTTGTCCGTAGTGGGAGCTGAGAACTCGCGGATCGTCTTGTTCGCCATGGCTGCGAACTCTGTTGACAAATTCTGGATGAAACTTTGGCGGTCTTCTGAATTGGATGAAGTGTTGCGTCGAGAGTTGACTTCTTGAGCTTGGCTCTTGCCTCTCTGATTAATGCTTCGGGGTTGTCAACAAAATTTTCTGGAAGATGTCCTCTATTCATACATCACCCTGTAAAACAATAAGAATGGAAAAATACAGGGGTAAATTTGTATGGGAGAATTGATGATCTCAATCACTTAATGATGTGAATGATGACTCAAATTCCGTATTCATTCCTTGTTAGTAAATCAACCTTCCCCGGCAACGGCGCCAAAAATGCTTGTTGGGCATTCTTAACGTCATTACCAAAAGTAGACTTAGTTTTCTAATTCTGATAACGGCGCCAAAAATGCCGAACCTATCCCTCATGCCACTTAAGCCAAGTTGTCATCCCCAGCATGACATGAGAGACGCGGTATTGAAATATGCAACCGCTCTTCTAAATAATAAATAAGATCTGCAAGCGCACAGATTAATACCGATGTAGCATTTTAACCGGGAAGTATTCCAGGTATCGTTATTTATATTTTTACCACTGGGAAGGGATTACTAACATCAATGTTGATTATGGAATGGAATATAGGAATGAGTATCAATCATTGCATGTATAAGTGAGAGCATTCATCTATCTCTTGCATACAGGGGTAAGTGTCACATAAAGTATAGATAAAGTATGAATGGTGACAAAGATAATTAATCTGATCAGCTAGCCACATATAATAATGATAAGCACCTCAACAGATATTCTAGCAAGTCATTAGCATGGTATTAGGACGAACTACAAGGATATTTCCTAAGTTATTCTTAACTATAAAGTCTAGCATATCATAGTTAGTGCAAGTACACTTGGCAATCATTGCGAGAAAGGACTACGCCCATGCATAGTGATATTATCAAGGAAGATGAGAAACATAGCAATCACTCCCCCGTAATAATGTTGCTCTGCCTGCCTTACACACGGGAGGGGGACTATATAAGAACCAACGAAGCTGTCACCATCGCGGACCACCCCACGATCCGGCATATAAGGTGCAATCGCAGATAAATATGGTCTAAGCACCACGCCTACACAATATTTATCATTTACCCATGGATCCGATGGATAAACGCTATACGATCCTAAACATGTATATAATTCCAATCTAACTAAGCCAAGCGTATAACTACGATAAACTAAGAACAATATAATTGCAAACATAAACAAGTAGAGCATAGTCATAATCAATATATTGAAATAGAACAAAGTTGTATTCATAATATTGAAGAACAAAGATGAACAATGAAGAACAGTAAAGGAATTACCAAGAATCCTCTTGACAGATCCGGAAACCAATCGAAGATTGACTCCTTCTAGTTCTAATCCTATGTAGCTATGCTATACTAGAGATCTAGTTGATGTGGTGGCTCTAGGGCTTGATCAGAGACTCTCCTCCTGAGATTAGGGTTTGAGGAATTGAGAATGAGGGAGTGCCTTCTCCAGGGGCCAGGGGTCCTGCTTATATAGCCCCCTCAAGTGAACGTGGGCCATCGGATCAAACCGACATTAATCGCACGGTTTTCCTTGATCCCTTAGGTCGGTGGAGCATAATCCGTGAGACGGAGCCTGATTGGCTCTCAGGCCAGGGCGGGCGCCCTAGGGAGCAGGGCGGGCGCCCTGCCTCCGGGTCCGTTCGGCCTCCCGTTCGATCTCGTGGCTTCTCGAGTCTTCTAGATGATAGAAAATCGGTGAACACGTTATTATCTCTATGTAAACCCGACGTGTGGGCCTTTCCTCTGTATTTTCTGATAACCCCCTCCAGAAACAGACAAACACTAAAACTCGTGGAATTCTATCAGATAAAACCCTAAGTCTAGGTGTTGGTTGCATTTGGATCCTTTTCTTTATTTATTTGATAACTATATTTGGTACTTAAGGACCGTCAACACACATTGCTTTGAAGAAAATTAATTCTTTTGAAATGCTTCCCAAAGAAAGTGCTAATGATATGTACACTCGTTTGAATGTTCTTGTAGAGGACCTCGATGCTCTTGGGCTCACTCAAATGAGCCAATCGGATGTTGCAAGGAAGATCTTGAGTGTTCTTCCTGTTGAGAAGTATGGTCACATTGTCACCGTGCTTCACCAAAGTGATCTTTCCACCGTAACACCGACACAAGTATTGGGGAAGATAAATGCTCATGAGATGTACATGCACATCACTCCGGAAGAGGGCTCATCATCTTCCAAGAAGAAAGACTTGGCCTTCAAAGCTAGTCATGACAAGAAGAAGAAGAAGGGCCAAGCCATGATGGTGCAAGAAAGCTCAAGTGAAAGTGATGTTGATGATGAATCACTTGCACTCATGGTCAGAAAGACCACCAAAATGCTAAAGAAGCTCAACAAGAGTGGCATCAAGTTCGATGGCAAGAAAAAGAAATTCTTCACAAGTAGCAAGAGAAAGCCAATCTCAGAGATGGATTGCTACAATTATGGTGAACTTGGCCACTTAGCTCATCAATGCCCTAGACCACCAAAAGACAAGTACAAGAACAAGAACAAGGGCAAGAAAAATGATTCAAGTGATGAAGAAGAAGAGAGGAAGAAAAACAAGCCATACAAGAAGAAGGATGGCAAGAAGGAGTTCCACAAGAAGAAAAAGGGAGGAAAGGCATACATTGTTGGTGATTGGCTCACCGATATTGAATCATCTTGTGAGTCCTCCGAAGATGAAAGCAATGATGAGAAAGAGAAGGTTGCCGCATTTGTGATGGGGCCATCATCTTCACCAACATCTTCATCACCACCTTCACTGCCTCCTTCACCATCATCGTCCTCTACTCACCTATGCCTTATGGCCAAGGGTGAACGAAAGGTACAAAATCATGATAGTGATGATGATGATGATAGTGATAGTGATGATGAATATGATGCACCTTCTTATGATGAACTTGTAAAATTGTTGAACAAATATACTAAAGTCATAAGAAGGACAAGAAATGAAAATGATGAACTTCAAAATGAAAATGAATCACTCTCATCTAAGCTTGAAAGTGCTCAAAAGACTAGTGGTGAGCTTAAAGATCAAAATGAAGTTATGTCTTCTAATCTCAAGGAGCTCAAAACTTCTAATAAAGAGCTTAAAGATCAACATGATAAGCTTGAGAAGAAGCATGTGAGCTCATCACTAGACATAACTCTCTAAAAGAAAAATACACCACATTGAAAATTGACTATGATAGTCTTGTGGTTGCTAATGAACTTGCTCTTGAGACACATGATGCTACTAACAATGTTGTTAAGTGTGATATAGCTACATCATGTGATGACTTGATCATTGAAAGCATTGAGCAAGGTTCTAGTAGCAAAGGCAAGAGTGTGGTTGAGTCAAGCAACTATGATGATTATGCCAAGATCAAGAGTGAAAATGAGAAGCTTGCAAATGAGAACAAGAAGCTAAAAGGTTTGATGGCTCTTGAGAAGCAAACAACAAATGAGTCACTCATTGAAGAAAACAAAAAGCTCAAGCAAGAAAAAGAGCATCTCAAGACCGGCCTAAGCAAGTTCACAAGAGGTCAATATTTGCAAAGTGAGCTACTCATGAACACCGTAATGAAGATGGATAGAAGTGGCATTGGGTACTTGGCAAATCAAGAGAAGAAGGCAAAAGCTCAACAACAACAAAGCAAGTCAATGCCCAAGCCAAAGAGATGTGTTGAGTGTGGACAAGAAGGTCATTTTGCTCATGAATGCAAAACTCCACCACCACAACCCTTGCCCAAGCATGCTAGACCTGTAACGGAACTGTCCAAATTATAAGAGCACAAGTACAAAAACAATCACCGAAGTGATCAAATTCTCGCACTTGAGCCCATATAACTCCGGTAGTCCAATGAAATCGCGAGGGATTTCAAACCAACCAACATACAAGCCAAGATCGTAGTGATTCAACATAACAAGTCACATGTTACATCCATTTCACAAGTAATTCAATATACATCGGAGTTCAACATAGTTATTACAACTTAAGTTCAAAAGTAGCGGAAGCAAAGTAATTTAAAGCTAACATAATCTTATTTCAAATACATGCCAGTACCGAGGTCGACTTCCAACAAAAGCATTAGAGAGAAGATAACTCAGAAGGATCATGCCCGTGATCACACTCCGCCTCTACGGCAGGAGTCAACCAACTCTTACAGTCGCCAAGATACAGCACAACCTGCAACAAGTGGGGATAAAACCCTGAGTATGACAAGGTACTCAGCTAGACTTACCCGTTATAAACCAGAAATAAGGTGACACCAAGGATCAAGCAAGGCTGATATAAAGTGGGCTAGCTTGACAACATTTTGCATAAAAAGCTTAATATGGATAAGTAATCATTAATGTTTAAGCATCGAGTTAATTATCATTAACCTGTCATCTATATTAGAATCTGTACTAGAGCACTCACTTTATTAGGAGCAAACAATATTAACCATAGCAGGTATAAATTGAGGCAACCTTTCCATCGTTATCCAATTAACCATCCGTTCAATTTAATGGAATCTACGTTGCCGCTGCTCAAGTCAAGTGCTCACTAACCGGGAGCGACGGCGATTCGAATCGAATTCCTATCCAGCTGGAGGGGTATTTCTAACACTCACCGCGCAGACCCCTGCCAGGGTCGCACAGGCCACCTTTTCATATGATTCAGGAATCGCGGGTCCGAATGATGTCGCAACCCTAAGGGCGACACTCTGCCAGGTGATAGGGACTCTAACCCCCCCTTGGTCTCACGCCAATGTCCCCAAGCACATCCTTTCTCTCCTCCAAGAAGCAACCTACCATTCGATTCCCAGCCTGAATCACATTACTCAGCTTCGCGATCGGAACGACTTATCCGGCCAACTAAGTGTTAGACTGCGTTCAACATGACTCAAGGACATACAGCGAATCGGTCCTTAAACGACTCAGATGGGGATAGATCCACACCCAAGACCTCCATGTCTTGTTGCTTCACTATCGTCATCCCGCCCGGTCTCATTTCATTTTATTAACACATGGTTCCATTCCACGATAGCAATATAGCCAACCGTGCCATATAAGAATATCCCTACATCTCGCAGGTGATAGGAAATCACCTGACTTCTACCGCTTAAAGCAGGGCTAAGCATCTACTCCATCCTAGTCTATGTAGGATTCAGGGATTCATATATCTGGACAAGGAATGATATAATGCAGCAAGGTTTTCAACCAACTCCTACCACTTAATGCAACAATACTTATAACATATATATAATTAATTGCTTTTGAAGGTAGGAGGCTTATAATGCTCCGGGGCTTGCCTGGGATCCGACTCAAGTTAGAGTATGTTAGATGAAGTCACTTGGCGAGCAACCTCCAAACTACCACTTGTCCGGTCCTTCTATCTTCGGGATAGATCCACCAAACATCGTCTTCGGGTTTGGCTCCAACGCCACATCCCATTCTTCACGTTTTTTTTTCAGCTAGCGTACCTAAATGAGGTGCAAGATGCAAGTGTATGAATGCATAGAAGTGCAATAAACAAAGTAATCATGCAAGCATACCAAAGTTCACATAAACCCTAGGGTTAATTGACTTAATCCTTATTAGGGCATAACAAAGAAGATTGCAAGCACATCAATCAAGACACAAGTCTTATAAGATTACAGGGTATCAACCTAAGTATCATCAAAGATATGAGGCACACTTCAATACCCAAGCATGAAAAAGTTAATCAAAGTATTAGAACTAGAAATTGCTACCTTCTGGACATCAGAACAACAGCTGAGTAATTTAATCATAACTGGAGATCTACAACTCCAAATGACTTGCAAGAAGACATTATGGAAAGCTTATGAAATTATCTATATTTCATTTATAATTATCTAAACCTGATTCTAGCATTTGCTAGGTCAAAATACAGAAGGTACAGAATCTGTCCTGGAAGGACAGAGAGCAACCTAATTCTGAACCCAAATTAGAACAGCTGTAGTTTCTAAACCATATGGTCAAATGCCACCAAAATTTAACAGCAGCTAGATCATTAATTTCACAACAACTTTGTTATAGCACACAAGACATGAAAACATCATTTGCATAGGGTAATTAACAATATTCTCAAATCTGTTCAGAAACCTTATTTGCAAGAAATAATTATTAACTTATGTTGCAAAAATATAATTGAATAAAATCAACTTTACCAACATTTCATACATGACTAAAGAACACCAGAAAACATAGTGTCAATTACTAAATAAATTCTTTTAATATATTTTCTTAATTTATTTAGATAATTAGGTGGAATCATGATAACCTATCAAAAGTGTACAATAAATTCTACTAAAATTACAGTGGCCTACATATGCTCCCAAAAGTCTACTGTCCAAATTTGAGACCATTTGGACATGTATATCAACCTCTATGAAAAAGACAAGTTGCTATAACAATAAATCATGTAAGAGCAAATTAAACCTAAAACTCAATATTTTCTGTGAACACAAGGCCATATTATAAATCAATATGATAGAGAAACATCATACTAAGGTAATGGAACAACATTTTCTATTTTATCATATATATATTATTTATAAGCTATTTATCAAGCTATAAACAAGTTAAATCAATAACTTGGGCATACAGTAAGCAATGACCATGAAATTTATACCACAGCACATCCATAGCATGACAATCCTACCATAAAAATTTCACATCAATTGGAGCATCATAACTCAAGATATAAAATGACAAGTAATAAAATGGGATTTTCCTTATTTAACAAGGTCAAATCAAAACCCTAAGAAAACAATGATCAACTAGGGTGTTTAATATTTTTCCTAGCAAGTACATGTCATTACAAAATTAACAAAACAAGGATCACTATTTTTGGATGTCTAAAACTCCAGATCTTGCTCTGGTTAGGTTTGAAGGCATTTCTAGAGCTCTTTTTCAACTTAAATAAGCACATTGAAAAACATCTATAAACATATAGAATTCTATGACTCTACTGCATAGATCTCTTCACAAGGTTTCCAAAAAGTCCACTTTTACTATTTTTGGAGTCTCCTAGCATGAGATATGAATATTTGAAGAATTACAAATTTTTCTGAAATTTAAATCCTGAAATTACTCAAACCCTAATTACTGCTAGGCACACCCGGTTGTGCACCTGAATCCGCTACACTTGAAACCGACCTGTGGGACCTGTTACCCAGCCGGGCCCGCCTGTCACTCACCAAAAGAAAGAACACACAGAGGGAGGGACCGAGCCTTTCTTCTACCTCCCGCCGGCAGAGCAGGGAGGCGGCTCGGCCGGTCGGTCTCCGGCGAGGGGTCACCGGCGGCGGCAGTTGAGGGCGGCACGAGCACCGGCGCACCTCACCGCACTAGCTGGTGCCCCTGGCTCAGCCCGAAGAGGTCCGTGGTGGCGTGGCCACGGCAGCGGACGGCTCGCCGGCGGATGCTCCGGCGGCGGCTCACAGCAGGGGCGAAGACGGCGTGGTACGGGGAATGTGATGGCGTGGCCAGTTCGAGTGGAGGAAGGCCGTAGACAAGAAATCGCGGGGCGACCGAAGCTCGGCCATGGCGGACGCCGCGGCAGCGCGCTCAGGGCGGAGCCGAGCGAGGGAGAGAGCGGAGGAGGGCGAGCAGTGGGGAGCAATGCGTGTCCAGGAGCGGCTCGGCGTTCACCACATGGAGGAGGAGGCAGGCACGCGGCTAGACAGTGGGGCGCGGCGCTGGCATGGTCGCCACGTGCTGACCACGCGTCGTCCTTTGGAGCAAAAGCGCGAACAGGTGGCGAGCAGTGAGGTGGTCCGGTTGGAGTCCAAATTTGGGCTTGCTGCGGGCCAAATCTGGACATGGGCTAAATACCAAAGTTGTTCACCTCAGTATGCTCTATCTTTTCTATTTAGGGGTCATAGCCATTAGAGCTTTAGATTAGAAGATAATGATGTGTCAAGATGGCATTGTCGATGTGTCGACAACCATGCCAAATACTCCAAAATGATGGGCCAAAAGGAGTCAAAATAGTGTCATCTTCTTACATGAGCTTCTCCACTATGTGCATTCCAACTTTTACTTTTGGGTCATCTTGAGTTACTTAACGGAATTTCGAGAACGCGAGATGCCAACGTCGATGACACAGAAATCGGGGCTTTAAAATTGCTAACTGTTGGAAACAGTCTCAAAACTGACTTGTGGGCCCTTTTTGATCATGTTCCACACATTTTCATGACTTGACTCTTAAACAAAGTTTGTTCCTTATAAAATTCTCTACGACTTTGTCAAAGGGTGCACAGTCATGCAAAGCTTCTAGGTTACACTTTTGAAACGGTCAAACAAAAGTGTTCCAGGGTCCATACATGGTCAACCATCACTTAGAAGCACATTTAGGCAAAATGATCAACATGAACATTGTTCCATGGAGTGTCCTAAGTGTAGTTAAGGTGTTGTAGAGGCCAAACCTACCCACCATGCATAGTTTGCACAAAAGTGTAGACCTCACATGCCTTGAAACATAGAACTCAAGTGAAATGCTATAGTCATTTCATGTAGTTGTTTCGAGATACATGCTACCCATGTTCCACTAGGGTGTTCCACACGTGTCCAAGATGTGTTGCACATATTGTATTTGTATGTTGCACAACACTAGTTCCCATGGGATGCAAGGCAGGTTTCAGTCATAATTCAAACAAGCATATAACTTATCATTTCATGTGACTTTTTGATTCCAAACTTTACGAAACTTTTCCAGGGATCAATATAGATAGTTATTGATGTGGGACATGTGAAGATACTTTGATAGCCACACCCAAGCATATATCTTTTAATTGAGCCTATATGTAAGCGAGGGTGCAATATCCAAGTTTAGGTTCGGGCTTATGTCCATAGGTTGACCTTGACATTGTCATTTACACTTAATCTATCGTGTTTAAGCTTAAACCCACTGCCTAATTGGTGATAAACACCTGGGGTGTTACAGCCCTCCCCCCTTAAAAGAATCGCGTCCCGAGATTCGGAATGGAAGATCTTTTATGGAAGAGAGACACGTTATCTAGTTCCCAATATCTGCTATAGCATTCAGCTAAAAGCATTCAACATCGGTGAACAATTTGACCAAAGGCACATTCTGATACTTACTCTTTATGGTAAAATTTGTCTGAAGAATTTCCTTCATTGACTTCCATGAAGCATTGTTACTTTGGGAGGAATCCAAGATAGCACATACTGCATTCTCAGTGTATGGAGGTCAATTGGTCCATGAGTGAACCACTCCCAAGTATTTGACTCTCTAATGAGTACAACATAGGCCATATGAACTTGACACAAGATTAAAATATTCACAAGTATACTCGTTGAAATGGCTCTATGTTCACACGGTTTTGAAAAGCAGTTCTCTACCAAAATGGCTTGAGTACAACCTTCCAAAAGGGTTAGATCATAGACGACAAACATTCTCTGAGGCCATAGGATACTGACTAACCAATAGACAAGGTCTATGTTGGTTGTAAAGGTTCATTTATTTAGACACCAACTAATGGAAAACTACTTGTGGTTCCATGTGTGCAGTCCTCTTTCTCTGAAGACAACACTGTATTATCTGAGTCTATCGATGGTCAGTGAATGTGATAGCTGACTCTGTTGGCTTTCTATTTCTGCCAACAGCTATCTAAACGATTCTTTTATCCAAGACAACAGTTATCTGGGTTGAATTAGATGCAACCTCTTGGGTAAAAACACTTATAAGGTGCCAAAGTATGTCATCATTGGAAAATAAATCCCAAAGAAAGATGTAACGAGGCCTTAAGGACAACAAAAGTTGTAATTATTCACTCAACCGCGGGGAGTAGTCTACCACCAAGCGATTGAGTAAAAATTTTTCTTTAGTGACTTAGTTGTACTGTAAGTTGGGTTGACTTGCAGCATAACAACTTTGTCAGGCCAACTTTCACCATGAGACTTTCTCTTTAGGGCCATATAACAGCTCTAGGATGAGAAATCTGTTGTTTGACACTTCTCAGATTGCTTTCGAATATTCCTCAATACTGCACCCAATAGAGTTACGAACAAACCGTTTATGGCACCTAAGGGCACAGGGATGTTGATCAAAACTAGGGCATGCATTTCTCTAATTCTTCACTTTAGTTGATAGAACACCTTGCACTATCTGTGTGATTGTCCAAGACAGAATTGACTTGATCACAATGGCTCTAGAAGATAGAATATCTCTCAAGTTGTTGGCTAGTTGATGAACTTCTTGTTGGTTATTGCTCTGTAAGACATAGCCTTCGTAGTTACCAAAGAGTCGTTACCTAGCTGGAGATTAACCTTCCTATTGGTAACTAATCAGTTGTCTCTCAACACTAAAAAGTTCCAACTATCCACTCTTGATCACAACAACTGTGGTTGACGTAGAACGAATGGTTGCCATCGAAGTCACAGATAAGGGGTTACACCAAAGATGGTTGATTTCGACAGTGTGGTCATTATGCATACAAAGGTTAAAATTTGCATATTGTGATGATTGATTCTTATCCAACGAATGACTTATCAAATTTTTAAGTGTTGGGTGTCCTTTTTATCTAATAGAGATGAGATACTTGCTTACTAGATGGCGTTCGTTAATACGGGGGCAACTAAATAGAGTCATTGGGCTACCACACATTGCAGTCTGTTAATGTTTATGTCGGTGACTGGTTCTTCAAAGGTTATCTTCTTAGAAACTTCAGAAGAAAACTCCACTACTTTCGGTCTAAGATATGGATCTTACGATAAGATATGGGGAGATAACCAAGGAAGAGTTCACCTGGGAATAACACGTTGATGTTGTTCCGCAATGGATCATGACTAGAAACCACGATACCAGCGCGTGCCGAGCAGCACAACCTTGTGTCGGCCGCCCACAGAAGGCTCTCGGTTTCGTCGCAGCACCGTTAGTTGCTACTCATAACACCATTACCGATCACATCACCAAGGTGAAATTTCAAGTGACACATTTTGGGTTGTAAGAACAAGCGCCATACAAGGAGGGATAGCAAGCAAAGGTAGTCACAAGGTTTAGAATCAACATGGAAGCTATTCACAGATCAAAACACCTCACAAGAGAACATAGCTCCATTGTCGAAGGTGACTGAGCATGTGATTTTTGTGTAATTCCACGCACACCTGGCGTCGACTAAGGAAACTACCAGATAATTAATTAATGGAGATTCGATCATGTTGAGCAACAACATGAGATCAAGATTGATAAACATCCCGAGACTTGGGATGGTTGAGGATGGCTTAAGCAAACTTCAAGGGCAAAAACCGATATGTCAATCAGAGATTGAGTCGATAAGGTATATGCACGAATTTGCAAGCAAACAATTTTGAGGCCACAGCAAAAAGACGTTTCGTCGCACTAGCTAACCTTTGGGAGAGGCAACCGAAAGGTCCAACATGGATTTGGGGTACGGTCTCCACAACTGGCAACGTACGAACCATAGTCAAAGGCTAGCGTTGATGGAAGTTAACTTGGTGGGTCAGTTGACAAGGGTCTTCCCAAAAATAGTCGCAAAACACCCATGGCTTATGCAAACATATAGGAGAACTAAACTTTGGACTTTCGGTTAAGCAAAGGCATGGATACAAACATTCAAGGGCTAACCACCAAGTCTACAGGCTCAGGCTCCTAAGAGAGGAAACCTAATGGAAGACAACAACCATACAATTACGTACGTGAACATTGTCCTAGGATAAAGCTATGTGGCCCTCGTATGCTCACCGAGGACAAACGAGGTGACAACTAGGGCACTACCTAGATAACAAGCATACATACAACATCACAATCAAGCAGTCATTTGAGAAAATTCAAATGAATGGGCTTAAGCAATCAATACAAAGCACAAGGCTCACCCAAAATAAGCATTTATCTAAAGCAAGAACTAACTATAAGTTTAGCTCAAAACAAACGCTAGCTAAGGTGGGTAACTTAGCATGTGCATAGAATCTGGACAGCAGCACAGTAGTTATTTGTTTCAACCATAACTGAGGTTGTAGACATCCCACAAAGGTGATCCTAGACTTTCTAGAAAGCTTAGGAAGATGACTACACTTTAGTTACTCATACCAAAAGCAAATTCATAGATTAACATGACCAAAAATGCTAATGTTTCAGATCTGTACCAATATGGATAGAAAACTGACAAGAACTTCAAAAATGCAAAACTGGAGTTTTAGGGACACAACAAGGCTGAGCCTTCACTTTATGTAAAGCTTATTAAGTTGTCTATAACTTTCTTATTATCATATTAAGATGATTCTACAACTAACAAGGCCAAACAAGATAAAGAAGACATCTCTGCCCAGATTTGGACAGATTCTGTCATTCCCCTTTGCAAGCTCATAACTAGAGATTTAGACCACCAAAATTAGTGCTATAGGACATTTTGGAAGGCTTAGAAAAAGTACTACACTTCCTCTAATATTTCCAAGACATGATTCCATAAGCACATAGGTCAAATAAAGCAAACATTCAGATCTGTTCTGAACATGAGCAGATTCTGACAACAAACTTCTAAAATTCATAACTCCCAAACCATAAGGCCTGGTGTCATGAAATTTTTGGACAAGTAAGATAAGTAAGTTAGCTATAACTTTGGTATTCTCCATAACTACAGAAGACACCATTATGACCACGAAAGCATCACTACAACAGAAAACATCCTAGCAGCCAACATTCGACAAGCAAAACAAAGCTTGCCTTTGTTCTACTTAACAAGAGAGCGTACAACACGTTATTCTAGTAGCTCTAAATTTTGTTACCTTAGACCAACATGAATTTAATTCATTCATGAGAATCCATAATTACTTAAGTGAGGTCTAAAACATTTGCAAACGCTCGGGTGAACAACATATCCACCGCTTGGCTAAGCTAGAGGATATCTCTAAGTTCAAGCATGTAGCCACACTTATTTCTAGTAAGGCTAAGCACACATTTTTCTCAAGCAACATGGAACAAGGCATTCTTGTTTTACTCCACACAAGGAAGATAGTGTACCACCTCAATAACAAGTTACTCACTATAGAACAAGGTTGAGAGGAGCATAGTTATGCATAAAGCAACAATCGGATGATGCATGCTTCATCCTATTCGTCCTCGCAAGATTGCCAACCTAAGGTGGCGATCACGTTCTATGTCGGTGGCATAACACACACTCTCTCGATATATAGCTAGTCGTCAACTACATTCGACTTACGCATTTGTGGTTAGCGTACCTGCAGAAAGATTTCATTGCAGCCCAACATTTCCCAATATAGCACACAATGAAAGCAGAGAAGTAAAATTCTAAGTACTCCCATGTACATATACCCCTGTACATATACATGTAGCACCAAAACTACCCGAATCATTTGATCACCCACAATTAAGTACCTTCATATATACATGTGTGTAACATGTAAATAATCCAGTAACCAAAACTAGCTCTCCCCTAGACCGCAGGTTGTACGGTCATGCTCTCACAACTCACACTTACCTGAGCGTAGGTGCGACGTTGCATAAAAGTAAACTCACGACATATATGGCTACTTCATATATGAAGGCTACCTCTAATCTAATACACCGGGTAGCATAGTGTGGGAGAGTTATAACACATACATACCTTGGCCCGGGGCGTAGATGCATAAATGAAAAACCCCCAAGTTAGTACTTATATAAGCCACCTAATAATCCTTATATGGGCATAAGGAAATTGACCATTGGCATACTTAGATTTAAAATTTAGATTTGGCAAACCTATATATAGCTATAAGTTAATAAAACTGATTTTATAAAACAAAACCTTTGTTTTAAATACACATACGACAAGTTTAATGTTGAATCTTGCTCCGATACCAGCTGTAACGGAACCGTCCAAATTATAAGAGCACAAGTACAAAAACAATCACCGAAGTGATCAAATTCTCGCACTTGAGCCCATATAACTCCGGTAGTCCAATGAAATTGCGAGGGATTTCAAACCAACCAACATACAAGCCAAGATCGTAGTGATTCAACATAACAAGTCACATGTTACATCCATTTCACAAGTAATTCAATATACATCGGAGTTCAACATAGTTATTACAACTTAAGTTCAAAAGTAGCGGAAGCAAAGTAATTTAAAGCTAACATAATCTTATTTCAAATACATGCCAGTACCGAGGTCGACTTCCAACAAAAGCATTAGAGAGAAGATAACTCAGAAGGATCATGCCCGTGATCACACTCTGCCTCTACGGCAGGAGTCAACCAACTCTTACGTCGCCAAGATACATCACAACCTGCAACAAGTGGGGATAAAACCCTGAGTACGACAAGGTACTCAGCTAGACTTACCCGTCATAAACCAGAAATAAGGTGACACCAAGGATCATGCAAGGCTGATATAAAGTGGGCTAGCTTGACAACATTTTGCATAAAAGCTTAATATGGATAAGTAATCATTAATGTTTAAGCATCGAGTTAATTATCATTAACCTGTCATCTATATTAGAATCTGTACTAGAGCACTCACTTTATTAGGAGCAAACAATATTAACCATAGCAGGTATAAATTGAGGCAACCTTTCCATCGTTATCCAATTAACCATCCGTTCAATTTAATGGAATCTACGTTGCCGCTGCTCAAGTCAAGTGCTCACTAACCGGGAGCGACGGCGATTCGAATCGAATTCCTATCCAGCTGGAGGGGTATTTCTAACACTCACCGCGCAGACCCCTGCCAGGGTCGCACAGGCCACCTTTTCATATGATTCAGGAATCGCGGGTCCGAATGATGTCGCAACCCCAAGGGCGACACTCTGCCAGGTGATAGGGACTCTAACCCCCCCTTGGTCTCACGCCAATGTCCCCAAGCACATCCTTTCTCTCCTCCAAGAAGCAACCTACCATTCGATTCCTAGCCTGAATCACATTACTCGGCTTCGCGGTCGGAACGACTTATCCGGCCAACTAAGTGTTAGACTGCGTTCAACATGACTCAAGGACGTACAGCGAATCGGTCCTTAAACGACTCAGACGGGGATAGATCCACACCCAAGACCTCCATGTCTTGTTGCTTCACTATCGTCATCCCGCCCGGTCTCATTTCATTTTATTAACACATGGTTCCATTCCACGATAGCAATATAGCTAACCGTGCCATATAAGAATATCCCTACATCTCGCAGGTGACAGGAAATCACCTGACTTCTACCGCTTAAAGCAGGGCTAAGCATCTACTCGATCCTAGTCTATGTAGGATTCAGGGATTCATATATCTGGACAAGGAATGATATAATGCAGCAAGGTTTTCAACCAACTCCTACCACTTAATGCAACAATACTTATAACATATATATATAATTAATTGCTTTTGAAGGTAGGAGGCTTATAATGCTCCGGGGCTTGCCTGGGATCCGACTCAAGTTAGAGTATGTCAGATGAAGTCACTTGGCGAGCAACCTCCAAACTACCACTTGTCCGGTCCTTCTATCTTCGGGATAGATCCACCAAACATCGTCTTCGGGTTTGGCTCCAACGCCACATCCCATTCTTCACGTTTTTTTTTTCAGCTAGCGTACCTAAATGAGGTGCAAGATGCAAGTGTATGAATGCATAGAAGTGCAATAAACAAAGTAATCATGCAAGCATACCAAAGTTCACATAAACCCTAGGGTTAATTGACTTAATCCTTATTAGGGCATAACAAAGAAGATTGCAAGCACATCAATCAAGACACAAGTCTTATAAGATTACAGGGTATCAACCTAAGTATCATCAAAGATATGAGGCACACTTCAATACCCAAGCATGAAAAAGTTAATCAAAGTATTAGAACTAGAAATTGCTACCTTCTGGACATCAGAACAACAGCTGAGTAATTTAATCATAACTGGAGATCTACAACTCCAAATGACTTGCAAGAAGACATTATGGAAAGCTTATGAAATTATCTATATTTCATTTATAATTATCTAAACCTGATTCTAGCATTTGCCAGGTCAAAATACAGAAGGTACAGAATCTGTCCTGGAAGGACAGAGAGCAACCTAATTCTGAACCCAAATTAGAACAGCTGTAGTTTCTAAACCATATGGTCAAATGCCACCAAAATTTAACAGCAGCTAGATCATGAATTTCACAACAACTTTGTTATAGCACACAAGACATGAAAACATCATTTGCATAGGGTAATTAACAATATTCTCAAATCTGTTCAGAAACCTTATTTGCAAGAAATAATTATTAACTTATGTTGCAAACATATAATTGAATAAAATCAACTTTACCAACATTTCATACATGACTAAAGAACACCAGATAACATAGTGTCAATTACTAAATAAATTCTTTTAATACATTTTCTTAATTTATTTAGATAATTAGGTGGAATCATGATAACCTATCAAAAGTGTACAATAAATTCTACTAAACTTACAGTGGCCTACATATGCTCCCAAAAGTCTACTGTCCAAATTTGAGACCATTTGGACATGTATATCAACCTCTATGAAAAAGACAAGTTGCTATAACAATAAATCATGTAAGAGCAAATTAAACCTAAAACTCAATATTTTCTGTGAACACAAGGCCATATTATAAATCAATATGATAGAGAAACATCATACTAAGGTAATGGAACAACATTTTCTATTTTATCATATATATATTATTTATAAGCTATTTATCAAGCTATAAACAAGTTAAATCAATAACTTGGGCATACAGTAAGCAATGACCATGAAATTTATACCACAGCACATCCATAGCATGACAATCCTACCATAAAAATTTCACATCAATTGGAGCATCATAACTCAAGATATAAAATGACAAGTAATAAAATGGGATTTTCCTTATTTAACAAGGTCAAATCAAAACCCTAAGAAAACAATGAGCAACTAGGGTGTTTAATATTTTTCCTAGCAAGTACATGTCATTACAAAATTAACAAAACAAGGATCACTATTTTTGGATGTCTAAAACTCCAGATCTTGCTCTGGTTAGGTTTGAAGGCATTTCTAGAGCTCTTTTTCAACTTAAATAAACACATTGAAAAACATCTATAAACATATAGAATTCTATGACTCTACTGCATAGATCTCTTCACAAGGTTTCCAAAAAGTCCACTTTTACTATTTTTGGAGTCTCCTAGCATGAGATATGAATATTTGAAGAATTACAAATTTTTCTGAAATTTAAATCCTGAAATTACTCAAACCCTAATTACTGCTAGGCACACCCGGTTGTGCACCTGAATCCGCTACACTTGAAACCGACCTGTGGGACCTGTTACCCAGCCGGGCCCGCCTGTCACTCACCAAAAGAAAGAACACACAGAGGGAGGGACCGAGCCTTTCTTCTACCTCCCGCCGGCAGAGCAGGGAGGCGGCTCGGCCGGTCGGTCTCCGGCGAGGGGTCACCGGCGGCGGCAGTTGAGGGCGGCACGAGCACCGGCGCACCTCACCGCACTAGCTGGTGCCCCTGGCTCAGCCCGAAGAGGTCCGTGGTGGCGTGGCCACGGCAGCAGACGGCTCGCCGGCGGATGCTCCGGCGGCGGCTCACTGCAAGGGCGAAGACGGCGAGACGAGGAGCTCCAGAGGGGCGGCGTGGTACGGGGAATGTGATGGCGTGGCCAGTTCGAGTGGAGGAAGGCCGTAGACAAGAAATCGTGAGGCGACCGAAGCTCGGCCATGGCGGACGCCGCGGCAGCGCGCTCAGGGCGGAGCCGAGCGAGGGAGAGAGCGGAGGAGGGCGAGCAGTGGGGAGCAACGCGTGTCTAGGAGCGGCTCGGCGTTCACCACATGGAGGAGGAGGCAGGCACGCGGCTAGACAGTGGGGCGCGGCGCTGGCATGGTCGCCACGCGCTGACCACGCGTCGTCCTTTGGAGCAAAAGCGCGAACAGGTGGCGAGCAGTGAGGTGGTCCGGTTGGAGTCCAAATTTGGGCTTGCTGCGGGCCAAATCTGGATATGGGCTAAATACCAAAGTTGTTCACCTCAGTATGCTCTATCTTTTCTATTTAGGGGTCATAGCCATTAGAGCTTTAGATTAGAAGATAATGATGTGTCAATATGGCATTGTCGATGTGTCGATAACCATGCCAAATACTCCAAAATGATGGGCCAAAAGGAGTCAAAATAGTGTCATCTTCTTACATGAGCTTCTCCACTATGTGCATTCCAACTTTTACTTTTGGGTCATCTTGAGTTACTTAACGGAATTTCGAGAACGCGAGATGCCAACGTCGATGACACAGAAATCAGGGCTTTAAAATTGCTAAGTGTTGGAAACAGTCTCAAAACTGACTTGTGGGCCCTTTTTGATCATGTTCCACATATTTTCATGACTTGACTCTTAAACAAAGTTTGTTCCTTATAAAATTCTCTACGACTTTGTCAAAGGGTGCACAGTCATGCAAAGCTTCTAGGTTACACTTTTGAAACGGTCAAACAAAAGTGTTCCAGGGTCCATACATGGTCAACCATCACTTAGAAGCACATTTAGGCAAAATGATCAACATGAACATTGTTCCATGGAGTGTCCTAAGTGTAGTTAAGGTGTTGTAGAGGCCAAACCTACCCACCATGCATAGTTTGCACAAAAGTGTAGACCTCACATGCCTTGAAACATAGAACTCAAGTGAAATGCTATAGTCATTTTCATGTAGTTGTTTCGAGATACATGCTACCCATGTTCCACTAGGGTGTTCCACACGTGTCCAAGATGTGTTGCACATATTGTATTTGTATGTTGCACAACACTAGTTCCCATGGGATGCAAGGCAGGTTTCAGTCATAATTCAAACAAGCATATAACTTATCATTTCATGTGACTTTTTGATTCCAAACTTTACGAAACTTTTCCAGGGATCAATATAGATAGTTATTGATGTGGGACATGTGAAGATACTTTGATAGCCACACCCAAGCATATATCTTTTAATTGAGCCTATATGTAAGCGAGGGTGCAATATCCAAGTTTAGGTTCGGGCTTATGTCCATAGGTTGACCTTGACATTGTCATTTACACTTAATCTATCGTGTTTAAGCTTAAACCCACTGCCTAATTGGTGATAAACACCTGGGGTGTTACACTAGACCCTTTGCCTTCAATGCTCATTACATGCTAAGAAAAGATTCTAATGGAAAGATGAAAGTTATGTTTTTGGGTCCCCCAAACAAGAATAGGCCAAAGAAAATATGGGTTGCCAAGTCACTAGTTGAGAAAGTCAAGGGCCCCTCTCAAGTTTGGGTCCCTAAACAAAAAGCTTGATCTCTTGTGTGTAGGTGAACTACAAGACCGGTGGATCTCATTGGGTTATTGATAGTGGTTGCACTTAACATATGACCAGTGATCCTCGTATGTTCATCTCCATTGAAGTGAATGGGGTATGTCAAGAGAAGATCACATTTGGGTATAATTCAAAGAGCAAAGTCAAGGGTATAGGCAAGATTGTAATATCAAATGATCACTCACTCTCAAATGTGCTCTATGTTGCTTCATTGAGTTTCAACTTATTATCCGTTGGGCAACTTTATGACCTTGGCTTCCAATGCTTGTTCACACCAAATGAAGTGGAAGTTTCAAAGATAGATGACAAGCAAGTGATATTCAAAGGCTTTAGATACAACAATCTTTATCTTGTTGACTTCACCTCCGAAGATGCAAATTTGATGTCATGTTTGTTCACCAAGACCTCACTTGGTTGGCTTTGGCATAGGAGGCTTGCTCATGTTGGAATGAACACTCTCAACAAGCTATTGAAGAAAGAACTAGTGAGAGGATTGAAGGATGTGAAGTTTGAAAAGGACAAACCTTGTTGTGCATGTCAAGCGGGCAAACAAGTTGCAAACACTCATCCAACCAAAGCTTTCATGTCAACTTCAAGAGTGCTAGAACTTCTACACATGGATTTGTTTGGGCCTACAACATACAAGAGCTTGGGTGGTAATCTCTATTGTCTTGTGATAGTGGATGACTACTCAAGGTACACATGGACTTTCTTCCTTCATGACAAATCCGAAGTGGCAAATTGCTTCAAGAAGTTTGCAAAGAGAGCTCAAAATGAATTTGAAGTCAAGATAAAAGAAGATTAGAAGTGACAATGGCAAAGAGTTTGACAACACAAACATTGAAGCTTATTGTGATGAAATTGGAATCAAGCATGAAGTCTCTTCAACCTATACTCCTCAACAAAATGGTGTAGTTGAGAGAAAGAACCAGACTTTGATCACCCTTGCAAGAACAATGCTAGATGAGTACAACACTCCGGAAAAGTTGTGGGCCAAGGCAATCAACAACGCATGCTATGCTTCAAATCACCTCTTCCTACAAAAGTTTCTTGGCAAGACCCCCTATGAGTTGCTTAATGGGAAGAAGCCGGACGTCTCATTCTTCCGGGTGTTTGGTTGCAAATGCTACATCTACAAGAAGCGTCAACACCTAGGGAAGTTTCAAAGACGTTGTGATATTGGTTTTCTTGTTGGTTACTCATCAAAGTCCAAAGCATATAGAGTATTTAACCATGCCACCGGTTTGGTTGAAGAAACATATGATGTGGAATTTGATGAATCTAACGGCTCCCAAGGAGCAATTGAGAATTGTGATGATGTAGGTGAACCCTTGAGGGAGGCCATGAAGAACATGCCCGTGGGAGACATCAAGCCAAAAGATGATGATGACGATGTACAAATTGTTGATCCACCATCTTCATCACGTGTGCCTCAAGATGACGA
Source organism: Saccharum spontaneum (assembly GCA_022457205.1). NCBI lineage: Eukaryota > Viridiplantae > Streptophyta > Magnoliopsida > Poales > Poaceae > Saccharum > Saccharum spontaneum. Next base: position 18,440,107 of record CM039592.1, on the reverse strand, counting down.
CAAGAATGAGAGAGTTGAGAATGAAGATACTTATGTCTCTCATGAACAAGCCGAGGCACAAGCTCAAGATGTTGATGCTCCCCGTCCACCTCCTCAAGTGGTTGATAGAAGAAACTCACCTCTACTTCAAGCACATCCACAAGATCTCATCATAGGGAGTCCTACTAAGGGAGTAATGACTCGATCTCAAAAGCTTGCTTCTTTTGTTGAACATCACTCTTTTGTCTCTTGTGTTGAACCTAAGAATGTAGAAGAAGCTCTCCAAGATCCGGATTGGGTGAATGCTATGCATGAAGAATTGAACAACTTCACCCGCAATCAAGTATGGACACTTGAAGAGCATCCCAAAGGTGCAAGAGTCATTGGAACCAAGTGGGTGTTCCGAAATAAGCAAGATGACCAAGGCATAGTAGTGAGGAACAAGGCAAGACTAGTTGCAAAGGGGTTCTCTCAAGTTGAAGGTCTTGATTTTGGAGAGACCTTTGCACCCGTTGCAAGACTTGAAGCCATTCATATCCTCCTTGCATATGCATCACATCATGATATGAAACTATATCAAATGGATGTGAAAAGTGCATTCTTAAATGGCTTCATAAATGAACTAGTCTATGTTAATCAACCTCTCGGGTTTGAAGACCCTAGATATCCTAATCATGTTTATAGGTTGTCCAAGGCGCTATATGGGCTCAAGCAAGCCCCTAGAGCGTGGTATGAGCGCCTCCGGGACTTCCTCATTGAGAAGGGCTTCACCATTGGGAAGGTCGACACCACACTATTCACCAAGAAGCTTAATGGGGAGATCTTCATTTGTCAAGTATATGTTGATGATATCATCTTCGGATCAACAAATGAAGATTATTGCAAGGAATTTGGTGAATTGATGTCGAAGGAGTTCGAGATGTCAATGATTGGTGAGCTCACATTCTTCCTTGGGTTTCAAGTCAAGCAAATGAGAGAAGGGATTTTCATCTCTCAAGAAAAGTATACCAAGGATCTTCTCAAAAGATTCAAGATGGAAGAATGCAAACCAATAAAGACCCCAATGCCATCTAATGGACATCTCGACCTAGATGAGGGAGGTAAACCGGTTGATCAAACTCTCTACCGTTCTATGATTGGTAGTTTGTTGTACCTTACCGCATCTAGGCCCGATATCATGTTTAGTGTGTGCATGTGTGCTCGCTTTCAAGCGTGCCCTAAAGAACCTCACTTAAGTGCCGTAAAAAGAATCCTAAGATACCTTAAGCACACCCTAAGCATTGGTCTTTGGTATCCCAAAGGAGCTAGATTCCAACTAGTTGGCTATTCCGATTCGGATTATGCCGGTTGCAAAATTGATAGAAAAAGCACATCCGGAGGGTGCCATTTGCTTGGGAGATCTTTAGTATCTTGGTCATCTAAAAAGCAAAATAGTGTGGCTTTGTCCACCGCCGAGGCGGAATACATTGCCGCGGGGGCTTGTTGTGCACAAATCTTATACATGAAACAAACCCTCCTAGACTATGGAATTGTTCTTGAAAAGGTGCCACTTTTATGTGATAATGAAAGTGCCGTTAAAATTGCTAACAATCCGGTACAACACTCTCGCACCAAGCACATTGATATCCGCCATCACCTTCTAAGAGATCACATTGCTAAAAATGACATATCGCTAGAAGGTGTAAGAAGTGAAAATCAATTAGCGGATATCTTCACTAAACCGTTGGATGAGGCCACCTTTTGTAGGTTAAGAAGTGAACTCAATGTGCTTGATTCTAGCAACTTTAAAAAATGAGCGTGTGTTGTCCCTTGCATTGCATTGTATTATATGCCATGTTTACCTTATCGCAATGCATCTAGGGCTTGGCTAACACGGTTACGATAACCCTTCTTTGGAGGTGTGAAGAAGCCTAACCGTGGATCAAACTTGACAAGCAACCTAGCTTTACTTTTTTGTATTGCATTGCATATGCATGGTTGTTGGTTTGTCGTTTCTTTTCGGTTTAGCTTTGAGCAACCTCTGTGTTCGTCCATGGATAGAGAGAGCATTTTGACGCTCCTAAAGGTTCAAAAACTCTATTGCATGGCCATACGTTGCTCCTCGGGTGTTTATTGCCTATTTTCTTAAAAATAATACTAGCCTAAGGCAATCTATTTTGAAAAACTTGAGGGTTTGAGTGAGGTCACTCATATTAGGTTCCAATTGGTGTTTATTTGTGTCTCTTTGAATTGGAACTTGATTGGGAGAAGTCGCGTCGAAGTTTGGAACGAAGAAGGGTGAAAATCAGTGACCGGACGCTGGATCGGACGCTGCACCGGACGCAGTGATGCTTCACCACCGCGTCCGGTCCCGGCGACCACCAGTGCGTCCGGTCATCCAGAAGACCAACTCCTGATCTAGTGACCGGACGCTGCACCAGACGCGCTGCTGTTGACCACCGCGTCCGGTCCCGGTTACCATCACCGCGTCCGGTCATTCGCGATGACTTTCTGAGTACCCCTCGACCGGACTCTGTCCGCGTCCGGTCGCTCCAGGAGCTTACTGGAGTGTGATCGGACGCTGCACCACTGCGTCCGGTCACATCGACCACCGCATCCGGTCATCGCGTGTCGAGCGGATCTAACCCCTCATATAACGGTTCGTCTTCGGCCCGTGTCTCTTCATCCGCCCGCGTTTTCGCCGCCGCCGTGCCCTAATCCGCCGATTTCGCTGCCTCTCGCCGGAGCCACCGCGCCTCGCCTTCTCCCTCCTCTCCAGTGAGCCCTGCCGCGCCACCCCGCTCCCTTCTCGCCCGCGCGCACGCGCCAGCCCGAGCCCTGCCCGCGCCACAGCCGCGCAGCCGCGCCTCCGCCGTTTGCCGCGCCACCGCCGCCGTTTGCCGCGCCACCGCCGTCGTTTGCCGCGCCCCTGCCGCCGGTGAGCCGCGCCCGTGCCTGCCAGCCTCGCCTTCGGCCGTTGACCGCCTCGCGCATGCCTCCGATCGGTTCTCGTCATGAGTTGCCCTAACCCTAACCCTAGGGTTCGCGTAACGTCGTTTCGGCCGTTCATCGTCGAGGTTTCGTCGCGCGTCGTCTTCTTCACGAGGTTGTTACGCGTCTCCTTCGATTTCCTTGTTAGGGTTTGTCGTAACTCATTCATTATAATCCTAATTATCTCGTGTTTCGGCAAATCAGAGCTCGTCCGGCGAATTCGGGAAGTCTCGCGATCTAGGTCGTCTTACCCCATCACCGTCTTCTCGTCGATCTGAGGTAGCTATCGCGTTTCGATTCATATCTTATATTATATGCTTGCTATCTCTAGGGTTTCGTACCTTTTAGTTATATATGTTGCTTATAGTAGATCCATCTATTCTGTCTTTTCAGCGAGTTTGTCGGTGTGTCAGGGTGATCTCAGTTTGTTGAATCCGAGGCCAAGCCTGCGGATACGGATTGGGGCCAAGCCTCTCGAGTGTCAGTTCACCATCATTCAGAGGTTTTCCGACAGCTTGACAGCATGGTCCGTTGCAAGAACGCCGGTGGTGCTCCTAGTGACGGGGACGATAGTCCTCCTCGTCTGTCTGAGGTTGCGCGTGAAAAGCGCATCAAGATCATGGCCAGGAAGAAGAAGAAGACACTTACAGATGCAGAGATCGCTCAGGCAGTTGCTGATGCAGCAGAGCAAGCAGAGAGGGGAGGCAAGAGCAGTGGCATACGCATTGGCGTGCGTCGCTTTCATCTTGAAGGTCGACAGCTTGGTACAGAGGCCACTGAGGGTACAGAGGACACAGGAGCTACAGATGCTATGTCAGTTGATCCACCTACAGAGGCTCCAGAGGGCACAGAGGAGCAGCCAGCTCAGACTCCACCGCGTCGCCACTCCACACGCACACGAGCTCAGGTGACTCCTAGGCCAGAGGGCCCGCGTCGTGGAGCACGTCCTCCTCCCAGGGCTAGAGGTTCATCCCCGGTCGAGCACTTTGACTTGAGGGGTGCTACAGCACGTCACGTGCAAGGGTTGAGGTTCGTTGAGGTCAGTCGGTGGTTCCCACCTCAGAGGGACCCCAGAGCTTCAGAGGGTTTCTATACTCCTCTACAGGAGGATTTCTACAGAGCTCTTGTTGACAGCGGTATTGCTTTTCGACCACAGAGGGTCTGTCGCCTTGAGTCACTCGTTGAGGTTGTGGGAGAGTAGCTTCGTCCGCACCTGTCCTTTCTGCCAGGCCTGTCAGATTTTCTTGGACGGACAGGTGCATACTGCGGCACATGGGTTAGAGAGTTCTATGCTTCACTATGGATTGATCCTGCCCATGAGTTCATACACTTTGCATTCCGAGGCCGCGACCACAGACTGTACAGCACTAGAGTGCGGGAGATTCTCAGACTCCCAGCTTCAGACACAAAGATTCATCAGCTCTGCTTTGGTCAGACTCCTCCACCCAGACGCCCTCACGGCGGGACAGTGCCACCGATAGATTTGATTCGACCCTGCTTCCGTGAGCCTTTTGGCGAAGGGTCTCATCGCACGCCTGCTAGTTTGACACCACTAGCTAGAGTCCTGGATGCTATAGTCAGACGCACTCTTCTTCCCAGGCTTGGCTACAGAGAGGGATTGACTAGGATGCAGCTATGGGTTGTTCACCACCTCCTCTCACAGACACCTTTTGACGTTTGGGATCTTATGCTTAGTGAGATGGAGGACACCCTAGCTGAGGGCTTCAAGGGACATCGTCAGCTGCCCTATGCTCACTGGATTTGCTTCATCATCAGATCTGCCCTTCAGCTTCCAGCAGAGATCAGAGCTGAGATATCAGATACTACCACCGCTTTTTCTGAGTACGATATCCGTCAGCTGTGGGCGTCAGTTACTAGAGAGCAGGCCCCAGTGCCAGGACAGCACGAGAGACCTGACTTTCCAGAGACAGCAGCTGAGCAGGACGCCACTGTTGAGGGGCTTGCTGAGGCAGAGCTTGCCGATCTTGATGCTCAGCCTGCTGATCTAGCTGAGGATGAGGCCTCTGACAGCACTGACGAGGACTACCAGCCCATCCCCAGGTATCAGTCTCCTCGACCTCACGACCACGAGGCCGGTGGCTCTGGTTCAGCCTCCCGCTCAGACCCAGCCATGGTGGCTATCCTTGAGAGGCTGACCCAGGCACAGGAGCGACAGGAGCTGTAGTTACAGCGACAGGCTCAGGACACAGCTGCAGCATTTGCACAGATACAGGCTCGTCAGGACGAGTTCCAGCGACAGCAGCTTGAGATCCAGCGCCAGCAAGTTGAGATGCAGCGACAGCAGTACGAGATGCAGCGACAGAGTGCAGCTAGTCAGCAGCAGTATTTGGACCTTCTGCGCCATCTAGTCACTGTTGGGGTTCCTCCGCCTGCTTCTGTCCTGACTCCAGCCTTACAGTCCAGTGGTCCATCGAGTCAGGGACAGCCGAGCTTTCAGTTCACCTCTCCACAGCAGCAGGTCCCCCAGTCGTTCCAGTCCCCGAGCTACACGCCTATTCAGACGGGGTTTACTCCTTCAGACCAGCCTCGCCCTCACCTCCTGACAGGCACACCCTTCGGTGATTACAGTGCCACATACAGCGAGTTGACTGGTCAGCCGACACCCTCGCACACTACCACCTTTGCTACTTCTTCAGGGTTGTCAGCTCCAGAGGCAGCTGTTCCTCCTGTGACAGGGACGGGCACTACAGAGACAGTTCCTTCGTCAGTTGCCTCGACCGATCCCCCAGCTATTGGCTCGCTACAGGCTCAGGTCACAGAGACTGCTCCACTTGTTGCTACTACGTCAGTACCTGTTCTTGCTGCTCAGACCCAGACCGCTTCACAGCCACGTGCTTCTTCAGAGGGTCAGCCAGTGAAAGCCCAAGTTTGGTTTTGGTAATTAATGACACCAAGTTGCTAATGCCATGTGTTAAGTGTTTTGAGTTAGGCATATGCAACACATGTGATGAAGGTGTACGTGGCAAGGAGTGGTGGCCACAAGATCACAAAGAAATGGTGCATGGACATGAAATGACGATCATGGTGGAGCTGCATATAATATGATGGACATGATGATCAAGTGGAAGAGAAGGATCTAAGAGCGCAAGGCAAAGGTATAACCATAGGGTTTTTCTTTTGCCGGTCTAAGATGAGTAGAGAAGTGTTTGACCGGGTTTAGGATACATAGCCGACTATAAAGAGGGGCAATCACGGTTAGCTCGGGAATCAAGTGCCACTAGATCAATGTCTTGAGCATATGCATTAGGATCTAGTTGAAAGCTAACATAACACCTTGAAAAAATGTTTGTGAAATGCTAACACACTTGCACATGATGGTGTACACTTGGTGGTGTTAGCACTTTTACGAAGGCGGTGGTGTTTGAGCGGTAGTAAGGGGTTTGGGGTTCGCTCGATTCAGGCGTTTTCGAGGAAATGAAATGCCTATTTTCTATTGTGCCGGAGTCGAGAAAAGGTGGCGAAAGTCCAAACTGTTTTTCACTGAAAAACAGTGACCGGACGCTGTGGTCGAAGTGACCGGACGCGGCTGGCGCGTCCGGTCAGTTCAAACCACAGACATTCGCGCGCGTGAGAGGGTCGCGGACCGGCGCATCCGGTCCCTCGCGGAACCGGAGCGTCCGGTCATGCACCCAGGAGCTCAGCACGAAGGGTAGACGCGATCGGACGCGGTGGCGCGTCCGGTCACGCTCGACCGGACGCGTCCGGTCGTGTGTGGACCTTACTAGACTCCGATCGGACGCGGCTGGCGTGTCCGGTCACGTGCGATCGGACGCGTCCGGTCTCGATGGGAGCTTACTGGACCGCGACCGGACGCTGACACTATCGCGTCCGGTCACGGCAACGGCTAGTTCTGACGCGCACTATTCTTGCTTGTCCTGTAGTGACCGGACGCGTCCGGTCACCCTGACCGGAGCGTCCGGTCAGCGCGATTTCAACTGTGCCATCCGGTAACGGCTAGCTGCGTACCCCTTCGCTATAAATAGAGGATGTCCGGGGTTTGAGGGTAACTCTTGCACATTTTGAGACCTAGAGACATCCTTTGAGCTAGAGAACAACCCCTCCACTCATCTCTTTGCATAGTTGCACATCTTGAGTGAGATTGAGTGAGATTCAAGTGCATTGCTTGAGAGTTGCATTCTAGAGGCACTTGATCTTCGAGTTGCTGCGGATTTCTTGTTACTCTTCTGTGTTTCCCGACACGGTAGATGGCTTAGAGCAGCGGAGGTGATTGAGCTCGCAATTGGAGATTGTTGGAGCCCTCACCAAGTGTTGTAAGGGGTTCTTGATCCTTCCCCGCGGGAGTTCGCAAATTGGATACTCTAGTGGAGCTCGTGGCTTGGAGGATCCCCATCTTATGTGCGGTTGTGCAGCGCCCGCCGAGGGCTCGACTCTTGATAGTCGATTAGCTCGCGAACCGACAAGTGGGTGCATCGCCACAACGAGGAGTAGCTTGCCGGGAAGCAAGTAAACCTCGGTAAAAAATCTTGTGTCATCTCTTTGCCGAGGATTTCTCTTGTGGTTGATTATTGTGATTGATTCTTTAAGTGCATTACGTCTCTACATCGTTGGTATAAGAATCAAGTCACTTGCTCTTTACTTTCTTGTACTAGTCCTTGTGTAGTTTGCTCAGTGTAGCCTTTATCACATAGGAGTAAGTAGCTTAGTGACTTAGTCTTGTTGATGTGTATTAGAGATCATAGCCTTGCTTCACTAGTATTGTATAGGTGGCTTGCATAGTGTAGTTGAGCTAGTGCTAGAATTAGCTTAGCCATCTTTTATACTAACGTGGTTATTTAGTGAAGCTTGTAGATTTTTAAATAGGCTATTCACCCCCCTCTAGCCTTTTGGACCTTACAGCCAGATAGCTCCGATTCCGAGGGAGACACTCTGCACTTCGTGATTACTCCGCGCACCTCGGCACCCGACACGACTCCGTCTGTTCCCCCGTCAGATCCTTAGACTAGTTTTTGGCGGTTGATGCCAAAGGGGGAGAGAGAGTAGTTTCAGGGGGAGTTTTGATAGAGGGTTTTCATTTTTATTTGTGTGCTACATTCATGCATCATGTTTACGTTACAGTCATTGCATTCGTGTGACATGTGGTCATGTGAGATACTTTGAGTCTAATGGTTTATCTAGTCACTGTGTTAATTCATGTCACCTATTTTGGTTATAGCTCTAAGGTTGTGCTTCCGTGCCTTACTCCGATTTCTTATGAGCTATATCTCTTTGTGTACTAACGCTTTATGTCTTATCTTATGAGTACACTCTTTTGGCTTGAGGCACATAAGCAATTCCTAACCCTTTGTGCTTATTGCTTTTTGCTTATGTGAACCAAGCATGCTCGAAAACCTCAACTCCAATCTTTTGAATCTTAGTGTTGTCATCAATCACTAAAAAGGGGGAGATTGAAAGCATCTAGGCCCCGAGGTTTGGTTTCGGCAATTGATGACAACGCTTTATTACCATGACTAACGTGTGTTTTGCAGAAACTTTGGTAAGTTAGGTCATGGAGGTAATAACTGCTTTGGGCACCATGGTATTCACGCCCCTTGATGGAAATCATTTCGGTTTTCAAAGGAGTAACGTTAAGATTAAGGACGGTTAGTTCCGGATGTCGAGGTGCTGAGATACATTCGGAATAGTCATTAGGATCTTCGTTTTTCTCTTTTGGCCATACTATAAAGGGGGGCATGAGCGGGTAGCTTGACCTAGGTGAGTCCTATGTTTAGGTGTGGTGCACACTTGTTAAACTTAGCACTAGGCAGCTCTAGAATAGCTCAAAGTTCAGTTGGAAGCAACTTGGTTCAAGTTGCGACGTGTTTTGGAAAGTTTAGGGTGTTTTTCCCTTGACCGGACGCGGTATTCGGCTTGACCGGACGCGTCCGGTCAGTTCAAATCCGTGACTGTGTTTCGGCACTGACGACCGAATGCGGCCCTTGCGAGGACCGGACGCGGTGGTCAGGGCCGACACGTGTCACTTAAGGGGAAACACCCGATCGGACGCGACCTGGGTGTGATCGGCGCGTCCGGTCACGTTCCAGTAAGGTCCAGCGACGACCGAACGCGTCCGGTCATCACCGATCGGACACGGTCGCGCGTCCGGTCTCGTTACAGTAAGCTCCCTGCACGATCGGACGCGTCCGGTCACCTCTGACCGGCGCGTCCGGTCACTCAGCCAGATTTTCGGAATTTCGACCGTTACGGCGACCGGCGCGTCCGGTCACCCCGTGTTTTGCTGAGTTGGTAGGTAACGGTTCGTTTCGACTGTGGGGTGTATAAATACATCCCCACCACCTCTTTTAGAGGTCTCTTGCTCATTTTATCAGCTGAGAAACACCTTTGGAGTGCAAGGGAGTGCAAGAGCTCTAGTGAGGATTGTGTTTTGAAAATCAAAGCTTGAGAGTTCCTCACTAGCGATTAGAGAGTAGCAAGTGTGCATCCACCTTCTCATTAGGCTCGTTGTGGTCAAGTGAGAGTTCTAGCTTGTTACTCTTGGTGATCGCCATCACCTAGATGGCTTGGTGGTGATGGGGAGTTTGGTGATCATCCGGCGGAGCTTGTGGATGACCCAACTCATCTTGTGAGCGGTTTTGGGCGATTCACCGCGACGGAGTGTCGAAGAATCAGCCCGTAGAGAGCACTTGATCCTTGCGCGGATCAAGGGGGAGCTACACCCTTGCGCGGGTGCTCCAACGAGGACTAGTGGGGAGTGGCGACTCTCCGATACCTCGGAAAAACATCGCCGTGTTCCTTGCCCTTACTTTCAAGCATTTACATTCGTTACTTGATTTACTTTCCTAGAATTGCCATGCTAGACTAGGATTGGAAACTAGGGTGCAAAACTTTTATCGGTAGAATCTCTAGGAACACAAGTAGGCACTAGGGGTGAATTCCGGCTTATAGGATTTAATTCTTGCAATTAATTTTTAGAAAAGCCCAATTCACCCCCCTCTTGGGCATCTTGATCCTTTCACAAGCGTCTAAAAATTGGGATAGGTATTGGACATCAACTGCAATTGTAGCCCATCATACAATCCCTTCAGGAAGCAGCGCTGCTTATCACTGTCATTAGCCACCTCATGTGGAGCGTATCGTCACAATTGAGCAAACTTGTCACGGTACTCAGCTACAGACATTGACCCTTGGGTTCCTGAATTCCTCTGCCTTTAGTTCTATCATCCCTTCTGGTATATGGTAAACCCTGAAGTTCTCTCTAAACTCCTACCAAGTGACTGCGGGAGCATTGGCGGGGCGACCATACTCATACGATTCCCACCGATCCTGAGCTTCTCCCTGGAGCTGTCCAGAAGCAAACAACACATTATGTCGGTCATCACATTGTGCAATATTGAGCTGCTTTTCCATAGCACGAAGCCAATCATCAGCTTCCAATGGATCAGCAGCATGCGTGAACACTGGGGGACGACCCTTCAAAAATTCACCATGTTTATCACGTGGTTGTGCCCTAGCAACTGACTGATTCTGTTGGTTCTGCACCAGTTGTTGCATAAGCTGCGTCTGCACTGCCAATAGTTGCTCAACAGTTGGTGGCGGTGGTGGTGGTGGATTTGGGGGAACACTTCCACGACCCCTGCCTCTTCCTCTTCCAGCCATCTGCCATCCATAAAAATACAAACTTTGAGATTTCCATGTTATCAACCACTTATAAGATCAAGAATGATATCTCAAATTTTTCTGGACGAGTATCAATATTGATAGTTCAGTAAATCAATCATATCTTGAGCTACCGAAGTCCAAAAGAGGCGTGCTTTATATGGTTGGAAAGATTATGAAATTATCCACATCTTTTGTTGAGACTACAAGATCTAACTCTGTCGTTAAGTTTATGAAAAATAAGGCGCAATAGAAACTGTTCCAGATTCCATACTGTGCAGAAACTTTAACTTGTGGCAATTATATCTCTCGAACCAGATCAGATAAAAAGGTGGTTCCAGTGGCATTTGAAAGGTGCTTAAGTCTAGTTTCTCTCAAAAAAATTTCATAAATATTGCACGAACCATTTTTGAACCATGGCAGAAACATTACAGACTACTCTAGAAAACAGCAAGGACAGAAACGTGACAATACCAAACCCAACTATTATTCCCTTGACTATTAAACTTATTGTTCTTAAAAATGGAACTTGTAGACATGCCTACAAGCCCCAACACTCATAACAAAAATCCAACTCACACATAAGCATAATAATAAAGCTTCATGCTTCATGCTCCATCATAGACCATCCAAGGTCGGGGTGTGCATGAGGGAAGTAGCGATGAATATCATGCTTCATGCTGTCAAAGCGAAGGTAGCGGAGACCCATACATGCTTCAAAGGCATCATCTTCAATGCTATCGTCCATGGTGGCTCGATGACCCATGTGAGAATACATCCTGTCCAGCTGGTATGCCCCTTTTTCCTCATCCTTGGGAAAAATACTCGCCCTTGCCTTCCAGTAAGTATCCTCCAGCGGATGTGTATACTCCCAGCAGACGTACTCCACAGCTAGGTGCCAATCAGCGAAGTAGGTAGAGAGCATTCCCACAAGTCGATGATGAGAGACAGCATTCCCTCCATCCTTGTGGTAGATCATCACAGTCCACCCCATTGGAGGAGGTGGCACATCTCCAGCAGCCTCATCATGTGGTGGAGACGAGGGTTGCTCTCCTCCACTAGCTTCCTCCTCTTCATCATCTTCAATCTCAATGATCTCCGGATCTTCTTTAGGCTTAGGCTCTTCCTGAGGAGGTGCTGGTGCTTGGATTGGTGCTTCAGGGGCCTGCTCCTGTTCCTGGGGTGCTTCCTCTTGTGGCTCTTCAGGTGGAAGCAAAGCACGAGGTGGGTAGTGTCCTCCAGTGGTGATGTGGGCAGTCTTACGGCCACGAACCATCTACTGAATTTTTAGATGTAGTTAGAATAGAGGCAAAATTTCGTAATAGAATGAGACATAAGAAGCATAAAAAATTTATCAAATAACAAGAGCAAGATAATAAGCATAAAAATAGTGTAAAGAAGATACTAAATCGACCATTTCTAGCTAGGCTTGCGTCCTACAGTCAACAAAAGCTCTGATATCAATTTGTCACACCCATTTAAAGACCAAATGGAATGCATACTCTTATGTGTGCCTAGAGATCAATCACACATAAGTTAACAAATTATAACGGAAGTATCATCACAAATGTTATTACATCATGATTATTAACACATAGTCTTTACACAAATAAAGCGGAAGTAAAAATATAAATCTCTTGTCACACCCGGTTTTCTAAAGAACAAAACCAGGCTAATCATATGTGTGCCCAGGAAGTCCACACATATGTCAGAATGAAAAAGTATCAGAAACAATGTTATTATATAACGTATACATTGCTATATTAACACTTACATCAGAGTATCGCGGAACGGTGACTAAACTTCAGGCTCCATTCTTCTCAGGGACGGCTGACTGGTGGCTCCATATGCCAAGCACTTCTGAAAAACTTCTGAAAACTCCACTACACCTTCATCCTTCTTCTAAGTAGCACCTTACTACACACTGGAGTGTGGTGGAAATAGCAAGGGTGAGTCCATGTCGAACTCAGCAAATATAACACGGGGTTCATGAGGCTCAAAAGGTTTGACACGAGTTTACTGCAATAGCTTTTAGTGAGTCATCTTTTTAGCAGTTGAGTAGCAACAAGTTTACCCAAATAACCTCATGATCATGTAAACGAGAATAATGTATAGCAAGAAATAATAATCATTAATGAGCATCAATATCATCCATATTAACATTATCACCAGTGTTCATCATTTATTCTGTAAGGGTCCAAGGCCGCTCGTGACCGTGAGCACGGCTGATATACCAGTTTTACACTCTGCAGAGGTTGTACACTTTCACTGTGAGTCGTGATTTACCCTTTCGCCCGAGGTGATCAGCCTCTTGACCCACTACCAAGGAAGGTCGGCAGGGTTCACTATGAAGTCTTTCAAAGGTTCGTCTAACAAGTTAGGGTCGCTAGGTTTCTGTGGCCTGCAAATGTAGAGCCCCCCTTCCGTATGGCACAATGACACGCAGCCTATACTCATAAGGACAGGAGCCGCACTACACCCAACCCGGAACACAACCCCTCTTGCGCCTTAAAGGTAACCACTAACAAGCTAGAAAAGGTCCTCTTATATGACTAAAGCCAGAGCCATGTAGCCCTCACAGCTGTACTGTAAGTCCCGGATGTTCGCTTACAGATAAGTCCTTAAGGAGAGAAACTAGAGCACCATAAAAACAACCAAATATGCTCTAGCCCTCTTGAGCCATGTTTCTATAAAGCATCTTTTAAACATTTATTGCATATACCATTAGTCAAGTTACAGATCATGGTTATTTATCTTGAGCACTAGCATAATACTACCCAATGCAATGTCCCATGGGTGTCAAGGTATAAGATACAAAAACTAGGATATCCTTAGTGGTAACAAGGTAGACACATGCACATGAATTAAGTGTATTAAAGGTGAATAGGAAACAAGGATGATCCCATGCTATACTTGCCTTATTCCCAAAGTTAAGCTGCTCAGAATCTCCAGTTGCTACCTTCTGGACTCAAGTCCTCTTGCTTCGACTGTCGGTCCTCAGCTCCTAGTCTTCAGCACTCGCGAATCACACTTCTACTCGCAGCAACCAAGCACAGCAAACAGACAACAAACACACTTAAGAACAAACATCATACAAAGAAGACACTTTAAAAGGAAGCGCACTAAACGTCACGGCTTGTTGCTACGGTTTCGAGAACGCAGGAACGACTAAGGACGGAGCTATCGTTACCGAGGACAAGTCTATCGAG